>JACVBY030000346.1:0-370739 GCA_017589505.3 Metroxylon sagu | reverse complement strand
AACTGTAGCTACCAAGATCATTTATGTAGTTCCCATGAGCGACCACATGGACTTCAGGGACTCTATTTAGTACTACAATGATGCTTACCTGAAAGCAAGGAGAAAAAGCGAGACTTTGTCAGCTCAATAAATTTGCTGAAGTCAGGCACAAAAATCAGTTGAAACACGTCATTTGCTTTGTAAGGTATTCAATTGTAATTCAAGGAGCTCAATTATAAAATAATAATGAAATGCAGCATCTGTCCCACAAAATCAGGACATATGATACACAAAGAATAAAAAATGATTATTCAGAGCACAGACTTTTCATAATTAGAGATCAAGATCACAACATTACCATTATGTACCAAATCCAGAGTGCTAAAATTAACTCCGAGCTTAAGTTAAAATAAGCATCTGCTTTTTCTTGGTCTACCTTCTGATGTTTATTACACATTAGCTGGTTATTTAGTTTACTGTTCTCTAAATCCCTACTGATACATTAGATGAATCTTTACCTTAACAGAAAAATATATGGAGTGCACTGCCTTTCTAGTAAGTCTTACAGTTGGGATATTAATGCAAAGCTGAAATATCAGGTCACCATTGTCTGTTTATCCATGGAACAACAGATGGTGACATGAAAACAACTCTATTAAAATATTGTGGCAAATGCAAAGTAGCTGAGATTCATGTGACACCATCTCAACGCACATTCACACAATCAAGTACATACAGGTTCGGTGAAATGAACTAATCATAGAAGATCATCCACATGATCACCAAATACTGTAGCTTGCACATAGTTTTAGCCCAGCAGGATAGGGGACGTCTTAGCCATCCCATTCTATCCTTATGGGAAAATGGAACCAGGTTGGAGACAGGACTCCAAAAGCCCACCTAGAAAAAGAAGAAAGAGGAAATATAGAAAGAAAGGGAAAAAAGAAAGGAAGAAATGGAAAAGAAAGAGGAAGGAAAGAAAGGACGGACAAAGAAAAAGAAATAAGGAAGAAAAGAAGTGAAAAAAAAAGAAGGAAGGAAGGAAGAAAAAGGCGGAAGAAACGAAGGAAGGAAGAAGCGAAAAGAAGAAAAAGAAAAAGAAGAAAGAAGACCAGGGTACCTATTAATCAGGACACGATGGTATAGCAGGGCATCCCGTTTTATAGAAAAACTGTAATATACCCGCTTCATGGGATTTAAAATCTTAAGTAGATCTATGATACACTTCACTAAAATAATCTTGCATTGAAAATCAAGTGGAACTAATAAGATTTCAAGGCATTTACAAGAAAATGAAGCAGATATTGTTATTATAGTGACTGATAAAGTCATAATAACCTGTATGCAAGTATACAAGGCCAGGAAGAAAACTTGCCTGCATTAAGATGAGAATTGTAAAAACTGCCAGAACTAAAATCACAGAAAAATGACTCTCAGTTTTAAGATGTGAAACAAAGGAAGCCCATGATTCGCCAAAAATGGATGCCATGGATGAAATATATCCAAGGTTTTCTTGCATGGGTTTGTCAATCTTTGCACTAAAACTCCCCATGTCAGGCATGTCCTGAGGGATCTTTACTGGACTTATTGTTGGATGTGACCTTCCTGAATATCCTTCAACTTCTGAAGAATTTTCTAATTCAGCTTCATTATCTTGAAGAATGGCTGCATTCTTATCAGTAATTCCTGCAATAAACATAGAAGGAACTGCCATATGATAAAAGAAAAACATGAATCTATTGCAGTGAAGAAATTAACCTAGTACTGAATATATTTACTGCAAATCATTGTTGCAGAAACAGAGTGCACTTTTAAGTGACAAACCTTTTAATTTGCTGGTATTCTTCTGACTCAACAATTCCTGAGCCTAGAACACAAGATATTCTGGATCAGCAATGTTAGCTTTTCCCATTGACATACTAACAAGAAAAACAAAAAATGTGAGTGTTTTTCTTTTTTTTTTGGAAAAAAAAGGAAACATACAATGTTGGCCCAAATCCCATAAACTTCCCGGCATTCCTCTCTTGTTGATTGCTCAATTTTCCCTGCAAAAAATGTATGTCCACTAGGCATTCATACAAACTTAAGTTTCAAAATATGGATTCAACTACATGTGAACTCCCAAGCAATTTAAATTTTCAAACCATAAGTGGAGTAAACACATATTTGAAAACATACATATAATTCACAAGATCTATGACCTCTGCTCATCATCAACACAAAGCTAAACAGAGTTAGGTCAACCATAAAGCAAAACTCTAAGTTGAGAAGGCTCCATGAAAGGATTTTTGTACAACCTGGGATAAGAAATCAATGACAGACCTATAGAAATTTATGTTGAAATCATGTACCAGGCAAATTGAGACAAGAAACAAGCCTTCCATGAATCCTCCTAGGCTAGTTGGCAAGTAGGGAGATCAACATTATTAGTCACGTTCTAAGCCCATCAGACTGATGAGCAACATACCAAAATTCCACTAGGACTTGGAGAGAGGCTAGACAATAGGACAGATAATTACTTTTGATGTAGGAAGCTATGTTCAGCTCTATGGCACAAAAAAAAGAAGCGTAAATGGAATGCAGACTAATTACTAATTATGACTTCAATGCTTATTTGTTTATAAAAGAAAGGGAAAAAATCTAGAGTCAATATTTTTTTTTAATATGGAGTATTTCAACATCCGATGGTTAATAATGACAAGTAGTAAAACATCTGAATTATACAAGAGACTGCAGGCTCAAGTCTACACCAACAATAACTTGATAATGCGTGCTCTCTAACCAAGGTTAAGGGTGCAAGAGATGCAATGGCCATCATCATAAACATAAGCACGATAAGTCAACTGCCTAAGGGAACACTTTGATAGAAATACGAAGGGATCTGACCACTGTTGGAAAGAGATCGGCCATGAATCAGATATTGAGATACCCATGCCTCTTACATGTTTTTAGTTGACAAACACAAAAACCGATACGGATATTAAATTGATACCGAAAGTTATGTCCATATTTGTTTTAAATGGATAAGGACAGAAATCGGATATCAACAGTATGGATAAAGATACAGATATAATCAGATGGTAAGTAGGACTGCAAACAAAACTGAATATTCAGATATGGATTGGATGGTTGTCAATTCATATCTATATCTGCTTTTCTTTGATGTAAATGGATATAGCTATGGATATTAGTTGAATACTGAATTGCATTCATAGTGGATAATTTCAGATTTGGAAATGGATTCAGACAGATTATTCAGTCCACTTTCACCCCTCCTACGTAGCATCATTACTATAATGTTGTAATATTTTTCCCAAATCACCCCTAAATGCGCACATCACTTTCCACCAACATTAAATACCCAGCCTCCCAAACACAACTCTTCTAGCAAATATGCTTAACCTATGCTTAAGCATGTCATTAAATCAGTCAAGATGAAAGAATAAAAGAAGCATCCAAAATGCACAAGAGAACATTGGTAAGGAATATGGTTTTGCCTTACCAAACACAAAAACCTAACTGCACTTCAAATCTTAAATGGAAGAAAATTTCTATATACCATAATTCTAGTTTATATAATACACCTCATTCTGCCACTGATGCAATGAGGCCGATGAATTTTAAAACTTGAAAACAACAAGACCTTGATTATGGTTGACAAGACCCTACATGAAATTTGAAACTAACATTCAAAATGATGTTCTATTAATCAAGTTTCCAATAAATTGTGATTTACTTGAAAATTTTCTTTGCAATTAAAAAACAATGATTTAGATTTATCATGCAAAAGCTTCATTGATGCCCATGACTCCATGGTGTCTGTGAGTAGTAAAGACTAAAGAGAATATCAAAATATAATTGAATGCCTATCTCCAACATCCCTCTACTATGCCATCCTAAATTGAGAATCATGTACCAAATTATGAGTTTTTAACTCACAATATAATGATATCTCGCATCAGTAGAGTTGCCATCAACAATGTGCATCTATGTCAAAATAGACAGGCACACTATGAATACTGATAAGAAAGTGGCTCTGTCACAACAATAATAGGTTTGGCTGCATATGAAATGAAACATCATCTGATTCTGATTCACGTTTGCAGTAAATAAACTCCAAGAAAATAAAACCAGTCATGATGAAACAATAGAATAGAAATAAATGACACCTGATGTATAGCATTCAGCAAGATGGAGGCATGCACCAAACAATTCCTTTAGTTGGGGAAAAAAATATAATCCATACCTTTAAAAATGGTCTTCTTTGAAAATGCCACATTGGAATACACTCGCAGAGTGCAGCTATTTTCTTCATTATTACCTTGTTCTAGGTCCCATATACCCTATACATGTAGCATCAAATATGCACAAACAATAACGTTAAAATGATGGCATTGAAGGCATTAGTACAACAGGATAGAATCCAGCAGACCATGATAAAAAGTAAAATTGAAAATTTATTAGCTAAAAGATTAACTTCTATGCTAATTCAACTCAAGTATGGAATCAAAAAGTTGGCTCACTACAACAGAAGTCAGGCATTAAAACAAAATGATTGTGATAAAATCTTCAAATTCATGGAAGCGAGGAAATAGGGTTGGGATGGCTTGTCTCTCTCCAGCAAGTTGCTACAAGTTTTGTTCCTTAAAAGAACTATGAAAGAGACAGTGCAGAGAGATGTCATCAATACTAGTCAAGTAGTCCAAAAAAATTGCAACACAAAAGTTGCTGCATCTGTTACCGCAGTTCTTGGTAAATGTAATTCTGCAAAGTTTACGCTAAGTTGGCAAATATGAAGAAAGATCAACTACAAAATATCATAAATTATTTGGGATATCATTAATAATTTTTCATAATGCCAACAAGTTTACATAATTGGGCAAGGCATGATGTTTATGTAGGGTTAGCCAAACCAACCCAAATTAGGTGACTCAAATCGAATCGGCCAAAACCAGGACGATTTGTCCTTTCAGTTCGATACGGGGGGTGAACCATCCCAAACCGACCATATCGGCATATTAAACGGAACCGCTCCAAACCGAATGAAACCATCCGCTTCGGCCTAATTTGAGGCGGTTAATGAGTTGAGGCCTCTCGGTCCGCCTGACTAATATGTCACTAATTCAGTATAATACACCCCGTACCAAACCATACTAGTCCGGTATAGCGAACCTTGTGTTTATGTACGACTATTAATATGTAGCCCAATGGTTTAGCACAGAACTGTCATTATAATCAAGTCATAAGAAGCACTAGAAAATGGATACATTGGCAATGGCTTGTCTAATAATTGGTTCCATAAATCAATTGTTAGATCAACAATGAAGATAATCATCTCATTATGCTTCATTCTCAAACATTAATAATCAAATTGCTAGTTGGGGGAGATGAAGTCGGTTATGTCCTAACATCCAAGTTCAAATCCTTAAAAAGACACAACCAGCCGTATGAATTGAAAATTCACTTTGTTAACCATGATTTACAACATCTAGAATGCCTAAAAAGCAGATAACAAATGTTATGGTAGTTTGTGTGTTGAAAAGCCACCAGATTCTAATAAAACAATAAATGATTTGATTTGATTTGATGAATGGTTCAGATGCATCTAAATCTGCCGAAACATGGTCCATTTGCGTTCCAAGCATGCAAATCATGATTAACAATGTGGCCTACTGATTTTGCACTTAACATCCATTTTATAACTCAAAAGTGTTGTAAATTATAACGTTGTGAATTTTTTATTTAAAATGTCATGTACTGATCAAGGATAAGATAACCTCATAGGCAACTCAAAACGGAAGGGGTTCTTCAATTCACCAGCCTCATGTTTCAAATTCAGCTTAAATGCTTCATGCATTCAACTTGCTAGGTCAATTGATGAACCAAAACATAAACATATTTCTTTTTAGTTGCATGAGCTTGGTCATTTTATTGCTATGTCCAAACATTTGAAACACTACTGTCTATTACAATGCTGCACTACCATTAACTAACAGAGAGACATAGAGATCATGACCATTGTGCATGATTGGCTCATGTATTGCGGAGAAATGAGAAATTATAATTTTGCAACTAATTTATCATTAAATTCAAATATGTGATAGTCATTCCATTCAGAGCAGTGTTCACCTTATTAAAGGAAAGCAAGCTCTAAAATGTTGAACTGGCATAATCTATATACTGATCTATAAAGGTGCCAGAAATTCCAGCATGTGTTTCAGATTCTCTCCAGGGATTATATTATGGAAAACTCAATAAAGCAGCAAGAAAAAGATAAGACACTGCTACCAAATACTCGTTAGAGGGGGTTAAAGGGTGTAAAAGAGTCTTAAGATTATATAATGCAGCCTAGGTATTCCTACATTCGGTTGATAAAGAAAGTGATACAAAACAATCATTACTAGAAAGGAAAAGCTTATCATCTCTCTGAATTATTTCTGTACATAATCTCTGAAGTTTTTGCCAATATTATTTTCATCAAGCCCACTAAAACAAAAATAAGTTCCAGAATTTATATCATAAATGCTGATATTTTAGATTCCAGGTAAGATAGGCAACAAATCATCCTAAACTACATTAAAGCAGACTGCAGCCAATAAAACGAAAAAACTGTAGCTCCATTCACTTCAAGTTGTGAAATCCTTATAGTTTCATCATAGAAAATACAAAAGCACAACTAGAAAGTGTATTTAGATGATTCTTGTTTGACCATTACTTTTTCAGTTGAATGTAAGTTAGCAATCCAGTTGTATCTATAAGTTAAGCAACAACTAAGCATAGTGCATTCTAAGTGACGTGTCAATTTTAGTTACTCCAATAACACAAAACACATCAGAAGGCATCAACATTTGGTTCTCTTAAAGCATCGATCAGAAATAGAGATTGGTGTACACTGTTAATGGAAAATAACCTCATAAAAACAAATAATCATCACAATTGATTCATTCCAGAAATTTAAGGGGAAAAAGTCAATTAGTTCCATAATATATAAGAGCCAATAGTATTAGACAATGGTATTAAAAGATCACCAACATCAAACCTCATCAATGATTGAGATTGATCGACGTACCTCAACCTGGAAGTAATCCCCATAAGGCACGTCACTGATTTGTTGCGATGTCTCGATCACTAAATGGCTGGTGCATCATGAAAGATTGAAATGCCAGGAGATTAACATTTCACACTTGTCAAGAAAAAGTTACTTGAAGAAAACAATGGGCAGAAAGACATTTGACACACTGATAACATGCACTGTAATGGCAAACAACATATTCATATATTTAGTAAGAAAGAATGAAATTGCAAGAATGCAAATTCACCAAAATAACAGAGAACCACAACCATTTGTAAAGTGAATTACAGAAACTTAAAAAGAGAAGGAAAAGATAGTTCACATTCTACTACTCATTTAAATGAATACACTAGGAAGCCACCTTTATTCAGACAGAGGAAACAAGCTGGCAAAAGCTGTGAGTTTTATCTGTTGCTACTTCATCCAGTATGGTTTAATAGAACAGGTGAATAATTGGCACGCTTGGCAATTGCAAATGTCTTTTGCTTGAAGTGTAACAAAATCAGCAGTCATGCTAGAAGAAGGATCTTGCAACTAGAATATTACTTTATCTTCCCAACAACTATCATTGCAGTTACAATCTATCATGGGAAATGCCCTTTACTTTCCAATCATTAAAGGGGAATAGGGGAAAAAAAACACCAGTGGTTTGGATGCTTCAGAAGATGCTGAGTTACTCATAATATTGAAAGGAAACACGTGCACAAACACTATCCACATAGCATAAGTCAAAAACATCATGTGACAGAATTCCTTAGGCATCAATGATTCAAATTCCATTACAAGGCCATCCTAATTTTTCCATGTAGCAGGACATGCTGCTTCCCAACACTTAAGACAATGGATGTCCCATCCCATCCTAGTTCATGCCCCATCCTGTCCAATCCCGACACTTGGGACAGTGGGATGTCTTGCCATCTTCCTCGCTAAGCACTATTTGCAATCAAAAAAATAGCAATCGAAAAATTCCCATAGCAGGAGTAATGTTGGCAAGCCACCTTAGGTACATAAAACTAGAAGAAAAATTAAAGGGCTAAATATTCCTCTAATCTTTCACAAAACAGAAGCCCTGTCTTGATAAGATCTTCTCTAGTCTTCGTTGCAAAAGTTGAGTTTTGACAGCAAACATATATACCCCAGAAATGAGTTTCAAGATACAAAAAGGCTTTTAATATGTCGAAGTTACATGTATTAAACTAGTACAGAATCTATTCTATGAATTATTAATTGATCAAATGGTTTTCATGCGTCCATCATGGATGTGTGGTAATATAAGAAAAAATAGAATAAAAAATAAAGTCATTCATAAAAAGATGAAAGTAGTAGAAATTGAGAAACCTAGGGATGCACTGACACAAAAGTGTAATTTAATATACCTAGAACGAAAAAAAAGTAAAAATAGATTGAAAATTACATGTAAGGAAATAATAAAGAAAGACTTGATATCATTACATCTTACAGAAAGTATGGCTTTAAACTAAGCAAAATGGGAAAGTAGTTAAGCCCAACCAGTTTGAGATTAGACTTTGTTGTTGGTGTTGTATGGTTTTACCAAAGGTGGTCTTACTGAGAGAGAATTGAGTCTAGGTTGAAGGGTCTAAAAAAGAACTGAAGAATTGATTGGATGTGCAGTGATTCTAAGATTCCCTATCTCAAATAAATTAGTGTAGCATAGAAATGAAAGGCACAGTAACCTTCATATAATTAATATTAAATTGGCAGGACAGAGCTCCTTGTGTTGAAACTAAGCAATGTTGACTAGTTCTGCATGACAAACTTCCTGTGGACCACAAGCTATAGCATAATCAGAATAACGGACAGGACTAGCAGTGGTATATACAATGCACTAGAGAGGAAGCATGTGGTTGGCATCGACATCTGATTCAAGATTTTTATCTTTTATTTATATAATTTGATAGATATACTCCTTTGTGAGATACCCTAGTTTCTCCCTTAAGAGTAATAATTGGACTATTACAGTCATATATATTAAGACAGGAATAACCATAGAAGGTAAAAAAGTCAACACAACTGGCTTCTGCATGATTTTTTTCTGATAGGTTACATTCCTATGGAATATGTCCAGAACAGCATATTTTCCCGTCAAATTAAAATAAGAGACAATATCAGCATTCAAGCATAGGAATATGTCCAGAACAGCATATTTTCCTGTCAAATTAAAATAAGAGACAATATCAGCATTCAAGCATGAAATTCATGCTCTTTGTGTTACAAATGGTTTTAGACAACAACTCAGGCACCACAGTGGCAAAAGTGTGAAGAAAGCGTTGAGTGTGCATGTCTAATTTGCAATGGTCAATGTCATAACTGCCTAATCATATAAATGTATAAAGACATCACTCTTACATGTCAGTGCATTTTAATTGTCTAGTCAAGAAAATGAATGAAAAGGGAAAAGAATATGATCCACCTGTTTCTATACACCCGAAATTTCTGGACCTCCTGGCAGTGACCAAATTTTGCACCTTAAATAAAATTAAGAGAAATCAATATAGGTATTACGTGAATGCAGATCTACTCAAGATGCATAAAACAGTTTTGTACAAGGGAAAGCAGAGCAACTTTTACGTACCAATATAGATCTTTACCGGATGCAAAAACGAGACATCACGCACATGTCCAAATTGTTCGTGCTGACGCCATGGAGTGCACTTGAAATCTGAAAATGCAAAAGAATGGCATCAGCACTACACTAATTCAAAGATTAAACAATAGTCACCAGCAAAACAGTAGTAATAGCAAGAGAAAACTGATAATTAGCTATGCAACTTACCTTTGTCACCGCATCTCTTATGGAAGCTTTCTAGAAAGTCAGCAGCACTATCAGAGACAAACAGACTGAAGAAATCCTCTACAGAGACCTATGAACAATAAAATTAGTATTTGTGAAAAAAAATAGAGGAGGCATGTTGTAGCTAAGTGCACTAATAAAAATGAATTCAGTATTACCAGAAATTTTGCCTCTGCAACCATCATGAAGTATTCAGGTACTGCAGAGTAGAAGATAGTAGAGTCAAAAGCAAGATAGGAAGGATGAATAACATATAGCAACTTATCCGATATGTATAAGTAACACTAAAAAATCAAAACACAATATCCTCAAAGTGCAGTTGTTAAATAAACAAATGCAAATAAACTACAAATAACACATGCAGATGCCATGTGACATGGTGAACACCAGCAGTGCTTACTCTTAGGAGCATCAACATCCTCAAGCGTCCAAGTAATAGGATTTCGTAGAGATGAGTGGTCAGCATTTTCTTCACCTCTACTCTCCTGAACTTCTAAGAGCTTTTTGGACATGCAGATGTCATGTTTGCCATCAGGCAAAGGTTTATGTTCCTCTGATATATCAGCATCCTTATTCCTGATTCAAAGAGATGGATTAGATCAATATAATGAGATATTGCAGTTGCTGTCAGTTATGTTTAGCGTGGATAACCTGTCCAAGGATGATGAATCATCAGTTAATTGTTTTGACCCTCTTAGTTCTTCCAACATAACAGTAGCATTGTCTTGGCTTCCAGAGTCAGATTTCTTGTCCTGGCGTAAAAAGGAGATCACTAATCACTAATGGTCGGCCGCAGAAAGTGAGCAACTGATAGAAAGATTTCCATAATGGTGTGCATCTAAAGAACAAAAAAGCTAATTCTAGCATTTAGCAAAAGAGCAGAGCCTTTGAAGGACCAGTTATTTGGTAATTTTAAAAAAGCACAATACCTAAGGAAGAGATCCCCCAGCATGACATGAAGGACAATATCATCTATGAAAAGCATAAGCAAAATCAATTGCACACAAATAGTGTAAAACTACTTCTAAATACATCCACCATCCTGAGATAAAAATCATCAACAGAACTACAAACATACTTAAGTCAACTTTAGTTTATCAAAAATGTAATCTGTCATTCAATCATTATCTGTAACCGTATTAATATATGTTCATTCCAAATGTAAAGATCCAGTTGAAGGTTCGTCATTTATTTTTGCAATATCTAAATAATTCAAATGAAGGCACTTCTTAGACACTCAAATAACCTAAATTCTTCTAGAGCTCCACTTCCCCACCTCCTGAGTCTGCTCTTTGTTTCCCTGAGAATGATGCTGCTTATTCGAAGCAAAAGATTATCAATTGAATAATAAGGGGCCTAGGAAGATTGAGTGATCAAGGAGCAGTGTGGGTTAAAAGAGTGATTAAATTGCACAAGCATAATTCACATCATATTATACGATTTTAAACATACAAAATACATGATGGATACCAGACTCTTATTGTTGATAGTTATAGCACTAGTTAAAAAATAATAATAATATGCACATTCATAAGCATATACAAATAGATCATCAAAACAATATCCACACTAATACAATGAGCAGAACGCAAAAGCATATTGAAAATGTTTTTTTTAAAAAAAATAAACAGAAAAGAAAAACAAAACTTGCACCACAATACTAAAGAATGATCTATAGTGGAAGGGAAATAATTTGAGGTATAGTTATCATGGAGGAGCATTTTTCCTTGAACCAAATTTAGGTCAAGCTCACATCAGTTCGCACTATCAGTTTTACAAGGAGCTGATATCCCAGAATATTGTGCCTATGAAAGGATTAGCGGACATCCATATCTTCCACAAGAAAGGCAGCATCTTACAAGATAGGTTGAGTTAAAAAGGGTAGTTTAGCCAGATGTCATAATCTTAGGTGACGAAGATGAGTGAAATGATTGGACCATGATATCAGGCTAAAACCCTAAGAATTTGCATGATAGGTCATAAATAGAAGAAAAGAAGAAAAAGATTATTCATTTGTTTCAGACATCTGCATAGGCCATTCAACTAAGTCCAATCACAGCTAAAATGTGGCACCGAAAGGCTTCAGCCATGCACAGTTAAATGATACTAAAGACAAGAGATAAGTACATATTTATAAATATCCCAACAATAATCTGCAGGCAACACCCTCTAGAACATGGCCTAAGAATGTGTATGGTAGCTTTAGACTTCTCTCTTTATATATAGCACAAAAGGCTTCATCACCAGCATGTTCACTGGACTCTGAAGCCTTCTTGCAATTTTTCTCCCATTTTTCATAAGTCCCAGTCATTAGATTCTAAAAAGGAAATCAAAGCAGCAACGGGTGGTAGGATCTTCATTTTCTTTCACTGCTATCCATGATTCAGTGACATGCATTGGACGTTCCCACCATTTTAAATAAAGGGTGCTTCATTTTATTCATGAATCCACAAGAGCCATTTGATCAAATCCAACAAGAAGTGAAATACGATAACTAAAGGCTTCACGTATGCACGGTTTAAATGATGTAAGGCAGCTACACCAAAAGAGGGGAAGATTTAAAGGCAGAGGATAAGAACATATTGTAAAATGTAATATATATGCATACAGATTTGGACACATAATATGCATATTTCAATAATCACATGCCTTCAACGTAATAATCATATCAATAAGATTGAAATATTACAATTAGAAAATAAATGTATTAAATTTTACAAGCTACAAAATTTCTTGCTTCAATGCATGAATCTGTGATCAACAAACACCAACTTGGTCATAAATTAACATGAAACTGCTGACCTGACGATCTGGAGAGGCATTGGCATCACTGCTATGCTGTGCCCAACCATCGGTAATAAGCCGATAAGCTTCATCACGTGACAAAAATGATCCAAAGAAGTGCTGCCAGGTCAAAAAAAAAAAAAAAGATCCGGAAGCAAATCTGTAAGTGAAACTAAAAAACATATATTAACAACAAAGCAGCTCCTGAAAACCAACAAATTGATAGCTAATGATTTTTTTTCCAAAAACAGTCACAAATAAATAAATCCATTTATGCATCAGCTAATACAGACAAATGTTTCTTACCTTTTTCCCTCCTGCAACAATTTCTATGGCATTAGGAAAGATTGCAACTGTCTTTGCTTTACGAACACATGTGACTTCTTGAAAAGGAATTATTTTCTGCATATTCATGCATAATGGCACATTGCATTCAGTTCAACCCATTATAACAGATTAAGGGCAGACTATCTAGCAAGAAAGATTAGAAGCCAAAAAGATTTGATGATGGTGCACTAAAAGGCAATGGAGCCATTGACGCTGCAATCAACACATAGAACTACAATATTTTCCTGAAATCCCAACAAATTTTGCAGGGCATAAAACATACAAAAAAAAAAGACAAACAGAAAATCAACCAAACAATCACTAGAAAGTCAAACACTGCAAGGCTGCTCAAACAGAAAGGAGGCTGGAAATTTAGGGTTGATGGAGGGAATGTGACGTATTCATATCATAAGACTAGAGTTTGTCAGCATTCTATATCCAGATATGATCCATCATTCCCCATCATTTCAAAGGAACCAATTGAAAGGGGGGCGGAGGGGAGAGGGGGTGCTCAAAAACAAAGTTAATCTCCAATTGCTAAAGCAGTTTTAACACCAAAGATCACTGAATCAGGATAAGAGAAATATCATAGCTATCAAAAATCAAAATATGATTTTAAAGATAGACTTTGCACATTTCTTTGCATACATGTCCAGACACAGATGGCTCGGATATTATTTACTTCTTGTACTATGAATATGCATTATTTACTTCTTGAACTTTAGTTGTTAAAAAAATATTAGTTCCGAAGCTTTTTATTGACTTGTGCATTCAAATAACTTCCTTCACTTTTTAGAAGAATTAACAAGTATATTAAACTTTTGGTATTCCTCTCATATCTTTTAGGTTAAGTGACCAGTTAATCAAATGCATGTAATCATAGTGATGTATTTACTTTATATAGAAAATATGATATTGCTAAGAAACAGCTTGTAGTCAGTTGTTCTTTATTCTGTACAAAGCACTATAATAAATAATAAGGGCTTTTTTGAGTACCATGGACTCATCAAGAATTATGTTTATTGTCTATCTCCCTTTTAAACTTCAAAAAGAAAAAAGAAAATCATTGAAACTTGATAATAATAGTGTCTGGACTACATAATTAAAAAACAATCCCAATATAACATTAACACCAAAAGAAGACATAGAAAACTAATTTATGATTCATTTCGGTGAGTTTCAGCCAAAGCTAGATGAAACCACCAAGACTGGAGGTTTGTTTCAGTTCGGTCTCGGTCGAGACTCAAAACCTTCTCCAAAGGAAATATAGCAGACAAGTGAACATCAACAGAAGGCAAAACACACACACACAAAACCACCTATACCAATCGATATTGGTAGGTGATTCAAGGGCAATGTAAAGACCAACAATGAAGTAACCCACGCAAAAGTTACTTCAGCCATGTGACTTACATCTCCTATATCTCTGAAGGAGACATTTCATTATTGATCACTGACCAATCACCATAGTGGAATCAATGGTGCAGAGACAAGTAAGATTCTGACTTAAGGCTGCTAATGAATGAAAATAGCAAATCCACAGCCTGTAACAAATAGTCATGTTTTGATGCTGAAGAAATTGCATTTAATGAAGATCAAAGCTTAAGGACAAGAGAGAGGGATCCCAAGGGAGAGACATTAGCAACTTAATTAGATAGTCTAACTCAGTAATAGATGAGCAAACAGCTCGCATAAAGTTTCAATAAACCAAGATGATGAGCTCGAGCAATAATATAATTGAATTTAAGGAGCAAGACAATAAACACAAATGTAGTATCTCATTAGGGCATTAGCCAGATACACAAACAATCAAACTAATTAAATTAAAGGAAACTGCACAAAAGTGCACAAAACAAAATAATGAAACATTTGCATTCAACTACATACATATCAAGCCAGGCACTAGTTATCACACCATTATGCCCAATGAGCGGAGGTTCTCAGTTGAAGTCTGAGGTAGCCCTAAGTACTTGAACCTATCTATATCAGGTGGGTATCCCTGACTCTCTTAAAAATTAAAAATAAATAAATAAATAAATATCTAATTAGAACTGCATTAAAGTTCTCTAAAAGTTCTAGCCCTTATAACTAGACAAAAATATACAAGTTTTATTTAACACAAGAAAAAAGGAAGCTTAAGGACAAATATGACGCAATAAAAATGAGTAAACACTTCTAAGCTTGATCAATATATATTTAGGATGAGATTCATCATAAGACAATCCATTAGCATTAGTAATAAAACAATCAATTGGACAAATATGAAATAGATATCACATATAGCCATAGGAATTTTCCCTGTACTGTAAAAAAACAGTATGTACCTTTGTCTCAAATCCAAAAATGTTGGAATAGAAGCAGATATGACGAATGAACAAATACATATGCCCCTGCCAAAAAAAATCCAAACAGAAATTAAAAAAAAAAAAAAAAAAGAATAACCTAGCTGGGCAAGGATGGCATGAAAGGAATATTGACAATGTGCAGTATGCTTTGGGATAATCACAAGCCTTAACACAGGCTTTGCATTGAGAAGCTAAAAATAGAATAATGAAAAGTAGATGACAAACAATATAGGACATGTCATCCACCAAGTCAAGAAAAACAATCCAAAACAATACTTGTATAGATTATCAACAAAAATAAGTACCTGAAGAAGAATATTTTCTTGGAGAGCGCAGTTAAAATCCTGAACAAGGGCCTATACAAGTTATCAATGATTAGGATTTCAATATACGAACTATTCATAAAAAGTAAAAGTAGCATCAAGCTTAAAAATCATGACAGAGAGTTTTACATTATACACGATAAAGGAGTATGGGGGATGAGAGAGCACACATGTGTAACCAATACCAAAAACACAAAACTAAACATTTCCAGGAATGCATGGCAAAATCTCCTCTTTCTCAACAATCTATATGTTAGCTAAAATATCCAAATCTTATAGGAAGCTAGTTTACATTGTCCATGTTTTACAATTCATCAAATTTGATACATTACGTGCATAATAAATTTTTAACTAACATTGAATAAATTCTATAATTTTTGAAATAATGTTCTCTACATGTTGTCAAGAAACGTAATCAAGTCACATTTAGTGGACTAGATGAGTCACATTCTGATTATTTGACTAGTCCATTATATGACACTATTTTACCTACTGACTGATGAGCCACATCTAATCTAGGTCGAGCTCATAACCAATAGAAGGCTGCAAATGGGTTAAACTAAGTGGCCCATGTCAAGTCATATTTGATCAACCAGGTCAAGTCATGAAAGAGAATTAACTTGCTAACATATCACGCTAAACCTTTGGCCAAGCATAACACATTTTCACAAGATTGTTAGTGAGACAAATAAATGTTGGTTCGTGATCAAGGAAAGCTGAACCGACCCAAACTAGCCAGTTCAGGGCGAATCGAACTAGACCAGCCAGAAACCGGATTAGTTCAATAATTCAAATTGATACATGGGTTGCATGTTTTGATTCGTTCAACCCATTTATTAAATATAAAAGGACCCCTTAATTCCCCTCGTCATCTCTCCCATGCAATCGAAACTCTAATCCTATTTCCCAATGCTCGCTCGGCGTCTTCTTTGCCCGTCACAACCCTCGCCACCATCTGCCTCTTCACTGATCACTGCCTTGACTTGTCACTTGCTCATTACTAAAATCTTCATCCATCACTCGCTTGTTGCAATATAGATACACGTTTGCACACTGCCTCTTCTCCCCGCTCTCCCTCTCCTCTTTCCTTCCTTTCTCTCCTCTCTCTCCAGCCCACTCGTCATCTCCCCCCTTCTTTGGTTTGTCGCAATTCAAAACAGTACGCACCGGTGCCGTACCAAACCAGTCATCAACCGATGGGGTGCCAGTTTGGTTCGGTAGACCATGGTCATGATATGTCAAAATCAAGTCAAACCAATTAAGTCAAGCCATGTGGTTGTTAGAGGCTCTATGTCAAACAATACCACCTTGTTAAAAAGTCAGATCAAGTTCCAGCTAGACCTTAATAATGATTGCACATGTGGACATTATTTAAAAATAAATATTAAATAAAACCATGCTGTTTGGAAGTTAATTGCTCAGGTTTTAGTGCTTAACAAGTATTCTTGTATTTGGAAGAGATAGTCTCGTGTATCAATCTCATTGTCAATGTATTTTGGAGAAAGAATGACAAATAGGAATGTATTAATAGTGTATTATCATTCCTTGGCATTACAAAAAGGATGCCACTTATAACGAGACTGGAAGAAAATACCTTCTCACTAACATGAGGCTCGCACAAAGTGGAGCTCACTAATTATGGTTGTTAAGAGGTTGCAAGTTCAACCATTAGAAACCGGGTGTCTTGAGCATCCATCTTAATATAGAGAAGAAAGGGAGACAAAATGCCCCCGGGGTGGGGGGGGCGGGGCAAAGAGAGTAGTGTAAATTTTGACACTAATGCAAAATTAGCTTGGCTTGATCTATATGGCCCAACTTTGGTAAGCTTGGGCAAATGAGCCAAGAGGAACTAAAGTCTTCGAGACTAAATAAAAATCAAGGTAGACTCAAGCTTGCCGCATTTTAACACAATTCAACAGAATATACAATAAATATCAAAACATAGGCACATTACTTATATTATATTATATATTATATCCAATATACTTGCCAAAGAGTAAATAAAGAAGGCAAATGGGAGCCCTAACCTTAAATCATAATAGATTCTCCCTCCCCAAAATGGGAATCGCAACAGATTTTGGGTTCACACAAGGCAAGCAAAGAAGCAACCAAGCCTTTAGATTGACTTGGATGACCTGGCGCTATGACAGGAGCTTTGCAAGCATCATTAACCATCATTGAAGCTTGCGGAGTTTTTGGTCTTAGTGTCAATATGTTTTTGTTTTAATTTTATTTTATGTTTTAGTGGTTCTAGTCCATGTTTCATTCAGTTTATTTTGTCAAAAGGACTGAATTCGAGTAACTAAGTTCAGTAACATGATCGGTTAGAGGTTCTAAGGAAATTTTACAAATAAAATTGGGGCATGTTACTCTTCATGGTACTGTAGCATAAACAGCAACACACAGTATGCGATTATTTTAAGAGCTTCTTTTGAGTACATTTTTGAGATGATGGTTACATGCACTTGCTTTCCAATGAATGAAAGAACTCTTTCTTCTTTTCTGCGCATGAGGCATGGAATATGTTGTGAGGCCTTAGGAAGTGAGTCCATATCAAACTGATGCTAGATTAGAACCCTTCTTCCTTAACTTTTAGATACTCTTTTGCATCTAGTCTCCTATTCTCTATTCTATTCTTTGCTGGTTGCCTTTCTATTGCCAAAGCCTTCCATCCAGTTGCCTTAACAGCACTCAATATAACATCTGTTAGCAGCCCAATAACAGCCATTTTTTAGGACAGATTAGGACTGCTGACCAGTCATCTTAGCTGATTTCTTTCTGCTATGCAGCTGTTCTTCTAAACCCCTAAACAAAACTCCAAATCCATGTCAGTTTTTTATTCCTTTGCTGACTTGTGTTTCAAATCCAAAATAAACAAAAATCTGATACTCAGCCTTTGTTTTTGCCTCTTGAAACTCTAATCCTGATTTGCAAGCCTACTACTTGCTCAAAATAGAACCGATTCAGTGTTATGCTTACACAGTTCAACATGCAAGAATGTATGTGGCGGATACCTAAAAACAATTGCAATGCATTCATCTAAACAAACAAAGATCCACAGCTTTGCATCCTTCAAATATTTTTAGTAAGCCTCGATACTTTTACTGCTAGATCTTGCACTTTATTTGTGAAAAGCTATTATTTGAATATGGTTTCAGCAATTTGCATTTGCACATCCACATCTAGTAGTTTGAGTCCTAAGTCTAGTAGATTCTTAATACAAATTTCCAGATTGTTGTTTAATGTTGCATAACATTGTAACTTCAATTGTTTGCATCCATAGCACCTTAGGTCAGCATAAGTTCTGGTTAGGGTTTGACATATTTGTGTAACATCACTTAATAAATTCCCTAGGCTTGCCCTACATCACTCCTCTAGCAATAGATGCCCTTCCCTCCTCCATAATCTACTGATGAACACCACTAACTTCCCATATTGAGGAATTCCTAGCCCTTGTTCCCTCCTGCCCTTCTCTCTCTCTCTCTCTCTCTCTCTCTCACTCTCTTGGACCAAAGCCAGCTTGCCAACTAGAACCCTCCCTCTCTCCCCTCTCTCTTTCTCTCACCCCCCCACCCCCCCCCCTCCTCCTCTCTTAGCCTATGCTCCTTGCCAACTAAAGTACTCCCTCTCCATCACCTCCCTTCTCACCTAGCTGAACACATCTGATGCACGCCAGATGGAATTCAAAGACTCCACACTTTCACTCTCTCCATCCTTTAGGTCAGGTCAGGTCAAGTTAGGTCCACGTCATCCCTTTATCCATTGGACCATGCTTGAGCTGCACTTTTTAAGCCCAACATTGAGCTAGTCTAGGCTCAAGCCTTCTCTCTCTCTCTCTAGTGGAAATTGGCTGGACTAAACCCTGCCTAGCTTGAGAAATGCTCAAGTCTGCTTGGCACGCTCCCAAAGCTTTTAATGTATGGCTAATAGCGATGACATTCAAATGTCTTGACATAGGCAAGTATCATAATCCAATTAGGTGGCATAAAGTTTGATGGTCAAGGTTATGGTTATCTAAAAGCATCATTACCTCAAAAGGTAAACCTAGGCAAACAGCATGGGTTTCTTCCTAGTAGTAATAGATGATGCTTTCCTTCATTTGCCTTATTGTAAGTTCATATCTTTGTGTTCTTTTCTTAGACTTCTTTGCCTTACTTCCATCCACATGTTATGCATTAATCATGCCTTACACGTCCAACTGATTTTCAATCATTATGCCCTTCCTTTATAGTTTATTCTAGAGTGTAATCTACCTCTATTATCTATAAGCTAGCAGGGCTTGTCTTTTATTTCTTTCCTCTATATCTTTTTTCATTACCATTCAAAAAAAAAAAAAAAGAAAGAAACCTCAATCTTCTGATTTACAGCAAACTAATCAGATGGCATGCGATTCACGATTTGACAATTGAATAATCATTCCTAACCACTTATTGACAAGTGTGCCAACTCAACAAACCTGACCAATCTAATAACACGAATTGAAAGCAATGGTAAAGAGACCTGTATCAAGACTATTCTTATCATTAATTTGGAAAAATAATAAATTAAAATGGCGAAACATCCATGGAGGTGAGGCTCAATAGTTGATATGTCTCTTTAAAAAGGAAAAGATACAACTCAATGCTATAGGAAGAAAGATTTTAATCTCAAAAAAAGAAACCTCAATTTGTGTCTTTCACCAAATCCTAGCTAACAAGTCAAACTCAATTGCAGGTTCCAACTAGCTGCAAATTTGTCGTAGAAATATACATGTTCGATGCCTAGTAATCTAACGCAAGGAGGCCACCCCGAGGATATCACAAATTCACCAGTAACCCCGACGTCCACTGCAAGCCAATCTCTATAACCTAAACGTTTTAGAGATGACAAAGTAAATTATGTGACCGCTATTTTGGCTCAACACAATAGATTGACGTTTTCTGGCGGTAAGCAGCATAATACGTTGAAATAATTCAGCAATAGTAGCTTGACAGGAACCAATAACACACAACTTTGACAGATTACCCTCTGGTTTCCATATGGACTCGATCTTTAAACCTAGAAAGCAAGAGCAATAATACTCGAGATTAGGTTAAAGATTACAAACTACAATAATGGCCGATCAAACTCAGTATCGCAAAGATTACAATTGCGAAGCACACCAACCACCTCCGCCAATACCAATGTAAAGAAAAGCCAAGAAGTGCACTCACCTCATTGGTAAAGCAAAGCCAAGAAGTGCACTCACCTCACCGGAGGGAAGCCGGAACAGCAGCCTATACTCTTCGCTTCTCGTCGAGAGAAACTGAGTCTGAAACCGAGCACAATCAACAAAAAATCACACAAAATCAAATCCAAGCAAGAAAGCATCAAGGAAAAGGCAAGAACGAGACAGTACCAAGACGTCGACATCCCTCCGGTCGGATGGATCGCCGGAGTGCACGGAGGAGGTCTCGGAGGCAGCGTCCACGTCCTGCCTCGCCACCCTGGACGGCGAGGAGCGGCATGATCGCTCTATGGATCCCGGCTGCTCCATCTTCTCTCTGCTCGGCGAGGCGACCGCCATGGATGGGAATCGGGCCCTCTCTAGGGTTCCAAGAACACGGAGAGGAAACAAGAAGTGGAGACAAGGGTTGTGTGTGGGCGGGGGGACGGGGAGGTGGAGCGTTTCCTTTAATAATCGCAGCTGTCTGAGAGTGGAGGAGGGGGTTGGGTTGGGGGCAACGAGGGTTGAGAAGGCAAGAACGGTTTGGATATTTTGGACGGTTTTTGTGGGGTCCTGAAGGCCCCAGAAGCGAAAAGAAACGGGTCGGTGCTATAAAAAGAGATCCCGCGCACGTGTCACGCTCAGGTGAGCGTAACGCCCGATGGGAGGAGGATTTTCCTACTATATATATATATATTATTTTTTTATTATACATAATTATATTTTATTATAAAAAAAGAGATATTATTATGGTCAAATTCGGACATCAATTACATAAAAAAAAAAAAAAAAAATGAACTCAAAAACTAGTTATGGTGAATAATTGCTTTAAAAAAATGATGAAAAAATCTGTCATGAACAGGGTATGAACTCAATCCCGTATTGGTAGGGATTCTAAATCAGCAATCAATCAAATATTGCAAAAATGAGCTGCACCATCGGCACTGTAGTTCTCGTTGGTTACGTCACAATTGGAATTAAAACACTGAACGACATCATGCGGTCCCATTTCATTGTCACCTTTCAATATTCGGTAGCGACATCCCAAAGAAATATAGGCCTCAGCTCTCTTGGGTCCCTTATACGGTTCTCGAATGGTCCTCTGCCTCTATTGGTCGCCTCAACGACCAAAGGTCCCTTGCTTTATTAGCGCTCGTAGAGCGATAGCCGCAATGGAAGTCTCAATTTTTTTTTTTAAGATATCAAAATTATTTAAAAATTTATATTCTTTCAAATAAATATTATATATTTAAAAATAATTTAATATTTTTTATTAATATTTTTTTATATTATAAATTTTTAAAAATAAAATACTAAATTTTATTCATCTTTCCCTAATACCTTTTATACTAATTGATCTACTTTTACATACTAATTAAAGCTTAATTTTTTCTTACCAAACTAATACTTTCGATTTATTCATTAATTATATATAAATTTTATTTTTTAAAAATAAAAATAATTTTTTATAGTTAATAATTAAATAACGAAACTATATCTCTTTATAAAATATATATTATATTATAAAAAATATTTTTATTTTAATTATAAAATCTTGTATAAGTTTTTTTTTTTTCATGAAATGCATCCAGAGTGAAAAAAAGTAGATAAAAAAATCAAGAAGTATTAATGAAAGAAAAAATCATAATTATATAAAAATATTTTTAAAAAATAAAATAAAAAATCTAAAATTAATTTAGATATTTTTTATGTAATTAAGTATTACTACTAATTTGATAGATAAACGATGGTTTGAGAATGTAAGCTTTATTGGTGAAAGTAAAAGAATATAAGTAAATTGGTTATTAAAAAATTAATAAATTTTTTTTAAAAAAAATTTCATCAAACAACGGAGTAAAAAGAGGATGAGTATTCCTGAAGCTCGGTAGTTTGGTCTTTTAACAAATATGGTCACATATCTATTCGTCACAGCCTAGAAAGCACGCACGGGTGACGCTCTCATGAGGAAAAAAGACCAAGATTATTCCAAAAATATTCCGTTACCGTTCTTGGTCCAAGAGGTGGTTGAGTTCTCCGGCGTGGATTCATGGGTTGCGTGTGACAGCAGGCGTTGCCTTGGTTTGGTTTTTAGCGTGGCGAGATTGAATGTTTACGTTAATTAAAAGAAGATGTACCACCCAAGTTTTTGCTTTTGGCCACTTGCCTCATAATTTCTGGAACAACTTCTCCGGACCGGACCGGACCGGCACGGAAGCCACAGTTCGTTTGCTTCCTTGCAACACGTAAGCAAACAAAATTAAATGCTCTTTATTTATGATGCCCTCAATTACGTGAAAGCAAATCCATTATACTCTACCACTAAGTATATGTCACGTGATGTTTTAATTTAAATTTTATAAATAAAAATTTTAAAAAATAAATTTTAGAAATATCTTTTATAAATAAATTTTATAAATTAAACTATTTTTATTTTTATAAAATAATATAAAATATAATTATTATTTATTTTTGATTTATATTTGTTTTTAAGATAAGGTTTGTATTGAAATATAACATGATTATACTAAATCTAATAAACTGTTATGTGCGATAAGTTATTTAGGCTCAATAAGTATTAGAAATTTTTAGTAGAGACGAGCTCCATTTAATCTAAAGTTATTGTAGAGTAAAAAAAAAGTAGAATTTTTTTAATTCAAGAGATAAAAAATGTTTTTAAAAAAATAAAATTTAAGAGGAATAAGTACATGCTCTCCAAAGTATTGCTAGACATATTAAATGGAAAGACAGAGGAGGTGAGGATGTCAATGAAAAGAAGGAAGAGGAGGCCTACCTTAAAAGCCTTTAATAGGATTGAATACGTTGCAAAAAAGGAAAGAGAAGAATTATTTTTTTGGCTTTAATATAGATTAGATTTGTATTAAAATATAATATATCTATACTAAATTTAAGTAGATTACCATGAGCTATAAGTTGTTTAGACCATACATGTAACATAATTTTTAGAAGACACGACTCCATCTAATATGGAGTTAATGTAAAGTTAAGAGGAAGATAGAATTTTTTTAATTTAAAAGATAAGAATTTTTTTAAGAAAATAAAATTCAAAAGAAATGCGGGCATGCTAAGCGAACCGTAGGGAAGAGAAGGATTACTTTCTTCAGTTTACTATATTATATTAGATTATATAATATATTTTGTTAATGAATGGTGCGAGCATCCTATTTTATATATATATATATATATATATATATATATATATATATATATATGTATAGTATTTTATATTAATCATAAGTAAAGTTTGGTGTAAAAGTTTTCTTGAGAAAAAGTGAAATTATCATTCTTTCCTTCATTCTTAAATTAATCTTATTGGAGAAAATTTACTTTAATCCCACATTGGATTGTGGGTTAAGATTCTTATTTTTTTTTATATCTGTTACCCCTAATAGATGTGTCTCTTTGATTAAATGCATAAAAATCTTTTCATTCTCTTTTTATAAGAGAATTTGGTTGCAAAATAAATATGATTAACAATTAAAACTCTTTCCTCTTCTTTCTTTCTTTCTGGTCTAAATTGATTCCTTCTCTTCTCTTTAAGAAGTGCAATCTTGATTATTTATGAATATCTATAGAGAAAAAAAATACTACTTTTAAGAAAACTTTCTGAAAATGTTTTTGCTTACAAACTCATTCTTTCATCCAATTCTTTTTTTTGTTTTCTTCTTTTTTTTCCTGAACCTTCCCTTGCCCAATTCACTTCACAGCACACCCATCAAAAGACATTTAATGTCTTAATTATTAATTTTTTTCATTGCCCTCAACCTATGTTTTAAAATTTTTCTTTTATTTTTCTTAGGCAACATGCAGCATATTTATATAATATTTTAAACTTTTTCTTTTACTTTTATTTGGCAATAATGTAATACCCAAGGTTTTCCTTTTATTTCATATATATACACGCAACTCTATCTTTTTCTGGGCATTGTACCACTTTTTCTTCTCCCAGAAACTATCTTTCACTTGTTATTCTTACGTCCAAGCAAGGGAAAAAGAAAGTTACCACCTTACCGTGGGTATTATTAGTAGAAGTTTTGAACAGTTGTGGCTAGCTTCACATCATAGAGGTTTTAAACGGTTGTGGCGCAGTTCAGAACGTATTACTCTTAAAATCAAGGTAGATAACAAATGACGACCTTCAATTTGGTGGCAAAGTAATCGATTTAATCAAGAGAAAACGTCAGGACTTAAGATCACCCTTGTCAAAGAAAACTTAAAAGGACGACTTTAAAGCATGGTATGAACGTTATGTACATTACCAAAGATACGTAGAACGAAGAAGAAGCAACGAAAAAAAGTTAATAATTGAGACACTAAATGTCTCTTAGCAGTTGCCCTCAAAGCACTCATTAACAACACCTTTATTTAAGGTATCTACGAAACATTGAATCAAACGGAACCTACCGTTTCAAGCCGGATCGAATTGAATTAGTCCGAAACTGATTCAAAATCAGTTTTTGATACAATTTTACCTGCGAACTACTCTAAACCATTCGGTTTAAATTGGTTCAGATACGAAATCGCTTTGAAGATAAGATGAATGGAATGTGAGCGCTTATGAGCTCACTTACATTAGAAAGAGAGAGGTTAAGAGTCTTTCATGCGCTTATCCTGTCTCTTATTTATACGTAGAATTATTGAGTAATATCATCATTTCTTCTCTTTTCTCTTTCATTTTCATTTATTTAACATTTTTTATGGAAATAAAAAAATATGCTCATTTAGATTCAATAAAAATATCAAAAAAATTAAATTTTTTAAGAATAAAAAATTAACTTTTTCTTTAAAGAATAAATTTAAAGAATTTTAGAAGATTTTTGTTAACAAATATCAAGTTAGGATGCTTCTACTGTAAATAAAAATTTTTAAAAAATCAACTAACTTAAAAATGGTAAGAAAATATAACATCAAAAAAAAAATCTAAAAAATCAATATTTGGTTAAACTTATAGGATTTTTAAATTTAAATAAGATTATAATAATAATAAATTTCGCACTGACTTATACCGATTTGATCCATAGCTACTCAAAAAATTAATTAAATCTGTTATAAAATTATAAGATTAAAATATATTTTTTAGATCTAAACTTAAATAATTTCTAAAAGTCAATAACTTTGAGATCCCATGAAAGATCCAATTTTCTATCACACTTTATGACAATGGCACCAAATAATCTAGTTTCTAATTGAAAAAAAAAAAAAAACATCTGCTTTATGTAATGATAGCAAGTATTTGCAATTTGCAATCCAATAGTTTCAAATTACTGTTATCCATCATAAGAAGGAAGAAAGGAGTCTTATCTCAACTGGATGACTGCTTTGTGGGAATTGAGACTCCATCTTTTATAATCAGACGACTCCTTAGAGTAGAGGCTTTGTGTTTGCTGGTGCTGCTCCAATTAATTGAGTGGCTAGAGCCCAGGATGAGTTAACCTGAGCCTCTCAATTGGAAGGGATGCTTCAGCTTGAGACCCATCAAGTAAGTGCACTTGGTCCACTTCTTGAAGCGAAAATATCTTCGCTTTGAAAGTCCCTATCGGGTGGTCCTCCTACTCCTTTATGCCGTCCATCTTCGGTGGATTTGTGGAAAGAGCCGAGACATTCCGAGCCTCGACCATGGACATCAGTTCTTCCCCTCTACTAATCTTCCTTGATTTTGGTCTCAACAACATTGGGCGAAGGTCTTCAGCTACAAATCCATGGTACAAGATTGCTCCATCGACTTTTTGAAGAGAGGACTCGTGTGGTCCTCCTCCTCCTCCTCCTTTATGTAATCCCCCATCTTTGATGGATTTGGGGAAAGAGCCAAGGTATCATGAGCCCTAACCATAGTTATCAATTCTTCTCCTCCACTATTCGTCCATAATTTTGGTCCCAATAAATTCGGTTGAGAGTGGGATACCTTCAACTGCCATTCTTTTTGCTTTCCAGTTATGGTAAGGTTAATGTCCTTTTGTAAAGCTTCCTTTGCTATTGCTCAAACCATCTCTACTCACTTCTCATTGGGGATACCATAACCTCTGGTCTTCTATTAGTTTCTTCCCCTTGGTAGAGAGCCATGAGAGTTATGTAGCAATTCCTTTGTCTTGATCCTCTCTCGATTTTGCTTTCTTTAGTCTATAATCGGCAGCTGACCACTGGTCGTTGTTAAGTCGTGAACCTTCATCCCTACCATTTAAGGTGGTTGAGATTGTGGGTTATGCCCTCGTGATTCGAGAGCTAGGCTTGGGAGGCCCAGGTAAGGTGGGTTGGGCCTTAGCTTGGTGGCCTTTTATTTTAGGCGGATGATGTGAGTTGACCATTCTAAGTCTTGGTCCAGCATAGCTTTTAGTTTATGGGCTAGATGCATTAAAATTTGAGCTCGATGATGCTTTCTTGCTTCTTTTACTAGTATAACATCTCAAGCCCACTTGCTAGGCCAATTAACTCTGTTAGCGAGTTAAAACCACATGGTCCAAAAACTCAAATGAAAGTTAATGGGTAACGGATAAACCTGAGTTATAAGCACATAACATATTTCTTTTCCATCCAATGTGAAGCTATTCTTGAAACTATTCTTAGGATATTACAATCTCTTTTCCTTATAATGCGACATCGTCGTCGCATGCCACAATTAGCCAGAATCTATTCCGAGTTGGGTTATTGGTGCTGCAAGAGTGGTTTCACGTCATGAGGGGACTCTACCATCGTCCCTATCTGAAGCTGGGTTATTGGTGCTGCAAGGATGGTTCCACACCATGACAAGACTCTACCACCGTGGCTCCATACCATAGTGAGACTCTATCATTGTTCTATGGTAGCCCTTTTCTCATGCCCATCAACTTCTGCACACTTGGATCGACTCTGATATCATTTGTAACACATCTTAAGCCCACCTGCTAATCCAATTAACTCCGTTAGCGGACTGAAACCATGTAGTCCAAAAACTCGAGTGGAACTTAATGGGTAGAAGGTGAATTTGAGTTATAAGCATATAACAATTTTTTTTTTATTTAATATAGAAATATTCTTAAAGTAATTTTAGTTTGAAACTCTAAGTTAGGTTGACCATCAGTGGATTTGAAAATGATGACATCTGAAAGGTTTTTTTAGTTTCGTATTTGTCTCTTCAAACTTGGAATCCTCCTCCATCATGGGCTCTCGATCCGGCACACCATAACAGTTAATTTTTATATTTATCCGGCACATCTTGTTTTTTAACGTTAACTGATTTTGATTGCTTCCCCTCGCTACCCTCTATTAAGCTAGCCTGAACCAACTTGAGTCAACTCACTTAGAGCCATCATGAATTGGTTGTTTAGTCCCTGACTCAGGCCTAGTTGACTCTGCTGGGGCTTATTCTCCATTGCTGAACTTCCTAATGATTTGAGTTTTTCTACCTTCTCATGGTCATCCATGGTCCATGCATCCAATCCTCTCTAACCCTTTTTATACTCTCTGGTGAAGCTTCAGTGCCACCCTCACTCAATGGATATTATTTTCACAATCTTTGTTGCATCGGAACAATCAGAAGCTCCATGAATGATTTGTCCACTTGCAAAATAGTAAAGTGGAATAGTGAAGACATGCCAAACCAGGACTTCTCCAACATTCCTGGGATATCAACACCAGAGATTAAAAGATTCCTCTAAATTCAGCAAGATACACACCCGAGCAAAATTTCAATGCATCGGACTCTCCGTCTAGTCATTGAGCCATAATAATTTTTCTACCACTGAAGTAATTTCTAGGATTTTTTTCTTAGACTATAACTCCACCAACAACTCTTCAATCATCATCCAAGTTGTAGCCTAAACAATAGGATTTTTAGAAGCCTTGAAGTTGGCTTCTGTGGTTCTAGTGTAAGTATTTTGCCTTCAACCATCCATGGCTCTTTTGATGGTCATTTAAATTAAATCTTCCTTCCATTGAAAGTGAAAAAAATAAAAAATAGTATGCTCTGATGGAAAAATCTTTAAGGTCATCCGCAAAACGCCATTCCTCCCTCAATATTTCATGAAGAAGATCCAAGTCTCCTTTCTAAAATTCTGCCAATCAAGGCAAGTCTCCGTTTTTCAAGCCTCTAACATTTTAGAGTTTCAAAATCCAATCATCCTTTTCAAATGCTTTCGTAGATTCTCCACCTCTTTCTCGGACACCAACTTCAGCATTGGTCTCGCAATTGAATTCTTAGTGAGATCTGCTCAGGAGCAGGCCTTATAATCATTTGTCTTTTTTTTCTTTTTTTTTTTCCTTACTATTTTTTAGTCCCAAACTAACAATCTCCTCTCAAATACGGAGGAAGAAGATGAAGCACAAGCAAAGACTTTATGAAAGAAGCTTTGCACTAATGAGATTGTTGGTATTTGGATTTAGTTTGATGCTCTAATTCTAGGTAAGAGAAATCCTAGTAGATAATTCTCAAGCTTTGTCTCAAAATTGAATCAAGGCTATCCTCTTCGAAAACACATTTGAATTTTGCCTGAAGAGCAATCATGACTGATAATATCTTGATTGCTATGTTGTACATAATTTATGGTTGGGATACCTAAATTGAATGAGTTCTCTTGAAAAAAAAAAAACTTTTAGGAATATCTTTTTGGATAAAAATACCTTTGATCAATTAATACTCTTAATTCATTAAGATGCAAAACAAGCTCCAATGCATAAAATTTTGCTAAAATAATGAAAACGTGTTTCAAAAAACTTTATAGGCCAAGTGAGAAATTGTTGGAATTATGCGAGGGCATATATTTTCTTTTCTTAATTATTTTATTAAATTATTATATTTTTAATTAGAATTACACAATAAAGTTGGGGAATGGTTGTGTTGGTGGGAAAGGCTCGGTTAGCACTATTTGCTTTGAATTTTATTAAGTGGTGAGTACCATAATGGATGTAGCCATTTTTAATTAAACTTATGCTTGTCTAGAGTCTTTCTTAGTATTCTCTATGCCGTTCTAGGAACCGTTGTTGATTAATTATAAAAAATAGAAGGATTACTTGTATGCACGTATTTATTTAATTTATTACCATGGACCATGATCTTCTTGGGCCTTGACATATTTGGTTCCTCGCCTAATGAACGCTACAAAGCGAAGAGAGAAGAGAATGGCGTACCCTCTTCTTTTTTTAAAATATTTTCTTCTACCAGCCTTCTTCTTCCGCGACCTCCATTGGTTTTTTCTTCGCACCAACATTGAACAGTGGAGCTAAAGGGCGGATTGGCTTCCAGGTAAAGTTTCAAGCTCATCTTTCTTTCTCCTTCAGACCTTTGAAGCCACAGAAAATTTCAGGTTCGTATTTCTTTCATCTAAAATTATAAATTTGAAATTTCTTTTATTTTTTCAAATGAAAAATGAGATCAAATGTGACCTTGGGCTATGGTTTTGATCTTCAGAGCCTAGCAACATGAGGGGTAGGTTTGGTACAGGGCTTAAAAAATGGAGGCAAAAAAATTGACAAAAGAAGCATTTTGTAATGCAAATTTTAAGGGCGTGAAGTTTTTATTTTAGTCCTAATGTATTTAATTGTGTCTGTAGATGCTAAGATTATTTAATATTTTATTAATTCTAATATTTCAACTGCTTTTTATTTTTAAATAAATTTTAACTTTAACTCCTATTAACCTGTATCCCCTAGGTTAACGGTTTGTTGGTAAAAAGAGAGAAAGATTGTCTCTCAACTCTATATCAAACATCCTAAGGGAATGAAAAATTACTATCAAACATTCTTAAAAGGAAGTAAAAAATTATAGTAGAAACTTTTTACCATTTGATTCCAAACCAAATGCACTCTATGTATAGTAAGGTTACCAAGGGTCAAACATGTACATCATTTATAAAATAGTAGAATAGTAGGAACCGATTAAATGCAATTCGATCCAGAAGATCTTATGAGGTCATGTTTTTCATCAGGAAGTTGTCCAGGGTCACATCGTTGCTTGATTGTAGTAGCGCAAAGACATCATTCATTTTTCTTGTCAAATTTTAAATAATTCTTACTACCTTCTTAGGAATTTAAATGTTGTAAATATCGTAGATATAGAAAGAGGCCGATCAATAGATTGAGTGGCTTTTAAAAATATGTAGTTGTTAGGATCAGGGCAAACATTAGCTTAATCAAGAGATTAGATCAATGATTCAATTGTTCATATAAATAATTAAAATTAAACAATATGAACTATAATAATAAAGAAAGATAATTTTTTTATAAAATTCAACTAATTTTCTAACTTTAAAATTTAAGCCTTCAAATTAAGTTATTTAAATTGCAATATAATATAATACCCAATTAATATTTGAAATTAATTTTAATTTTCTTAAAAAATTAAAATTCTCTTATTGGGTTAGAGAAAGAGAAGGACAGATTAGAAGAGAAGAAAGAGAGATTTAAATCAAAAGATAAAAGCAATCATAAAAATTAATATTAATATTTAAATTATGTTAATTAAAAAAGTAATATTAGAAGATATAAGAAAATTGGTTCAGTTTTATCAATTCACGCTGGGCCAATAAAAAGAATGGACTGATTCATCTAGCTTTATTCAGATCAATCATACAGCTGATCTAATTAAAAAATTAGATTGATTTAGATCCAATTCACCATCAGATTGATCGGTCCGATTCAAGTCGGATAGCTATGGAACAAAAAAAAAAAATCATTTTCTAATTCTTCTGAGCAGTGGTCTAATTCTGTCCCGCAACCACTGCTTGATCTTTGCAGAGCTGATTCCAGCTCACTTTTGTACTCTCAAAATTTTAAGTTAAAGCCACGAGATTTGCTTTTTGACATGGAGAAGAAAAACGTGGAGTAATAGAGTGATGATTGAAGTGGCTGGAAAGCATCAGCGAATAAAAACGAAAGCAAGATCCTAACTCAGTGCCCCAAAGATTTTATGGCCGCGAGGGGACCAAGTCAAGCGCCCCCCTAAGCCACCATAGGGTTCACCGATAATTGAACTCTGGACCATTTCCGTTTAAGACTATACGCTAAAGACTATATCAAAAAGGATCTTTGTCAATGGCGCTGATATCCCCCAATCGATGGGTTTCCTCTACTCATCATTTATGGTCGCATAAAAACAACCGGGGCCACTAAACTATAAACATTTGCGGCCAAAGTAATGAATGCTTAAATATTTTTTCTATCTTTTTTTTTTTTTTTTTATAGTATTGACGCATTGAGAAGAAGAATTGAAAGGAAATTGAGAAAGTAAAAAAAATCGATGATTTATTCAAAACCAATTAATTATGAGATGAGCAGGATAATCGGTTTATTTAGCAAAATACTACAAATAATTTTATTTTAATAAATAAATTTTTTTTAAAAAATAAAGCATCGTAGCAAAGCTCAATAAATAAACATTTAGGAAATTATATTTTAGATTCTTCATTAAAAATTTTCAACGTCTAATGTGCTGACAGAAGTAAGGTAGGATGGACGAGGTCCCAATCCGATGCCATGCAAAGATGATAACAAGATGCCTACTTGGTGCAGTCATTGCGGATGAGAATCGATAGCTTGAAAACAGGAGAATTTATCAAGACAGCGGCCGAGCTCCAGCATGCAGCAGCGTCGTCAAAAAGCCTTCACTCCTTCGGATCTCCAGCAAACCGCTTTGCAGTCTTGCAGGAGAACACTGTAGAATATCTTGCTTGCTTCCCCCACTACCCCCCCAGCAAACTCACAAACGCATGCACTGCTTTCATTACATTGTCAGAGTTTGATCTCACGAGATGAAACACCCACCAAAACAACTTGGCCACCTTGTCGGTCGTTGATGTTAAAAGTTGAAACTAATTTTGCAATTAGCTAGTAGTATAGAACTGAAGTCAATAATAAGGATCACCACAACCTCAATTCAAAGTACAATTGGGCAACTGTGACAGAACCATTTTCTTGCATCAGTTTTGCATCCAAGCCAAGCCAAGCCCAGCTCATGGATTAATTTTTGGCATGAAAGTGGCAGGACACCGGTTGGGTATGGAGGATGATAAGGAAAAATTAAAAACTATTGATGGTGGCCTTGGCCCTCTGATGTCCATGGTTATGCTTCCAAAGGTTCCTTTGTAGCTCGCAGGTGTCTTTCACCATGTTTTAATGCGTTATAGGAGTCTAAAACCGACAAGATTAGTGCCTAAGAAGTTGATCCACTTCACCTCACTTCACCTTCATGCACCCAAAGCTCACAAGCAGCCAAAGCTCTTCCATTTGTAGCTTTGAGGTGAGCCTGCTAAAATTTACTGATCAGTAAAAGTCACGGTCAAAGAACGAAGACTGATGATGATGACCAAGGTATACTTCAAGAGAGTGACCGATCCCTTGAAGCACATGACAAAAGAAAAGAAAACAGACCCTAGCTTGGCATGGCGGAGGACTGACTGCTAATGAGGCCCACCACCACCACCACCCCACAGGCTTTATCAGACTAAAGTGGGAAGGAATCTTGAAGACTTGCAGCACCCTTTCCTATTTCCAACATCAAAATGCTTCCAAAAGCCATGCCTAGTCCTTCTATAAAATAAAGGAGTTGGGTTTGGATGGGAGGATCCCTATGCCAACAATATTGAGAAAGAAATAAAAATCAACTCTAACCTCATCATTCGATCACAACATAGCTCCGATCTATCTTTAGTGGTCGGGCTCACTTTTCAATCTCATTAGATTGTAGTTTTATCATCATCGCAATCGTCATCATCATTGTCGGCATCATGGTCTTATTAAAAAAAAAAAAAAAAAAAAACAATGCATGCATCAATGAAGCATTGTCCCGCAATTCTTGCCATTCAAGATGGGGATATCATTGCATTACAAGTGGGTTTGGCAAAGCTTTCGCTCATGGCTAGAACCTATTGTAGTTTATTTAAATGATGCCCATGTGCAAGTCACAAATCCCAATTTACCCAACATATCATGTGCTTGGTGTTTAACGAGAGGTGAATGTGATATGACTCAATGTGCCTTCTTCGATAATGAGGAAGTTGAGTCAAAGTTGATTCAATTGACTCAACTCTTGCAGATCCTGTCCAATTATCAATTACAAATATTGCTTTGTGGTTCATATTATAGATAGGGGTTCAACGTTTGGAGATCATTTAACACATCAAGTTGTGGCAATATGCTAGTAAGGTAAAAGAATCTTCATATCTTTGACTTTGGAAATACATTATCACCTATATATTAAAAGGAAAGAAAGTTTATAAAATATAATTTCATCGATATCCTTCATATCATTCAACTTGTTATCTCCAAGAACCGTCTCCATTGCTCTTATCCATCCTCATTATCTTATTCATTATGCTCACTTCATGTCACCATCCTCTACACTAACCTTCTTTATTATTGTATTTGTCTGTCTCATGAATCATGCAAAAAGTTTGAAAGCACTCATAATGCAAAAGTTTAGATTTTTCTCTGTTTGCTCCTTCGATTTTTGTTCTTAATAAAAAAAATTAATACTAGCATATATAAGAAGAGAAAATGGTTTCAACTTATTTATATCGAAATCTTAATAGATCTTCTCATCACGAAACATTATAAGGCTTTAAGTCTACATAAATTGTCAATGACATCACCTAATAAAGATGCATTCAAATCCAAATTCATATAGCTAATTTTATCAGATTAAAATTATGAATAATTAATAATATTTTAATATAAATTTTTTTTAATATCGACAGCAGTATAGATATCCAATTCCCACGCATGGGAATAACCTTCTCTTCCAACTCAACATACAATTCACATGCTAGTCTAGTCTAATAAAGTTATATATTTTAAGATGCCAATTAAGATTAGAATTTACCCAAAAACCTTTCATTTTTCCTCATGGCATGGGAGAGCCTGGATGACCCTCGTAAATAAAAGGCTGTTGCAGTCATGCACACATCATCTTCCACGACCCCTCACATGGCATCATCCCCGTGAAAAAAAAAAGGCTTTAATTCCGCCAAACACCTTAACAAGGTTCATAGAAATCTCTATGCGAACTCCCGCAGAGCAAAGAGAGCGGGAGGACGATACGTACCGCTTCACTGGGTCGGGGAATCGCAAGGGACGGTGCCAAGGAAACGACATTTTGTCCTCATCCGCAGACGCCACCAACAATGTCCGATCCTACTGATCACCACCCTACGTGTCCATCTTCAGCACGACATCAACCGATCCAACGGCCATGAACCGTCGTTCGGACTGAACGCGCACCCGGACACGGGACCTCCGGTCAAAGCGAGGCCCTGACGTCTGATGGAGATCCAACGGCAAAGGAGCTGGCGTTGGGTCCGGATCCGTAGCCATGATGAGCACACAGCGCTGATACCGATGAGCGATGGCGAAGCGTAGAAAACGGGCGTAGGCGTGTAGCGTAAAATGGGTGCACCCCGGGCCCACACGCTGCCCGACGCTTCTCTTCTTTCGGAACTCCGGTCCCAACCACTAGATTAACTAACATTAATTACGGTTAGCGACGTCAAATCGGCAGCAATTAAAAATTAAAAAAATAGGCGATCCCAAAAGTAAAAGCAAAAACGAAAAGAATAAAATAAAAATAAAATAAGAAAAAAAAAAAAAAAAAAGAAGAAGAAGAGAGAATTCCCATTGCGGCTAATCTCACGCTCCTTCTGCCTCGCTCTTCTTTCGCTTTGCTCCTTTCCGTGAGGAAGAGAGAGAGAGAGAGAGAGAGAGAGGGGAGGTAGCAGGAGTTTGGAGGAGTAGGAAGCCCCAGCTCTAGCTCTGGAAACCCTAGCCTTGAGTTCCCGTTTGATCTCTCTTGTCTCACATTTGGAGGTGAGGGCATCAAATTCCGCCGTTGTTTTCAGGAAGATCGCTATTTTTCTTTTCTTTTTTTTTTGTTTTAATTTTCTTTTGGTTCTGATCTTGGAGTTCTTCTGGGCTTTTTGGACGGTTCGGAAGGGGGGTTTTCTTGCTCTTTATGGTGTGGATTGGAAGGATCGGAATGTGTTCTAACTCGGAATGAGATTGCTGGAATATCCGAGTTCTTGATTTACTAATTTTGCTCTGTTTTTTTCGTTTTCCTCTTTCAATTTTTCCATTGGTTCTTTGATGGATAGCCTGAGGAGTTGGTTTAAGGTTTTGATTATTTGAAGTTCTGAGAAAAAAAAAGAAGAAGAAAGAACTAACCTTTTCGTTTCTTTTATTTAAGATTTTGTAATTTAACCGTTCGAGAATATATGTTTGTGGTGTTTGTTAGAGATTTGGCAAAGATCCGTGGCTTTGTTCTTGTTCTTGAAAAGTTCTTTTCAATTATGCTGCCTGTACTGTTTGTATTGGGGACGGACCTGGGGCTCCGACAATTTGGTCTCATGAGTGTTTTTTTCGTGGTTTTTTTAGGCCTCTGGAAAGCAGAGAAAGGGCCATTGAAGTACAAAAGGAGATGAATGCGATGTTAAAACCGGTGAAATTTATCAGCTATTCTAATTCATGAGTCTGCAAGAAGCTTCATCTCGAGATGCCTACCGTCCAGTCCACGGAATAGTTATGCCACGATTTTGATTTGTTTAGAAAACTGAGGATTCGCAGCTTCTGGGCTCAGGGATAGCACATTATTGCATTGAAGGCTTGGTGATGGTAGATATCTGCCAGAGATGGAGAGGCTTTCCGAGTCCAAGAGGTTGCCTGGCCGGCTCCCTGGTGTTGATCAGGCGCTGGGTGCACATGAGAACAGTTTGAGAGCTGGAGAAGGTCCATCTACTGCTCCAAAATCCGAAACTTTTGATCCTCCCATACCCATAACAGCATGGAAGGGAAAGGGTCCTTTCCCTGAAGAGAAGGAATTAGCACCCCAGGCTGATAGCTTCAGGAGCGCCGACTCTTTTGAAGGAGGGCGGGGTTCTTTCTCAGGGGCAAGTCATCCCCCAGAGCCAATTGATACAGACCTCATGAGGACGGTATATGTAGCAATGGACCAAGATAAGTCTGAAACAGGGTGCTTGGTGAAAGGCTTATCCGTCAAAGGTCCTTTTATAGAAGATCTTTCGATCCGGGTTCCAGGGATGAAGCCAAATGCTGCTGTTGTCTCACCGGTTGAAAGTTTGGTTGAAGAGGTTGCCGAGTCAGGCGCAGCATCTTCGCCATTTTCTGTTCCACGGGCATCACAGTCCACGGAGATTGCGGTCTTGCCTCCAGACCCCGAAGAGAAGGAGTGCGTGTGGGATGCTTCCCTCCCTCCCAGTGGCAATGTCAGTCCACACAGTAGCATTGATAGCACAGGTGTGGTGACTGCCATGAGTGTTGTGAACAGCTGCACAAGCACTCATAGAAGTGAAGGGATTACTAGCGATGGGATGATTAGTGTGGAAAGGAACTGCGAAAGTGCCAAAGGAAGTGTTAGAGGAGACTCACTTGAGAGTGCGAAAACTAGTATGAGCAGAGCGAGTGATAGCAGTGGCCTCAGTGATGATAGCAACTGGAGTAATGTTACAGGGAGTGCTAATAAGCCGCACAAGGGTAATGACCCAAGATGGAAGGCTATTCTTGCTGTTCGGGCTCGGGACGGTATATTGGGGATGAGCCATTTTAGACTGCTTAAACGACTTGGAAATGGTGACATTGGTAGTGTTTATCTGTCTGAGTTGAGCGGGACTAGATGCTACTTTGCAATGAAAGTGATGGATAAGGCATCCTTGGCAAGCAGGAAGAAGTTGACAAGGGCCCAGACTGAAAGGGAAATCCTCCAGCTCCTAGATCACCCTTTCCTGCCAACCTTGTATACACATTTCGAGACCGACAGGTTCTCATGCCTGGTCATGGAGTTCTGTCCAGGTGGTGATCTGCACACATTGAGGCAGCGGCAGCCAGGAAAACATTTCTCTGAGTATGCAGCAAGGTAGTGCTTGACAGAAATTTTTGCTTTCACTATTTTAGCTCATTTTGTTGTCCATCTTCTTGTTGTGTTGGTAATTTTTTTACAAGCTCTAGCCTTGCTATAATCTTAACTTACTGAGCTATCACTCTCACCTTTTTTCTTAGTGTAAGACAACAATGACCATTCATACTACGCTGTGTTCCTTGGTGCTGTTTTATTGATAAAGCAAATATTCTTGATGCCTTTTTATACGTCCTTTTCATTATAAAATGGTTTCATGAGTTACTGTCTTCATTCTTAACTTTAAGAATGGCTAGTGTCTATATCCTCCTTTGATTGTTTTACTCATTGGTATACTGATACTAAAATAAAGTGCAAGTAATTTCAAGCAATTTGTGAAAATACATATATGTATTTTCATTCAAAGTTCCCAAGTTCAAATTTCAAGCAGAGCAGAACATCTAGAAATCACACTCGTTTAGCTTTTCTAATGTGATTGATTAAAAGGAGAGAAATGTTGGTCTCTTTAAATTATGCATCAGAGTGGGTGTTGTTCGCCGAATTAATTGACCCTCTTTTTTAAAACACATAGATTTTGAGCATGTAAACTGCCTTGCAGTTTCTATATGATGGATATGTATTGATTTTCAGGTCCTTACTCAGTCTTGTTTTGTGACAATATATTCAGAGATCTGACCATAAACACATGTTGACCCAGTAGGATTGTCCCCAGTAGGTGCCTTCTGAAATAATCCTGGTGAAGGATGTCGAGATGTGCTCACCATCTAGGCCTGATCACACCAAATGAAAGGCAGTGATAGCTTTCCAAACTTTTAGTAATCTTGCAATAAATTCATAATTAATAGGGTCAGTCCCATATATCTTTCAATCTACAGGGCCTGTGGTACCCTTCAGTAACCCAACTTGGACCCCGCAGCAACTAATTGAATCATGGGTTATTATTTATTATTTTAATAATGCCATTTTCTAGATTGTGGAGTTCCATTATTTTCCTAGTTCTTTAATCTTCTTTGTGAATTAAACATGAAAACCAGAAACGGAGACCCTGTGTCTAATTGTGAGCGACAATTTTGGCAAAAATTCTGGATGACAATTTGCATAAGGATACTTTTGAAAGGGTCAAGGGTCCACGGCTCCACATAACAGCTTCACTAGCGAATTAACCATATAAAAAAGTGGACCTCGTGGTCTTATGCACTCAGATATTTATGGATCGTCCTATAGTGCTTTATGTACACAATATGTGGAGTTGAGATCTTTAATAATTCCAACTTAAAACTGATGCTCTTTCTACTGATTTTCAAGAATAAATGCAAATTTTTTTCCTTTGGTGTCTGAATAAAGTCACTGAGTATTAAAGCTCCAAAATGGGATTTCAAGACTCAAACAGAAATATATATCTATGCAGGTTTCTATTGGCCTTCTCTTTTGTCCAAACACCTGGCTTGACTCTTAGTTGCAGAAATTGTCTGCCTTCAATGCTGCACCTGCTCTAAAAACTAGTTAAGCGTTCACTCTAGTTCCCAAGTATTTTCATGTGCAAGAATGACTCATACATAAGTCTTGAATTAACTATTATTTCTCCTTTTATTTTCAACCCATTAAGCATTAATATTTTTACTAAAAAATAGTCACTAAATTATCTTTCTATGCGATTGTCGGGGACATAGCATATCATCTGTATGTTTTGTAAGTGCCCCTACTTGTATCATTATCATGGATTTCTGTAAATTCATCCACGAACTCACTTGCATATTATCTGTATGCTTTGGATGTGCTCCTGCTTGTACCATTTTTAAGGATTGGTGCTTCCATAAATTCATTCCCAAATTCACTCCTCTTCTTGCTCTTACTTCTTGCAACTAAAGTTTCATTGACACCTGCCTTGGGTGAGCTAGACCATTTTTTTAATCTAATAATCAAAGCATTGACATCCACTTTCATGATTATCTCATTCTTCAGACACCAAACAAAGATGAGTTATCCTCATTTTTGTCCTTAACCAATAAAGCATTACCTCTTGATTCTTTATCAAGCTCACTGAAGTAAGGAGCGGTCCAATTTATGTAAAGATGTGGTTGGTTTTTTCCATAAAACTGGCTCTTACTAGCTTCTGCAGAGAATAACATATTGTGACAGCAACCTTCTATCAATGGAAAAAAAAATGCCTACTTTACATCTTCCTTTCAAGTTTTCTTTATTTTTTTTGGTGCGTTAGAATCATAATCTACATGGTACAAGAATGTTGGCTGTTGAATAAATTTTGAAAGAATCCTTGGTGGAGATTAAACAGTTTGCCATGTTTTAGCATCCTCCAGGTACTACCCTACCCACAGGTAGACAAACTATTTGAACAGCTTTGGGGAGATCTTCATACTTTGGTGATTCATTTTAGACCTGCAATGGAGACTATTTTACATGTTTGTCGATGTTGAGTTTGCATGTCTATTTCCAGATAAGAGAACAAGATGGTAAACCATGCAAGATGCTGTGAGGCTCTCTATTTCTATCACTTCATCCTTTGTGCTCAAGTTTTTTCTTCTCTCCCCCGTAATTTATGGTTACCTACAATGCGACACAATCCTAGCCCTCTATTAAGGTTTATGTAGTTTAATCTCCTTTTTTAACAAGTGGAGTATCATCCGCTCCCCTGCTATCTAGAAGTAAACCTCTCTTTCTTTTGAAACAAGGCAGAGATAAAAGTATCCCAGCCAGAGTGACCCTTGTGTCTGGAATAACGTTCATTATATGCACATGTGAAGCTAATTTCATATTCGTGTTTCCTGTGTGCACACTCTGAATCATCTGTCTTCAAATGTTACAAATCTGCTGTATTAGTGCTTCTTGAACACGCGGCTTCTCTATCTCTAATGTTGTGTGTAATATAAGATTCTTCCTTTTGTTATATGATCAGATTTTATGCTGCGGAGGTACTGCTGGCTTTAGAGTATCTACACATGCTGGGCGTAGTCTACAGAGATCTGAAGCCAGAAAATGTTCTTGTCCGTGATGATGGTCACATCATGCTTTCAGATTTCGATCTCTCTCTTAGGTGTGCGGTCTCACCGACCCTCATCAAAACCTCATCGCTTGACTTTGATCCTACCAAGCGGGCTGGTGGGGCATTCTGTGTGCAACCTGCCTGCATTGAGCCATCGTCAGTCTGCATTCAGCCTGCCTGCTTCATGCCCAAGCTCTTCCCTCAGAAAAGCAAGAAAAAGACAAGGAGGCCTAGGGCTGAGCCAGGGCAGCAGGTCACCACCCTGCCTGAGCTCGTGGCGGAGCCCACAACCGCTCGGTCGATGTCCTTTGTTGGGACCCATGAGTACCTAGCCCCCGAAATCATCAAAGGCGAAGGCCATGGCAGTGCAGTTGACTGGTGGACCTTTGGTATCTTCCTGCATGAGCTTTTGTATGGCAAGACACCGTTCAAGGGCTCAGGCAACAGGGCTACATTGTTTAATGTAGTTGGCCAGCAACTTAGGTTTCCTGAGTCTCCATCAACCAGCTATGCGAGCAGAGATTTGATCAGAGGCCTTTTAGTTAAAGAGCCCCAGCATCGGCTGGGAGTGAAGAGGGGAGCCACCGAAATAAAGCAGCATCCCTTCTTTGAGGGCGTGAACTGGGCACTGATACGGTGCAGCACACCACCAGAGGTGCCAAGGCCGGTCGAGACAGAGCTCCCACTGAAGTTTGGGGTGGTAGAAGGGGTAGGAAGCAGCAGTAAGAGAATGGTAGGGGCAGACATGAAGTCTGGAGGCAAGTATCTGGACTTTGAGTTTTTTTAAAAGTTTCTGATTACAGGCTATTACTTCCTGTTGTTGTATCGGGTCATCATCGTCTTTTTAATTTAATCCACGGGTGTTTCTTTGCTCCCTAATGCTATATATATTATATGAGAAACTTGCCTCTCCACTCTTTTCACGTCACACTTTTTTTTTTTTTTTATCCAAATGATGTGATGATGAACTCCGAAAACAATCATTGGAATCGAATGCTTGCGATTCCCACTCGTTTCACGATCAGGATGCGCAATATTTTGTCATTAACTTTTTTTTTTTTAAAAAAAAAAACTCTAGTCCTTGTTTCATCTTTGCACATTAATTTTCATCTTTTTTATATTTTATTTTTATTGTTGAAATCTTGTAATTTATCAGTCATATGTTCTCAGCTCATGTTAGCGAGATGATAATATATATATATATATATATATATACTCTTTTAAATTTATACGTGATATCTCAAATTTAATCTCACATTCGATAGGAAAGAAAGCATTTATAAGTCAAGTTTATTTATCATTAATTAACTTTGCCTCGATTTTTTGGATCATATGATTTTGGTTCACTAGAAATTAATTGGATCAGTAGATGGGTTTAGAGCGTTACAAATAATATCAGAGCTAACATGAGTCTGCGAAGGTTGATGGGTATAAGAAAAGGATTACTCATGAGATAATGATAGAGTCTTGCATGAAGCTACTCTTGTAGCACCAATGATCCGATTCGGGATAAATATCCGATTCGGGATAAATTCAGACTAGCTTATGGTGTGCGACAAAAATATCGTATTTAAAGAAAAAAGATTGTAATATTTTAAATTTAATTTTATATTCGATGGAAAGAAAGTGTTATCTGCTTATAATTTAAGTTCTCCTATTACTATTAATTTTTATTTGAGTTTTTGGATCATGATTTTGATCCATTAAAAATTAATTGGATCAATAGGTGAGCTTGAAGCATTTCATTATCTAATTTGTACTTGGATACCTTTGCATTTAAAAATTTGCAACCGGATCTCTTGGATATTTTGGTATAATGTGATACAGCTACCTCTCATTCCTTTAACATCATTACCATAGTCCTTCAAAGGTCCAAAATACCTCTTAATATTAACAGAAATTCTAGAAAAATATAAAACATCAGCAAACGACACAATAACACGCAGTTGGAATAGATGGAGGAGTGCCTTTCTTTTGAAGATGAAGAGAAACGGAGAGGAGGCGGCTTCAGCGGTGATTGAGAATGAGAAACTGGCACTTTAGGAGAATTCTTCTTCCTTCCAACGGTGCTCTAATATTTGTTTATATAATTTGAGTGCCAATCGTGTTCTAATGTCTGTGGATTTGTACAATTTGTGCTTCCAACCTGAACTTTTTTGAGAAGGGCTTCCTAATTGACCTTGGTTGGATACCAACTCACAACATCGTGGAAGAAGTGTGAATGAGATTTGCTTAGAAGAAGGCAAGGAAGAAACTCAGCCCTTCATAGATTTGGTTAGTTTTTGGCATGAGTCTAGGCCTAGTCTCAAGTAAGGTTGGTAATATGGAGATGACCTTCTCTATCTTCCCCACCAACGATATTCTAGCACTCATCACCAACTCAAGCACCTTGAAAGATGAGAAACTCTTCTTTGTCGCTAGTATAATTGTCAATAAGGATGTTTTACTATAGATAGAGACATTTAGTTCCTTAGAATGCATTGATGTCAGCGTTTGTTCAAATGGATCTAGCCAAGAATCTTTTGAGGCTCTTCCATTGATTCAGGACAATGGATTCTTGCCAAATCTAGACGTTTTGTCGACATCCAAAGGATGGGAAAAACCCTAGTGAACAAGAACAACTTTGTTGTCATGCCTGCTAGAATGTTATTTGAATTATGTATGGAAGATTCAGTTGTTTGGAATGTTACAATTATAGAGGGATGAAGCCTTTGAAATTTTTCAGCTCTTGCATCATACTGATGGATGACCTACTGTAGTCCCATTGGGTTTGTTTTTCTTCCTTGAAATAATCTTTTTAGCATTCATCTATTAAAATCAAAGAATTTGATCTCTACCATTGCTGCCCTTATATGTTATTGTCCACTAATATAATACGGAAGAAAATGTCAAGTACTCTTTTTGAGATGGGGGGGAAGGAATATTGCAGTATAGATTTTTTTTCAAGATGAAGGATGAAGAAACAACTAATTCTTGAAGAGATTATAATGGATCATTAAATTTGATCGATTTGATCTTAATTTTTTTAAAAGAAAATTTAAAACTTTATTTAGGTATATGAAAACCCATTCTGTCCATTTATTTCTTAATGCTATTAAGCCACTAAATATAAAGAAAAATTTACTCTTATAAAATTATGATAGTTTTACTTTCTTTCAAACTTTAAAGCTAAGTTTGAAAGATAACTTTGATATTATCATGTGATCATTGTATGCTAATGCCTTACGATAAAAATAAAAAGAGAGTTCTTTATGTATCAAAATAAAAGTTTTAGGTCTTCAAACTTGTTGTTGTTGTTTTTTGAGCGGACAATATATAAAACAATTAAATTAGAGGGAGCCTCATTGTTATTTTCCCTTGATTCTTCTCAAAAAGTGCTTCTGATGGAAACAAAGCTTCACTAGCGTTGGTACTAACATTAATCTCGGCATACTCGGGAGTAGAAATTCTCGATGCAACACAACATGCGATGTGTTTCATTGTTTACAAAGGCTTTGAGAAGAACACATTGGTGAGTAAACTCTCTCATAGACATGGTTGAAACACGTGGGACCATACGAACCATAAGAAAGCTGTTTGGCTGTTTGGAAGGAAATGATCCACTCACATGGAGTGCGATGATGAATGGATATGGGATGCATCTCTCTTCTCGGAGACCAAAGAAGCTGGGTTGAAGCCACAAGGTATAATTTTCATTAGTGTTTTATTGGCTTGCAGCCATGCTTTGTTCAAGCCAATGTCGGGAGAGCGTGGCATGGCACTGGAAAAGGAGCATCATGCTTGCATGGTAGACCTTTTTTAGCGATGATGCAAGGCCCACCACGTCGGAGGAGAGCTACGGGGAGGGTCTTGTTGCTGACGAGCCCGTTGGCCGTCGCATGGTATGATCGTGGCCAGGACTTCGTTTTCGCTCTCAATCCGCGCCAGGTCAGTCACTAGGGCCGGCGGAAAAGGTTACCCAAGCCGGCGAAAAGGTCGTTCATCCTTTTGACTTCATTGCCTCGCTTGTCCTTCGAGGAAGGTGTTGGTTGGGCTTTATTCACGGACAGAGAGAGAGAGAGAGAGAGAGAGAGAGAGTGAGAGGGACGGCGAGAACAAACGAAAGAGGCTGGGGTGTCACATTTGATATTGGACTGGTCTTCTTTTTGCTTATCCTTTGGAAGAGAACAAACAGTGGGAGTCTCCGTTGCAAGGCTGAAAATTTGGACCTTGCTATATTTATTATATCCTATTTAATGGATATGTTAAGCAAGCCGGAGTGAATTGCCTCTTTATGAACCATATTAGCTTCAGATTTTAATCAATAGATTAAGTTCACATTTGATGTTTGTTTTTTTCTATCTTAATTCTTTTTCATTGAATAGATTAAGTAAGTTGAACTATCTCAAACTATTCAATAAATAGGTCAAGCTCAAAAGTAAGTTTTGATCATAGGCATGTTTAGCATTTTTTTGAAAAAATATTTTTTTTAAAAAATATTATTATTTGATATTTGCTTTTTATTTATTTTTTAATCATGCAGTAAAAAATGAAGGAAAGAAAGAGTAACTCATTGTGGACCTAAGGTTTCATCCTTTGATGCTAGTTAGGCAAATTCGCTTTTAAGGATCGATGTGAAGAAGAAAAAAAAAAAAAAAAAAGGAAAGAAAGAGAAGAGAGAAGAGTATAAGAGAGGATAATTATTATATTTTTTTTAAAAAAAAGAAAGAAGAAAGAAAAATAATTTAAATCATCTTATTTGAATAGAAAAAAAAATAATAAAAAAAATTATATATTTATAAATTATAAATATATTCTTTATTAAGAAACTAAAAAAAATTTAAAGATAAAAATAAAAACAATAAAAAAGTTATAAAATATTTTTTTATCCTTAATTTAAAAGTAAAATATTTTAGATTGTTCAGGAGAAAAAAACGAACAAGCAACCCTCGTTCCCTCCTCGCCTTTTTTTTTTTTTCCCCACCTCCATCCCAAAAATTGTTATTATTCCCCGCCCCCAAGCGCACGCACACGCACACAAACAAACAAACAAACAAGCAAACGGACCCTAAGTGCTTGTCCCTTAGCGCAGGAAGAACCCCCAGAGAGAGAGGAATGGAGATGGTGTGGGACTGGAAGTCGATCGGGTCCCTCCTGGCGACGCTGGTGGTCATCCGGTCGACGGTGCGTGAGTTCCTCCCGCCGGAGATCCGCCGCTTTCTCCGCACCCTCCTTGGACGGCTGGTGACCTCCCTCCAGCCGACGGCCACCATCATCATCGAAGAGCAAGACGCTTCCTCCTCCCCCAACGGCCTCTACGACGATGCTCAGACGTACCTCAGCTCCCGCTGCCTCGCCTCCGCCCCCGTCGTCACCCTCTTCAAGGCCCGCAATTCCACCCACCTCGCCGCCTCACTCCCACCGTTCCACACCATCCTCGACTCCTTCCACGGCATCCCCCTCCGCTGGACCTCCCGCGCCGTCGAGACCTCCTCCTCCTCCTCCCCCCACCGCTCTTCCTCAGACCACCGCTCCCTCGAGCTCTCCTTCCACAACCGTCACCATGACGCCGTCTACTCCCAGTATATTCCTCATGTCATTGATGAGGCCTCCCGCATCCACCTCATGGGCCGCGACCGCCGCCTCTACACCAACCGCCCGGGCTCCCACGGAGACGACCACCACCGCCTCTGGTCCTCCGTCCCCTTCGCCCACCCCGCCACCTTCGACACCCTCGCTATCGACCCCGCCCTCCGCGACGACCTCCGCTCCGACCTCTTCCGCTTCGTCGACCGCCACGACCACTACGCCCGTGTCGGCCGAGCCTGGAAGCGCGGGTACCTCCTCCACGGCCCGCCAGGGACGGGCAAGACCAGCCTCGTCGCGGCCATCGCCAACCTCCTCAAGTTCGACGTCTACGACCTGGAGCTCACTGCCGTGTCCTCCAACACCCACCTCCGCCGCCTCCTCGTGTCCACCACCCCCAAGTCCGTCGTCGTCGTCGAGGACGTTGACTGCTCCCTCGATCTCTCGGACCGCGACAAGAAAAAGGACGCGCCCCAATCCTGTCCCGACCCTACACCACTGCCGGCGTCAGCGGCGGCGTTACGCAGCGCCATCAGGTACGGCGGCGTGGGGACGGTGAGCCTGTCGGGGGTGCTGAACTTTGTGGACGGGCTGTGGTCGTCGTGCGTGGGGGAGCGGCTGATGATCTTTACGACGAACCACCCGGAGCGGCTCGACCCAGCGCTGATCCGGCCGGGCCGGATGGACCGGTCCATCCACCTCTCATACTGCGGGCCGGCTGCGTTCCGGGTGCTGGCGAGGAACTACCTGGAGATAGAGGAGGAGGAACTTGAGGAGCTGATGCCGGAGGTAGAGGCGCTGCTGCTAGAGGTACGGATAACTCCGGCGGAGGTCGCGGAGGTGTTCATGGGCTGCGACTGCGCCGGCGCCGACGCCGCGATGCAGAAGGTGGTGGAGGAGATGCGGCGGCGGAAGGCTCTGCCGCCGCCGTCGAATTCAGTTGGCGGGGAGGACCAAAAGGGCGAGTGAATGCTGTCTAGCTTTCATTCACTGAAAGACTATGTGAAGCGAAGGAAATGGATTGAGGATAAACAGTGGGTGGAACTAAGAAATATATTTTGATCAGGATGTAATAAATAAATGGCCCTCCAAGTATCTTATTCCATCGCAAATGGCCCTCATTTCTATTGGACAGTCTTGGAGAGAGATTCGGTAGCTGAGCCAAAGCTATTTTAGGAAGACGAATAGAGAGGAAACCGTGAGGGAATTCCGTCTTAAATATGATACATTTAATAATTTATTACATTTTTTATATTATTAGTTTAAGTTTGCATTTTTAACTTAATATTAAAATTTGGAAAAGAAAAAAAGAAAATAAAAGAAAAACTAGCAACCCATCCGCTTGTTTTGGCCATGCAGTAAATAATTGTATTTTCTTTAAAAAATTTATTGGTTGAATGAAAATAGTCCCTCAATATTCTAAAATTTAAATAGATTTGATAAATAATGCTTGTCTAAAAAATTAATTATAACTCATCGATAGATTTTAGGATGATTTTAATGCATCATATTTGTAAGATTTTAAACTTAATAATATAAATTATCTTAGATTGTATAATTTTATGTTTGTGAAAATGAATTGAATATGATTTAGATTACATCATTGGTACAAGCTTAAAAAAAATGTTGAATTAGTTATTTGGGCTCTTTAAAAGAAAGGGAAGCCTAATAGCAATTTTATTTCATGATTATTATATGATATGAAGTAAAATAAAGGAGAGGAAGCACTGATGCTATACGCAAGGAGACGATTGAACTTTGATAACCACTTGTCATGCATTTTGTATCTGTTTTAATTCCTAATATATGATTATTAAATCCAGTAGGTGGTATTGGGATTTTTAGATTTGATTCCCATAAGGTTGAGATCTGCAGATGGGCACATGCGGTGTGGATTTCTAGCAGATTTGATCTGGATCTCCAGATCGAACGCCATGAATTTTCTTTATGTTGGGATCTTCTCAAAGACCTCTTATGCCAACTTTAGCGGCCATCATTTGGCATCCATATCAATCAAAGCTCGTTGGATTTTTCTCTGATGGGAGATGATTAAAATACTAGTTGGCACTAAAGTCAGGAGGAATGTTGGAAAACTATAACATGATATGAACCGTTTATTTTAATTTTCCCCTGCATGTAGATTGCATCAATCTGAAAACATTTTCTAGGTACTGTAACAAGTCCTCATCGAAGGTAAACGGTAGCCATTCGTCCGTCATATTATATTCCCCATCCGACTACTCTCCTCTTGCATGCACGCGTCTTCAACGAGTGGATGATTTCTTGCTTTAAAAATTATGATTTTGCCTTTAAAAATTATTTAAAATTTCTTGCAAATGTGATAACAGTGTGCACTCTTCTTGGTCTTGTGCTAATTTTATGTACTCCTGGTTAAAAAATTTTCCGTTACCGCTGCATTATTAAATATTTAAATTAAAATTTAACCAAATAGTGCATTTATTTTTCTATTTGTAATTATGTTGATTGAATGCTATTGCATGTGTTATTGATTATATTTCTGAATGGTATGATTGTATGTATTGGTTTAAGACATCCAATAATAAATAAATACATAAATCTATAATTTATGTGCATAAAGTTTAAATTATTATTTTTTATCTCAAATAGAAAGCTCTTAGATTAATGTTGGTGAAACCATCAAAATGGATTATCTTTTAAAATTCATAGCGTTTTCCAATAAGAATTCTAGAAAGCTTCTTTAAGATTATAACATTCAATTACCTATCCAAAGAGAGTAATAGTGTATATAAATTTTGGAGGCAATACAAGACACTAATAAGAAAATTTTTCATTAATTCCGAAGGAATTTATCTATCCAAAAGATCTAATTTTTCTAAGGGAGTATTCTTACTAGTTGACTTATTAAAAAGTATTTAAATTTGTCTGGTGTATTCTGTCCAATGATATTTATATTATGATATATTTTTTAATCTTTGAGAATGCTAAAGTTTATTGCTTAGCAATTTTTGTGACTTATTAATGCTTATGTATGTCTAATCAATATTACGTTATATTTTATTTCAGTTATTAGTAATATTATTGTGAATAATTGAATTTACACTATTGAGACTTTAATTGAAAATAATTTTAAGAGAATGTAGAGAGATATTAAATTGACCATAATAGTAACTGATCTTGAGGATGGGCCTACTAAGTTTATTGAGAATAACACTATTAAGCAGAGAGCTTTTTTATCAAAGATGCAAAAAGACAAATAGGCTTAGTATTATAATTATAAGGAAGCCAATGTTTGAAAACTTTCGAGATGTAATTCCTAATGAACCCAATGCTAAGAAACTCCTTGATGCTATAGGATGGAAATTCATAGAGTCTGAACTTATTTTTCATTCAGTTTTGATTAATAGCAGCTCTTTATGTAATCATTTATGAATTTGCCTACTAATCAATTTTTCATGAATATTGAAAGTAGTGGCACTAAAAGAATGCAAATTAAAGAAAAAACATTAATGCTATAGCACAAGAGATTTTAAATTAGGTCATCTTCAGGTAAATTAATTGAATTGTGGACGGGTAGAAAAGCTAGTCCAAACCACTCTTGGCTTTAGGGTTATCCAACTCAAGTTAAATTTTACAACACCATTGAAACCAAATTAGGACCTAGAACTACTCGCTATGACTTTGTAGGTTACCTGAAAGCCTTAAAAGGGAATAGGTTTTTCTATCTTGGTCATAGCATAAGGATTGTTCAAGCTGGTAATGTGAAGTTTTTGGAGCATGATGTAGGTGATTGTGAGCATTATAGCTGTTCGAGTAGCCAATTTGGAGTTATAGAAGATGAATCACCTGTCACAATATCTCTTCTTATTGTAACAAATCGGTTTACCACTTAAACTATAAAAGTAAATGTAAAGTAAGAGTTGATGATTTCACTTGCAGTCTCTCAATCACAACATCCTAAAAGATTATAAAGAGGAAGGAAACCTACCATTTCCAATAGCTTTATTGTCCTAGAAGAGCAAGATTGTGCTGTTGAGGAGATGACCAATCCACTCGCATATAAACAAGCCATTGCAAGTCTACAATTTGATAAGTGGTTGGATGCTATGGGGGAAGAAATGCAGTCTATGGCACACGATGAAGTTTGGGAATATGTTGAGCTTCCTTAAGGGTTTTAAATCGATAGGTGGCAAGTCGGTGTTTAAAATTAAAAAAACTTCAGAGAAAATATCGAGAGATACAAGGCAAGACTAATTGCTAAAAGGTAACTCAAGTAGAAGGAATTCATTAAATTAAGACCTTTCAATCTGTATTTTCATAAGACCTTTCAATCTGTATTTTTAAAAGGCTTCTTTAGAATCATCATGGCTTTAACTATATACTTTAATATAGAGTTTCATCAAATAGATATGAAAATAACCTTTCTAAATGAAGATCTTAGTAAAGATGCGTACATGGTGTAACCTAAAAGTTTTGTTGAAGGTAGTAAGAAGCATATGATTTGTAAATTAAAAAGGTTGATATATAGCCTCAAGAAAGCTTACAGGTGATGGTACTTAAAATTTCATTAGATTGTTTTATCCTTTAATTTTATTTTATTGAGAATACAATTGATTCATGCATATATCTTAAGGTCAGTGAAAGCAAATTTATTTTTTTGGTTTTAGATGTTGATGATATCTTGTTTGCTAGTAATGACTTGAGGAGCATTTAGTTAATCAGCATGATAATTTTTTTTGATGATAGAATAGCCAATAATAGGATCATTAGTGTTAATATTGCCAATGATCCAATATCAACCCATTTAATATGAGATATTTTAGTAATCAAAATTCACTAGAGATCACAAACCACTATGTTCAGTATATCATGAGAATAAAAGACAACTATGCATGTAACATCAATAATACCTTTAAAAACTTATTTGCATAATATATGAATATGAAACTTATAATATATAATATTATCATTATATATATATATATATATATATTATTATTATTATTAATGGTCACTCCACCTACCATCTATTCTTTTAAACAAGATTTGAATGGGTCGGATAAATGGGTTTAAACCTATTCAACCTATTATTTAAATGGATTAAAACGGGCTAAGCAAGTCAAGGTCTTGAAATGATGCATTTAACAAACGAGTTAAAATAGGTTAACATATTTCCGACGCAAAATTCAAACCTATATTTATTGAAAGTTGAACATGGCCGGATAAACACGTCGGTTTTAATTTTGCCACCCATATTATCTGATCCCTTATGGTTTTTGTCCGCTATCATGTAAATGGCGAACCTTTTGCATTGTTTGGCCATTTACGACCCTCTTCACCCCTTCGCTTGCGAGGTGCTCAATCTTGCCCCAATCTGCAACTAGAGTTGCTGCAGCCCAAATCGGCAACCAAACGGAGGAGTAGTAGCTCATAGTTCCCAAAATCCGTAAATGGGCCTACAGACGAGAACTGGATTCAGGAAGCAGCAGGCCCTCAAGTATCTGGGCCCTTACTTGTAGATCCTGTCAGCTGAGATCAGCTCCAATAATGGGATCTTGAAGCCTAAGGTGGTTTTGCTTCTTTTAGACTCAGCAGCTTCTAATGTTGCATCTGCCATTGTCATCTGCTAGAATCTAATCTCTCTCTCTCTCTCTCTCTCTCTCTCTCTCTATTCTCACTCAAACAGCACAAGCCACTGCCCTACCAGCTGGAAACGTGAAAATTCTTAAAATAAGCTCCCTACATTTTATGAGATGGGGCTTGAAGTTGATAGATCGATCAAGAAGCAGAAGCATACATCACACGAATGACCAAATATGGAATCCATTTAGAGATGGCAGAAATCTATTCCATGAATCCAACCCAAATTCATTTGAAAAAATAGGATTATAATTTTGCTTCTTGTGACCCAAACCCAAAATAATCTAAAAGTTTTAACATCTCAGATCGGGGTCATGAATAATCCAAAAATGATATTTACTAAAAAAAATACATAAGCTTTGAGTACCAATATATAAGGGTGAGATATATTTTCAATTTTATTGATTTTAAATTTTAAAAATTTTTTAATATGGTATTTTGTAATTTTATGAATTATAAATTATGTTATTTTCATGATTAATGTTTTAATATTTTATATTTTTTGATATATAATATGATGCTGACATGTGGCTCAATAAATGATGGAATTAAAAATATATTTTTTTAAGTTGAAGATTGACAACAACAGCTTTAAATACCATTGAGAAGGAGATGAAAGAATAGAATTATGAATGACTTCATTCCTTTTCTTATTTATGCAGTTAAGTACATTTCAAATATTTACTCATTTTATTTTGTAATCTTATCAATAATTTAACATGAATATTTACTTAATTTTAAAAATATATTTTTATAAATTATCAATTAATTATATTATTTTAGTATTTTATAAGTTTATAACTATTATTTCTATTAGTATCTAAATATTATATAATTTTATGTCTATCTATTCTAGCGTTCAGAATAACAAATGGATAAAAGAAGAAAAAAAAATATTGAATTGATGATTGATAAATTATTTTTTTAAAAAAATATGTATTAAATTTTTAAAAATAACTAAGCCAACTTGAAAAAAAATTAACACAATTATTTAGTATTAAAGCTTAGCTTCAATGATCCAAATTCAAAGATGACCCGTATCTAAAATTAACCAAATCTCTACCTGATTACTATCCTAAATCTAACTTCAGCACACATGCTACATCTAATATCTTTGCGTGTGTGTATAGATAGACTTGGATCCGATCATCTTCCTTATTCTTAAATTTATACGGATTTCAAATTTATCCCACTTTTTTTCTTTTTTTTTTATTATTAAGATTCATAAACTGTGTGGATGTAAGGATAGAAAAAAGAAATGAATGTAAGCTTGACTATATTCAAATGTAATCAAGTATAGAATTCGATCATCTTTTGCACTCTTAAATTCACATAAATTCTAAAATCATCTTATCTTTTTTATTTTTTTATTTTAAAAATATATAAATTATATGGATCTAATAATGAAAGAAATAATCAAATTTATACTTAATTATATTAAAATGCAACTAAATTTATCTTTTTTTATATTTATATAATAAAATCTTTCAAGATTTTCAAAGGTTTATATCATTCTTGAATGTGGTAGTGCCCTAAATAATGAAAAGTTTGTTGATAATGGTAACGTAAATAATAATAAAATTAAAAGTATAAGAATATTAGGTTATAGGATCTGAAACCGCTGATCTTAATGGGGTCTGGTTTTTGAAAAAGAAAAAAAAAAAATAAAAAAAAATGATAGCTAACCCTAGCATTAGGATGGCAGAAAAAGCGGACGACGGAACACACGCTCTCCCATGCCACCAACCTCAACCGCAAGGATACTATTTCAACATTTTGTGTTTTTTTTTAAAAAAAAACCCCGAACTCGCCATTAAGTGCCGTTACTTTTAGAAGCGGACAGCCAGGGCTCCAATGCCATGTCGTTTGCTCCTCCAGCTGCATGCTCCGCGCTCTGCTACTTTGCAACCCCAAGCGTCATCTAATCTCGAACAGAACTGCATGGGCCACCGTATGTCCATACCTTAGCAGAAGCTGACAACCACCTCCTCTGTCCTCATATCCGTTGTTTTTTTTCTTCCCCCCTACCCCTTCTAAGCCAAGAAGAGATCCCAGCCCTTCCCTCTCTATATATATAAATATATTGAAACATTAATTCAATATTGAACTTATATGTGAATAATTATGTATTACCGATTATCAAATAAATTTAAGTCCGATTAAAAGTGATCGATTAAGTATTCAGTAATTTAGGCTTTAATGTATCTGATGGGGTATGAACCTTTAATGTGTAAAAACTCAAGAAATTATTTCTATTTTTATGATGGGATAAAATAGAAATAAAATTAGGTTATCTATATATATAGTGGTCATGGTCCCCAAATCGCACGAACAGAGATATTCTTTTTGACATCCCATCATCAAAGAGAAAATATTGAGAGAAATTAAAGGACTATAAAGTGAACGTGTTTGGAAACCCTAGGGGCTTCACCTCATAGGGTTCAAGTAATCGTTTGATGTGACTGTTTGGCCGCACGTCCCTTCATCGGTGCGGGTAGAGACCCGCACCGGTCTCCATTATGGTCGGCGGTGAAGAAACCACCTGTCCCTTTTTTTTTTTAATGATGACCTGTACTTAATGTACGGCCACAGATGCCATGGCCTGATGGCCGTGGCTCCTTCACCAGCGTGGCCTGATCGCCACGTTTGAAAAAAAAAACTTGATACTGGTGATGGCGAAAACCGCTGGCAAGAGTCTGAAACCCGAATGAAAAAGAGAAGGAATATTTTGAATTCCTTCTTTCCGTTTATTCTAAAAAAAAATTAATAATTTATTCTGTAATTCAATCTCGATGATTCAACATGAAGGGGCTCCGATACCACTTGTTAGAATTTATGGAATTCCTTTGGTGAAAACCATCATCCAAAATAACAGAATCATTCATGTTGGATCATCAAGATAAAATTAAATATATAAGCTGAAGTATACCTGAGTCCATATCGATTGATTACCCTTTAGAGTTGAGCGATTGGCATTCCAGATCAACACGTCCACTTTATAGAGAGTCCTTTAGTTTATGTAAATATCCATCGGCCCAAAGGAAGATCAATATTTAACATAATTGCATGTGCACTATGGTAATAAATGCGTGATGGTTATTCAGTTTTACATGTGAATAATAAATCGGCCTAAAGGTAAATTCATTATTCGATATGTTCTTATCATCAGTGTTTGATTACTACCAATATCACTCACAAGTTACTATTTTATCCAAAGATAAAATATTAATGAGTGTCTGATATTTTGATATGGGATTTATCTTTATTTGAATTTATTTTTGCTTTAAGACTAATATGAGTTTGTTTTGTTGTTCTCTATCTAGCTTACGGTTCTGCTAACATTACTGCCAACATCAATTCAATTCCTATGCTGAATGGCTCAAACTTCAAGTCCTAGAATGAAAATCTCTTGATAATTCTTGGAGTCATGGATCTCGACCTTGCGTTAAGGATTGACTCTCTTTCACCTCTTACGGATAAGAGTACCTCGGCTGATAAGAGGGACATAGAAAGGTAGGAGAAATCAAATCACATGTGTATGATGATCATGAAGAAGGCCATTCCAGAAGCATTCAGAGGCACAATGTCTGAAAAAATAACTACTGCTAAGGCTTTCCTTGAGAATATTGAAAAGAGATTTGTTAAGAACGAAAAGGCTGAAATTGGTACGCTCTTGACAAGTCTAATTTCAATGAGGTATAAGGGGAAAGGCAATATCAGGGAGTACATCTTGGAGATGTCTCATCCTGCTTCCAAGTTGAAAGCACTTAAGCTTGAACTCTCTGAAGACTTGCTAGTGCATCTGGTTTTGATATCCCTTCCGACACAGTTTAACCAGTTTAAAGTGAGCTATAATTGTTAGAAAGAGAATTGGTCTCTGAATGAGCTCATCTCACACCGTGTTCAGGAAGAGGAAAGGCTTAAGCAAGATAAGAGAGAGTATGCTCACCTGACCTCAACTTCTAAGGACAAATGAAAGAAAAGAAAGAAGGATAAGGCTGCAGATACGGCACTCCAAAAGAAACAACAAAAGAAACCGAATGATTCGGAAGGCACTAGTTGTTTCTTCTGTGGAGCTGAAGGACATAAGAAGAAGCAGTGCACTAACTATCACGCATGGTGTGCTAAGAAGGGTATGCTTCTTAATTTGGTTTATTCTGAGGTTAATTTAACTTCGGTACCTAGACATACATGGTGGATAGATTTTGGTGCAATAACTCACATCAGTGTGTCTATGCAGGGTTGCCTGAGTTACCGAAAGCCAAATAATGCTGAAAGATATATCTATGTGAGCGATGGCAAAACGGTTCAAGTTGAAACAATAGGAAAATTTAGATTATTGTTAAAGACTGGATTTTATTTGGATCTTGATGAAACTTTTATTGTACCATCTTTTAGACGAAATTTGATTTCTATTTTTTTTTGGACAAATCTAGTTATTTTTGTTCATTTGGAAATAAAAAATTTAGTTTGTTTCATGATTCAAATTTGGTTGGTTCTGGTTCTTTGTCAGGTTACGATAATCTTTATTCAATTGATATAATTGCTTCATTTAATAAATCCCTGCATTTAAGTACACGAGGTACTAAGAGAAAATTAACCAGTGAGAATTCGACTGTATTATGGCATAAGAGATTAGGTCATATTTCCAGACGGAGAATAGAGAGACTTGTGTTAGATAAAATTCTCGATTTCTTAGATTTCATAGACTTTAATGTTTGTGTTAATTGTATAAAGGGAAAACAAACTAATAAAAGGAGATTTGAAGCCAACAGGACTCTGGACGTCTTAGAACTTATACTTACGGATATTTGTGGCCCATTTCCTACAATCGCTTGAAATGGTCAACAATACTTTATAATGTTCATAGATGGTTTTTCCAGATATGGCTACATATATCTCATTCATGAAAAGTTACAGTCGCTGGACGTGCTTAAAAATTATAAGGCTGAAGTTGAAAACCAACTCAGTAAAAGGATCAAAAGCATCAGATCTGACCGTGGTGGAGAGTACTATGGCAGATATGATAGTTCAGGTGAACAACGTCCAGGGCCATTTGCTAAGTTCCTAGAGGAATGCGGTATTGTCCCACAGTACACCATGCCAGGTTCGCCCACTATGAATGGTGTTGCTGAAAGAGAAATAGAACGCTTAAGGATATGGTAAGAACTATGATTAGTCATTCTAACTTACCAGAATCACTCTGGGGAGAAGCACTTAAGACTGCAGCATATATCCTTAACAGAGTTTCAACTAAAGTAACTGTCAAAACCCCTTATGAACTTTGGATGGGAAAGAAGCCTAGTTTAAAGCACTTGCATGTTTGGGGATGTCCAGCTGAGGCAAGGCCTTATAGGCCTAATGAAAAGAAATTGGACTCAAGAATGGTGAGCTGTTATTTTATTGGATACTCTGAAAGATCTAAGGGGTACAAGTTTTATGATCCCATAAGTAAGTCGATTTTTGAGTTAGGAAATATACGGTTCTTTGAGAATGTTGAGCTTGCAAGGGGAGATACAGTTAGGGACTTTGTCTTGGAGGAAGAATATATTGATATTCCCACAGATGTCATTGACATCGATCAGGATACCATTCCTGACCTTGTTCAAGACATAATAGATCAAGACACTGTCGGAGAACCTCCTATCCAAGAAATTGTTTCAGAAGAACAAGCTCCAACATTTCAAGAACCTATGTCATTAAGGAAATCCACTAGAGAGAGGAGAAATGCAATGCCAGATGACTACATTGTATTTCTCCAAGAGCATGAGGTAGACATTGGAATAATGGAAGATGATCCAATCAACTTCCGTCAAGCCATGGAAAGTTCTAACTCTCACAAGTGGATTGATGCCATGAATGAGGAGATTAAGTCCATGAAGGATAATGACGTTTGGGATCTTGTCCCATTACCTAAAGGTGCGAAACCCATTGGTTGCAAATGGATATTTAAGACCAAGAGGGATTCGAAAGGTGATGTGAGAAGGTACAAGGCTCGTCTTGTCGCAAAGGGCTTTACTTAAAGAGAAGGCAATGACTATAAAGAGACTTTCTCTTCAGTTTCTTCGAAAGACTCTTTCAGGATTATAATGGCATTGATGGTGCATTTCAATCTTAAGTTATATCAGATGGATGTGAAGACGACGTTTCTCAATGGTAACATTGATGAGATGATCTATATGGTGCAACCAGAAAACTTTGTGTCGGGAAACCCAAAGAATATAGTTTGTAAACTTAAGAAATTCATCTATGGACTCAAACAAGCATATTGACAATGGTATTTCAAGTTTCATCAAGTGATTATCTTATTTAGTTTTGAGATGAATTTGATCGATGACTGTATATATCATAAGTTCTATTGGAGCAAACATATTTTTCTGGTTTTATATGTCGATGACATCTTCCTTGCCAGCAACGATATAGGCTTATTGCACGAAATCAAGAGATTTCTATCTAAAAATTTTGAGATGAAAGATCTTGGTGACGCCTCTTTTGTGTTAGGCATACAAATACATCGGGATCGCTCTCGAGGTATTCTTAGATTATCATAAAAGAGCTATATCGAAAAGGTTCTCAAAAGATATGGCATGCAGGATTGCAAACCAGGTGATACCTCTGTAGCTAAGGGAGACAAGTTTAGTCTCAATCAATGCCCTACAAATGATTTTGAAAAGAAGAAAATGCAGAAGATTCCCTATGCCTCAGCAGTAGGGAGTCTGATGTATGCTCAGGTTTGTACGCGTTCGGATATTGTGTACGTTACTGGGATGTTGGGCAGATATTTAAGCAATACAGGAATAAACCATTGGAAAGCAGCTAAACGGGTCTTGCGGTACTTATAGAGAACAAAAGGTTACATGCTCACGTATCGGAGGTCGGATAAGCTTGAGATCATTGGGTATACTGACTCTGATTTTGCTAGATGCCAAGATAGTATGAAATCTACATCGGGCTATATTTATCTGTTGGCTGAAGGTGCAGTCTCCTGGAAGAGTGCTAAACAGTCACTTATAGTATCTTCCACCATGGCAGCAGAATTTATAGCATGTTATTAGGCGTCCAATCACGAAATATGGCTGCAAAATTTTGTCACAGGACTGCACATAGTAGATGATGTTAAAAGACCATTTAAATTATTTTGTGACAATAAGTCAGCAGTTCTATATTCCAACAACAACAGGAGCTCAACGAAGTCGAAGCATATCGACATCAAGTTCCTAGTTGTTAAAGAAAGAGTTCAGAGTGGACAATTATCTATAGAGCACATTGGAACAAACTCCATAATTGCGGATCCACTTACTAAGGGATTGCCACCCAAAACGTTTCATGAGGATACTGCTCGTATGGATGTCATGTCACTTAAAGATATTCAGTTTTAGTGGGAGTTTGTAATTTTAGATGCTTGCATAGACATTTTTTCAGTTTATGGATATTTTGAGGTTATTTTTGCATAAATAAAGTTTTTTTTGTTTACACTCTGATTTTAATATAATCTGATCTCACTAAGGTTTAAGGGAGGACCAATTGGAAATAGGCATGTTAAGATCACATTGCATGAAATTTTTATGCTACACATCCATACCATGATCCATGTCATTTAATTGTATCAGCATATATGACCATTGATGGGTTGAGTTGCGATAGATGTAATAAAGATCACTTTGATCCTATGTTGGTGTGATTGATGGACCGGGTTGGTTGCAGATACATTTCGGTAATGACAGCAAATTTGAGCTCATTCAGTTATATTTGGCAAAGCATAATTATAAGGTTACACATATAGCTCAAGTGGGAGATTGTTGGATCATTAATCCAATGTTGAGCTTATATGTGAATAATTATGTATTGCAGGCCGTCAAATAAATTTAAGCCCGATTAAAAGTGATCGATTAAGTATTCAGTAATTTGGGCTTTAATGTATCTGATAGGGTGTGGGCCTTTAATGTGTAGAGACTCAAGAAATTATTTCTATTTTTATGATGGGTTAAAATAGAAATAAAATTAGGTTATATATATATATATATATATATAGTGGTCATGGTCCCAAGATCGTACGAACAGAGACATTCTTTTTGACATCTCATCATCAGAGGGAAAACATTGAGAGAAATTAAAAGACTCTTTATAAAGTGGACGTGTTGATCTGGAAGGCCAACCGTTCAACTTTAAAGGGTAATCAATCGATATGAACTCAGGTACGCTTCCGCTTATATATTTAATTTTATCTTGGTGATTCAAGATGAATGATTCTGTTATTTTGGATGATGATTTTTACCGAAGGAATTCCATAAATTCTAACAATATATCCCCTTATTTGAGTAAAATATGTAAATAATAAGTTCAACATTACACGCACAGATAGATAGCAGCAATATAAAAACCAAAACCAAATCAGAGTTCAAACGTTACACTATCTCATGATAAATTGAATACAAACAGTTGTACAGCATTCAACAATACTCTTATCTCTACCAGCAAAAACGGCTGCAAATAAAATAAAAGATGGCACACATAGAAACGCTAGAACATAGAAGAAGAACAACACCAAGGTCTCAAGAAGCTAACGTCAGGGTGGAAGCTCTAACTCGAGAAAACGAAGTGAGGAGAGACGGATTTGTTTAGGAGGACTGGGGCTCTTCGGTGCGTTGCTGAGCGGACTCCTTGATGTCGCGGGCCTTGGTGGCAAGCCGGGCACGCGCCTGCTCCAGCTGCTCGGCCCCCGGCGGGCGCCTGCCGGTGAGGTACTTGTACATCCAGGACAGCACCGACAGCGCCGCCACCCCGAACCCGCCGGAGGTGACGAAGCCGGCCGCCAGCAGGAACACGGCGATGGCCGCCGGCACCAGCACCGGGCTGAAGATGACCAGCAGTGGTGTGACCACCGTCAGCCCGATCACCGTGCCGGCCAGCGTCAGCCCCGACAGCAGCAGCAGCAATCCCCCGATGGTTGCGGCCGTCACTCCCCTCACGACCGCGTGCGACGTCGGCTGCGGCTCCGCCATTTCTCGACCCTGTTCTCCTTGACCCCTTGGTACTACCGTGCTAGCTCCTCTCTCTCTCTCTCTCTCTCTCTCTCTCTCTCTCTCTTCTCCAAGGGAAGGATGGGGAAGGAGAGTGGTGGTGGGTACTTAAGATCGAGAGAGGGGGACAGAGGAAAAGGATGGAAGGGAGCGGTGGGACGCGTGGAGAGGCTCGTGCAGAGGGGTTTCTCATGCGGGGCGGTGTGCATGACGGTGAAGTTGGTGGGCGCTGACGCGTGTGGGCTTGGTTTGGCAGCTATAGGCGACGCTAGCGAGGGCGGGGAGAAAATCGGGAGGTTTCCATTGGATTCCGGTGGCGGGGTGAACCCGGGCGAGTCGACTCGGTGAGTGAATCGACGCATTGGGCAGCGGCTCTTTTGAGTCCCAGCGTTCAAGTATTGTCCAGGTGCACTGGACTCGGTGATCAGACCATGGTCCACCTGAGAAACTTAAATTTGACGGTGGAATTGGTTTTAGTTACCCATCATCGTTGTCCTTATTCTATTAACCCATGGTGGAGGTGATTGAATAAACCATGGAACCTCCAACTTAAAACTAAAATTAAAAAAAAAAATAATAATAGAGGTAAGATACAGGATCTTTCCTTTAAATAATATCTGAAAAGAAGAAGATTAAAAAAAAAAAAAAAGTAATGCCTAAACTAATGTTGAAAAAAATTTATTTATTAAAATAATGCGCCGCATGAAATAATCTATTGTAATTTTTTTAATAAAAATCATATCAAAAAGTTGAAAGTGTATAAAGTCATTTGTTCAAGAAATGAATTATGGTTGCACTGATTTTTTCTCATTTTTAAAATTTGATCAAAAAAGTTTTATTTTAAAATCATAGATAATTTTAAAAATCATCTGCTCAATAAATAATTTCTTAAATAAGTTTAAAATAAAATTATTTATTAAAAAAATGCAAACAGATGATTTCAAGATAAAATTATTTTTATTTCTAAAATTAAGTTAAAATCATTGGTCGAGGAAAGGATACTTTTATCGGACATTGCTTGAAGGAAAGATTCTAAGATATAATTGGTTATTTAAAAAGTCTAAAATGTGGATAGTGTTGAATATGAACTAAATAAGATTAGACAAGAGAGGGCCTTAGACTCATTTTACATAAATTCAGATGCTTTTGGGTCCTGAGATGATTCAGGAAATCATTTGATGGACCGAAAGAAACTAAAAGCTTTAGAATTAGAAAAATCTAGAGTTGCGTTTGTTTTTAAGCCCAGATCTACTGTCATGCCCTGGACCCAGCTGGTGGTGGCCCAAGGGTGATAGCCCGCCGCATGCCAGACATGCAAGGCATCCAGTACAGTATCATTTATAAACAAGGAGGGTTAACTATATAACATAGACAATTTAATCCTCCATAATACAAATTATGTAATATTGGGCAACAAACTAAAGTTCCAAAATAAATCCAACTGGGTTACATATAACAAATATAATCAATTTACATCAAGAAGCTTCCAATTATCCCTGTTGTTGCCCCTGATAATTTTGTGGCTTTGAAAAAACATTGTAAGATTTAATGAGTTTACACTCAGTAAGTAAGCCTACTATTACATGATATAGCCAAATAAGAATTTTACCAAGTCAAATACATGTCATACTTCCAAATTTAAAAGCATTTCATCATATTATAGAATTATACAAATCTCATATTCGAATAAATTGGAAGCAATTAATATGAAATAATATTTCAAAATACCATTTCAATTCCAAATCACTGTAAATCTCATTTTATACTAATGTCCCACGTCCACGTAATAAACATCCCAAGGATGTAACCTCCTTGTACGCTCCTAGTGAAGGAAGGGTGCCGGAGTCAATTAGCATATAATGCTATATCCTATCACAGCACATCCCTAGGATGTGTGTTCTCCACATATTCCCCCTGTGGAGGTGGGTCCCGGAGTCATGTAACATGTAATGTGGACCGTGATGACATATAATAACATAATCACAAATAACATTTATTCACATAACAGCAAACATAAATCAAATTACTTTTCATATTTTACCAAATTTGGTAATTTCACATAATCATATAATAATCAGTTGCATGTATAAAATGCCAATTTAATTTATAGAAATTCACAATAATCAAGTCAAATAATCATTTACATAAATGTGGTACCACAAATATCATTTTTCAAATAATTCTATAAATCAATTTCATTATTTCAATAATGGCATAATTTAATAATGATTTAAAAAAAAATTATTATAACTGGCTTACTTACCTCACAACGCTAATCACAAAGCGTAAATCAGCTGTATGGACCTTTGGGTACCTACAACATAATTTTTTTCAGATTTTTAAATTTTAATTTTAGGATGTCAAACTGACTTCTACACTTAACCCAATCTAATCCTAGGCCCAACTTGGAGCTTGAATATCTCCAAATATAGAAGTCCAAATGGGAAAATAAAAATTTTCTGACAAACTAGGATCCATGCTGATCACAACCATATTTTTCTTTTATTGGGCCAGGCCCAATTTGGGGCCCAAAAATTTGACCCAAAGGGGCTAACTGGACTGGGCCGAAGCCGGCCCAATCCGTGTTTTTTTTTTCACCGTTTCACCCTTGGTTCAGGTGAACCAGGGGTGGCAACCCCGGGGTCGGCTGGCCGCCGATAACCGGCCCTAGGCCGGCCGCCGTCGACAGCCACCCCCTCTCTCTTCTCTTTCCTCTCTTTTCCTCTTCTTCTTCCCTTTCTTCTTCTTTTTCCTCACTGTGCCGGCGGCACGGCCGGCCACCGCTGGCCGGCCGGACCTCACCAGACGCCGCCCGGCCGGTGGGGCGCCGCCGGTCCGGGCCCTCGGCCGGCCGAGCCGGTGGGCAGCTGCCGTCGGGCCCGGACCAACGCGGGAGCCGCTTGGCTCTCGCGATGAGGAGGGTCATTCGGCCCCTCTCCCTCCACTCTCTCCTCTAGGTGACACGATCGGCCACCACGGCCGGACCCGGCGGACACGCCGGCACCGGCGGGGGTCGGCCGAAGCTTAGGGCCCGGCGGGCCGACGGGCACGCCGCCGGGCACCGAACCCACGAAGGAAGGGAGGGTCGTTCTACGGCCCTCCCCCCTCTTCCCTTGCCGGCGGCACGGCCGGCCTCCTCCAGTCGGTCGGAGCCCACCGGACGCCGCTCCGACGCCGATGGGGGTTGCCGCCCATAGACCGGGCCCGGTGAGCCGGCGGGCATGCCGCCGGGCCCGGACCAAGCGCGGGAGTCGGCTTGGCTCCAGCGTTAGGGGAGGGCCCTCCTACAGCCCTCTCTGTCTCTCTCTACACGCTCTCTCTCTCTCTTCACCGATGAGGGAGGATAAACTGCTGACGGCGAGGTGTCGGGAACGAGCGGAGGGTGGCACGGTGACGGGACCTCACGAAGAGGAGGGAAGAAGACGGAGGGGACTGCCAGTCCCCTCCCTGTCTTTTCTTCAGCGAGGGGAGGGCTGAGCCCTCCCCTGCGCCCATGTACGTGCGCGTGGGCGCGCGCGCTAGCGCGCATGCAGTGCGCCGCGTGTCGCGCACCCACGCCGCGTAACGTTAAAAAATTTCTCAGGTGGGGGGGTTTACATCCTTCCCTCCTTATAAAAATTTCGGCCTCGAAATTAATGCACAACACGAATAAAATTTTTGAGGCCTAAAATAAAAATTACTAGCTGTATTTATCTATCTTTCTGGTCAAAATACAACAGTAAATACACTTTTGTGCATATATACAAATATCTATTCAGATACAAATAGATGAGGATATTTCTTTTTTACCTCCTCTTCAAGTTCCCACGTAGCCTCTCGTTCAGAGTGATTGCTCCACTGAACCTTAACATAGGGAATGCTATGCCGTCTCAGAACTTGATCTTTATGGTCCACAATACGTATCGGATGCTCTTCGTATGTCAAATTCTTCTTTAGCAAAATGGGCTCCGCTTCTATGACATGACTGGGGTCAGAAATGTATTTCCTCAACAGAGACATGGAATACATTATGTACCCCAGAGAATGCAAGAGGTAATGCGAGGCTATAAGCTACTTCCCCAACTCTGCTCAAGATCTCAAATGGGCCAACGTATCGTGGACTTAATTTTCCTTTAAGCTCAAACCTCATCACATCTTTGGTTGGTGAAACCCTTAAAAAGACATGGTCCCCAACCTGAAATTCCAGCTCCCTTCTTCTAACATCAGCATAACTTTTCTGTCGGCTTTGAGCTACTCGAAGTCTTTCCTTAATCAGCTGCACTTTTTCTACTGTCTGCTGAATTAGCTCAGGGCCCAACAATTTTCTTTCCCCCACATCATTCCAACACAAGGGAGATCTGCATTTTCTACCATACAGAGCTTCAAATGGAGCCATTTTGATGCTGGCTTGGTAACTATTATTGTAAGCAAACTCCACCAAAGGTAGGTGGTTGTCCCAAGCACCACCCAAGTCCATTACATAGGCTCGCAACATGTCCTCTAAGATCTGTATGGTCCTCTCAAATTATCTATCTGTTTAGGGGTGAAAAGCTGTGCTGAAATTCAGTTTGGTCTCCAGAGCCCTATGAAGACTCTTCCAAAACTGGGACACAAACCTGGTATCCCGATCTGACACAATCGACTCGGGGACACCATGAACTCTCACTATCTGCTCAATGTACATGGTGGCCAATCTCTCGCTAGAGACCCCAACTCTGAACGGCAGAAAATGGGCTGACTTGGTCAATCTATCAATAATAACCCAGACCGCATCATTGCTTCTGGCATTTTTGGGTAAACCAGTCACAAAATCCATAGTGATCTTCTCCTATTTCAACTGAGGAATCATCAGAGACTGAAGAGGTCCCGCAGACCTTTGATGTTCAGCCTTCACTTGTTGGCACACTAAGCACTTGGCCACATATTGAGCAATTTCTCTTTTCATTCCTTTCCACCAGAAATTTTCTCGTAAGTCTCTGTACATTTTGGTGCCTCCTGGATGAACAGTATAGGGAGAATAATGAGCCTCCCTCAAAATTTCAGCCCTTAGATCTTCCACATTTGGCACACAGAGCCTAGTATTAAATCTCAGGGATCCATCCTCATTTATTCTGAATTCATTCTAAACCCCTGATTGCACAGCTTCCTTTATCTTTTGTAGTTCCAAGTCTTCTTTCTGGGAAGACTTAATCCTGTCAATCAGGGTTGACTGAAGTACAAGTGTTGCAAGAAGCCCATCAGATTGTTGTACTCGTAAACCAACCTCCAATTTTTTAAGGTCTCTGTGAATGTGAGGCTGAGAAGTAATTATAAAAGCTAGCTCTGAGGAGGACTTTCTGCTTAAGGTATCAGCTACCACATTGGCCTTCCCTGGATGATAATGCAAGTTCAGGTTATAATCCTTTAGTAGCTCCAGCCACCTCCTCTGCCTCAAGTTTAGCTCCTTCTGGGTGAAAATGTATTTCAGACTTTGATGGTCTGTATACACATCACAAGTCTCCCCATATAAATAATGCCGCCAAATTTTCAGTGCAAAGATCACGGCGGCTAACTCCAAGTCATGAGTAGGATAGTTCTGCTCATAAGGCTTTAGCTGCCTGGAGCATAGACTATCACCTTCCCTTCCTGCATTAGAATACCTCCCAATCCCTTTCGAGAGGCGTCAGTGAATAAAGTATATCCTCCAGATATAGATGAAAGAGTAAGGATAGGGGCTAACACCAGGCGCTGCTTGAGCTCCTGGAAGCTTCCCTCACACTCCTCTGACCAAACAAACTTTGCTCGCTTTTGAGTTAAGCGAGTCAGAGGCAAAGCAATGCAAGAGAAGCCTCCACAAATCTGTGATAATAACCAGCCAGCCCCAAGAAGCTTCTGACTTCTGATACATTGGAAGGCCGACACCAATTCACGACGGCCTCAATCTTCTTAGGGTATACAGATATATCGTCTTTGGATATGATATGACCCAAGAAGGATATTTGGCTCATCCAGAAGTCACATTTCTGCAGCTTGGCATAAAGTTTCTTCTTCCGAAGAGTCTGCAGAACAATCCTTAAGTGGTCTTCATGCTCCATATGACTTTTAGAATAAATCAAGATATCATCAATAAAGACCACTATAAACTGATCCAGGTATGGTTTGAAGATTCTGTGCATCAAGTCCATGAATGCTGCCAGGGCATTAATCAACCCAAACGGCATCACCAAGAACTCATAATGGCCGTACCTGATTTTGAATGCAGTCTTAGAAACATCCTCAGCCTTTATCTTAAGCTGATGGTACCCTGATTGAAGATCAATCTTTGAGAATACCTAAGCTCCTTGAAGTTGATCAAATAGATCATCAATCCTCGGCAAAGGGTACTTATTCCGCACTGTTACCTTATTAATTTCTCGGTAATCAATGCAGAGCCGAAGACTGTCATCCTTCTTTTTAACAAATAATACTGGAGCACCCCAAGGAGAGACACTAGGTCTGATAAATCCTCGATCCAAAAGCTCCTGCAACTAACATTTTAACTCTTTTAACTCAGCTGGGGCCATACGGTAAGGAGCTTTGGATATAGGTCCAATGCCATGGGCTAAATCAACAGTGAACTCGACTTCACGATCCGGGGGTAATTCCGTCAATTCCTTCGAAAAGACATCGGGAAACTCTCGAGCCACTGGAATATCTTTCAACTGGTGTTCATCCTGCTGAAGGTCTCTGACCATAGCAAGAAACCCCTGACCATCTTTTCTTAAGTATTTTCCAGCTTGCAGAGCTGACACTAATACCGAAACCAAATGTTCCTGACTCCTACTAAAATTGAATTCAGGAAGATTAGGAATTTTAAAGATTACCCTTTTCCTGAAACAGTCAATAGAAGCATGATAGGAGGCCAACCAGTCCATCCCCAGGATTACATCAAAGAATTTCAGCGAAAGGACTATCAGATCAGCATTCAACCTCCTATCTTCCATGTCAATCAGGTAAGATTTACACACTGAGTCTACCATCATGACATCTCTATTAGGAAATGCAATATGCAACTCTTGCTCTAGAGGAACGGGTGTCAATGATGCATTCTTGGCAAGATAACTATCAGATACAAATGAATGTGTGACACCCGGATCAATTAAAGTTTGAGCATAAGTATTGCCTCTTTAAACATACCTGTCATAAAGATTAACTTAACTTAGATGTCATGCAGTATCATGTGTTTTTTCCTCTATCTACTACCATAATCCATGCATTATACCAAGTATGAATGCAATAATTTTAAAGAAATAATTTAATTTAACAGACATACCTGTCACCACAGTGTTAGAGGCAGCGTCCTACTGGGTGAGGGTAAAGACCCTCCCTTGGGTCCTGGGCTGCTGCTGGCTCTTCCCCTAATCTGGAGGGGGCTACTGATCCTTTCGGAGGGGACAGGTGGCCATTTTGTGATCTTCCCACAAATAAAGCAGGCACCAGTCAGCCTGCGGCAGTGCTTGCCCTGATGGGCCTTCCCGCAATGAGGACAACGGGTCTCCTTATCCTTCTGTCCTGAGGGAGCCTAAAAGAAACCCTTCTTCTTCTTAGCTTGCCCTGAAGACTGGCCAGAAGGAGGTCCTCTCCTCTTCATCTACTGCTCCCTCATCTGCTGAATGACAGTCATGTCCCTCTCAATGACCAGAGCCTTGCTCACCACTTCACTGTAAGTGGGGAGCTCAAATGCATTGACTGCTTGCCTCAGCCTGGGGTGCAATCCCTCGGTAAATTTGGTGATCTTGGCTCTCTCAGTCATAACAAAATCTGGAGCAAATCGGGCCAATCGTCTGAACTCGACTTCATACTGGGCCACAGAAAGGTTCCTCTGCTCCAATCTCATGAATGACTTCATCTGCCTCTGCACACTCCTGAAAAAATACTGGCGATAAAAAGCCTCCTTAAACTATTCTCAAGATATGGCCCGACCTCCATAGTGCTGCTCCAACATCAGCCACCAATCATATGCCTCTCCCTGGAGGAGGTAGGCGGCAAATCTAATCCGCTCCTCCTTCTGGCTGCTAAGGGCCGTAAAGGCCTTCTCTATCTCTCTTATCCACCTCTCCGCATCAAGTGCGTTGGTGGATCCAGAGAAGGGAGGAGAGGTCAAGCTCTTAAACTTGGAGAAGCTACGACCCCCTCCCTCGCAGTACGAGATGGAGCCGGGCCGAGCGCATCGGGGCGGGCCGGTGGGGTCCGAGGAGTAGGAGGGGCGGGCGGGTCTACGGAACGGTAGAGCCAGATATAGCAGACAGTATCTGCTGAATCTGCTGCTGCATGGCCTATACCACCTGAGTCACTCCCAAGAAGGCCCGGAGCAACTCGGCCTGTAACTGTTGTGGGTCATTGCCAACTGGGGCAACGGAACCCGGATCTGCTGAGGCTTCTCGGCCTCCTCACGCGAGGGTCACCAGCCTGAGAGTCCCCCTCATGTCGCTGACCACTGGTGCGACAATGCATTATGAAATCCTGCCACGGTTAGGTTCCAATCAATATCATAATAAATCATTAAATCTCAAGCATTTTTAAACAAGTCACTTGAATTTTTCTTAGAGTTATTACCCTCCTCATATCATGTCAATATTTGGCCTAATGTTAATCATGTGTTTGGCCCTAATGTCAAACCTTGCTCTGATACCACTACAAGCTGTCACGCCCCGGACCTAGCTGGTGGTGGCCTAGGGGTGACAGCCCACCGCATGCCAGGCATGCAAGGCATCCAGTACAGTATCATTTATAAACAAGGAGGGTTAACTATATAACATACACAATTTAATCCTCCATAATACAAATTATGTAATATTGGGCAACAAACCAAAGTTCCAAAATAAATCCAACTGGGGTTACATATAACAAATATAATCAATTTACATCAAGAAGCTCCCAATTACCCCTGTTGTTGCCCCTGATAATTTTGTGGCTCTGGAAAAATATTGTAAGATTTAATGAGTTTACACTCAGTAAGCCTACTATTACATGATATAGCCAAATAAGAATTTTACCAAGTCAAATACATGTCATGCTTCCAAATTTAAAAATATTTTATCATATTATAGAATTATACAAATCTCATATTCGAATAAATTGGAAGCAATTAATATGAAATAATATTTCAAAATACCATTTCAATTCCAAATTACTGTAAATCTCATTTTATACTAATGTCCCACGTCCACGTAATAAACATCCCAAGGATATAACCTCCCTGTACGCCCCCAGTGGAGGAAGGGTGTCGGAGTCAATTAGCATATAATGTTATATCCTGTCACAGCACATCCTTAGGATGTGTGCTCTCCACATATTCCCCCGGTGAAGGTGGGTCCCGGAGTCATGTAACATGTAATGTGGACCGTGATGACATATAATAACACAATCATAAATAACATTTATTCGCATAACAGCAAACATAAATCAAATTACTTTTCATATTTTACCAAATTTGGTAATTTCGTATAATCATGTAATAATCAATTGCATGTATAAAATGCTAATTTAATTTACAGAAATTCACAATAATCAAGTCAAATAATCATTTACATAAATGTGGTACCACAAATATCATTTTTCAAATAATTCTATAAATCAATTTCATTATTTCAATAATGGCATAATTTAAAAAAAAAATTATTATAACTGGCTTACTTACCTTACAACGCTAATTACAAAGCGTAAATCAGCTGTATGGACCTTTGGGTACCTACAACATAATTTTTTTCAGATTTTTAAATTTCAATTTTAGGATGTCAAACTGATTTCTATACTTAACCCAATCTAATCCTGGGCCCAACTTGGGGCTTGAATATCTCCAAATATAGAAGTCCAAATGGGGAAATAAAAATTTTTCGACAAAATAGGATCCATGCTGATCACGACCATATTTTTCTTTTATTGGGCTGGGCCCAATTTGGGGCCCGAAAATTTGACCCAAAGGGGCTAACTAGACTGAGCTGAAGTCGGCCCAGTCCCTGTTTTTTTTTTTTTTTTCACCGTTTCACCCCTGGTTCAGGTGAACCAGGGGTGGCATCCCCGGGGTCGGCTGGCCGCCGCCGACCGGCCCCAGGCCGGCCGCCGTCGGCAGCCACCCCCTCTCTCTTCTCTTTCCTCTCTTTTCCTCTTCTTCTTCCCTTTCTTCTTTTCCTCCTCGCGGCGGCACCGGGGCTCGGCCATTGGCCGGCCGGACCTCACCGGACTCCGCCCCGGCATTGGTGGGGGGCCACCAGCCGGAGCCCGGGCCCGGCGAGCTGGTGGGCACGCCGTCGGGCCGGGACTCAATGCGCGGAGCCGCCTGGCTCCCGCGACAGAGAGCCATTCGCCCTTCCCTCCACCCCCCCGCCGCGACACGGCTCGGCTCACCGCTCGAGCCGGGGTCGCCGGGCCGGACGGGCCCGCACGCCGCCGGGCGTGAACCCACAGTGAAGGGAGGGCCGTGGACTGTGAGGGCCGTTCCACGGCCCTCCCCCCTCTTTCCTTTCCGGCGGCACGGCCGGCCGAACCCCACCGGATGCCGCTCCGATGCCGATAGAGGCAGCCTAGAGACCGGGCCCGGCAAGCCGGCGGGCATGCCGCCGGGCCCGAACCAAGCGCGGGAGCCGGCTTGGCTCCAGCGTCAGGGGAGGGCCCTCCTGTGGCCCTCTCCCTCTCTCTCTACACGCTCTCTCTCTCCTTCACCAATGAGGGAGGATAAACTGCCGGTGGCGAGGTGTCGGGAACGAGCGAAGGGTGGCACGGTGACGGAACCTCGCGAAGAGGAGGGAAGAAGACGGAGGGGACTGCCCTCCCTGTCTTTTCTTCAGCGAGGGAAGGGCTGAGCCCTCCCCTGTGCCCATGTGCGTGCGCGTGGGCGCGCGCGCTAGCGCGCATGCAGTGCGCCGCGTGTCGCGCACCCACGCCGCGTAACGTTAAAAAATTTCCGAGGTGGGGAGGTTTATATCTACTCTAATTTCTAAGGCCTGTAGCTAATCGGACCTGCAGGTTCACTGTTCCAGTGTTGATGTTTCAGGTCAATATCCAGATCTGACTTGAAATAGCTAGAGATTTTGGAGCATCAACAAGTAGGGGCAAGAGTTTTAACATGGGCTCCATTGGAACAATAAATGGCCCTTGAAGGCTAAACTTAGGTGCAATATATTATTTTCTTATGTTTTAGTTTTCTCAGCCTCTCTTTTTCTAGCATCACCGAAGTGATAACAGGAGCAAAAAAAAAAAAAAAAAAAAAAAAAAAAAAAAAAAAAAAAAAAGAGAGAGAAGAAACCAAAAGGCATACACATGGCATCCATATTCCATCTTACTTGAAAATCCTATATTATTCACCAACTTTCCATATTTAGTTTTATAGGTTGAGGCTTTACAGCTTAAGATTTTAATTAAATTTTTTTGAGAATAAGATTTAGTTAAATTAGAACAACACTCTTTCCTACAACATTGTAACGTGTGTGTAGTGTACGTATGTATATTATATATATATATATATATATTCTTAATTCTTTCTGGTTGTTATCCATGTCGTCGTTGGATTTCTTTTTCTAACCATGTAGCAAATACTGCTTTCATTTTTTCTTTCTTTTTTCTATTTTATACTTACATTGGACCTTTATTAGATTCTAGATTGAGTTGAATGCGTCAGATTGGGACTGGTTCATTCAAGACACGAATCAGATTGTCTAAAAAATATTTCATTCATTCACTTGATCATTCCGTTGGCAATTGGGTTGGCATTACGTATAACATGACGATTTAAATAAAAAAGAGATTAGGCGAGGGTCATGGCAGCCGTGATCTTGGCCCGGCCCAATTGCAGGCCTAGTTCTACGGTGCTGGGTCTTCTCTTAACCTTGTTCTATAGTCCAACCCATGTCTCATATGTAAATTAGACTCCAAGCCCTCTCGTACAGAACTCATCTAACTCATCGAACTATTATTTCTACCACGTCAAATGGAGTAGATCGATTAATAGTCTCAATCCATCGAGAAACTCGGCCTTACCTTAGAGGGCTCGTTTGGTTCATAGTGAAAAAAATTATGAAATTTTATTTTTTATAAATTAAAATTTTGATTTACGCTGTTAGGGCCCATCTAGAAATACTCTGTTTTTATGTGGTTTCAATTCGTGCATTTTATGAGAAATAAAATTTCATTGGTACCGTGGAATTTACTTTCCCATATCGCGCGTATTTCTTTTTTCTTTCCAACATATCCTTCTTTCCCGTCGTATATCTTTTTTTTTCAATTTAATGAGCGAAAGATTTTTTTCTATGCTTGTTGTTGTGCCAATTTGATTTTTGATCCTGTAATTTTTTTTTTTACTATTATGTTTTTTTTTGGCATGTTTCTTTAGAGAGTTGCAGAAATCTTAAGATTGCATCATGTTATGATTTCACTATTTTTTTTTTATTTCTAAGATGGTTTGAAGATTTTTCTATATAATTTTTTTATTTACCGAAAGATAGCGTTGCGATGATTCGATCTAAGTTTAGGGACTTAAATAAATATTTTTTTTTTTAAGGATATAATTGGTATTCTATACTATTTTTTTGAAACAGAAACTGTTCAATCAAACGTGACAGTTTCATTATTTTCTAAAAAAATATTTATTTTTCATGATCAATCAAACGTGATAGTTTAGATATTTTATATTTAAAAATTCAATTTTTAGATATCTTATTTCTATCCAGAAGTTACTTATGAACCAAATGAGTTCAGAAAGATTTATGGGTTTTTATAAGAGTAATAACTCGTGGATAAGAGAAACGAGTCATAAGATTAATTAATACAAGAACGGTTGTTTGTAGATGTGGGTAAAATGTTAGGAAAAAAAAAAAATGATGCACAGTGAAAACTTTGGAGATAGCCTTTTCGAACTTTAAATTACAGGAAATAGATCTCTAGCGGCTGCTTTACAGCTGTCGAAAGTACGGTGAAATTGCTCTACCATTCATGTGCCATTCCTCAACCACAAAATTAGATTGGAAAACTCGTGGTTGAATTAACGTATGCTAACCCAATCTTTCTAACTTAACTTTATAATTAAATCTTAGCTACCACGTGCCATGTGGCTATACATAATAATAATAATAATAAAAAGATAAGCAAAGAAAGAATTAATCAACTAATAAATATTTTTATCCAAATTATTATATATTAAAAAAATATAATTTTTAATTAAAAGAATTATAATTATTCATGATAATCTCTAATATTTACCTGTACATAATAACTAAGAAGAATAAATAGAGGTAGTTGTATTGTGATAACCTCAACTACATCTATAGAATTATCTTAGGCAAGCAATCCGACAAGCCTCATCGGATAAAATTAGGGGTGGCAAAAATGGACCTCAACCTATTTATCAAATCCATATCCGATCTGCCATAGATGGATTTGGATTTAGGTTAAACATGTTTGAATCATAAATTAATTGTCCTATCTGTATATTAAGTGGGTCAAGTTCGGATTAATATCCTTAATTCGTTTAATCCATTTAAGTAATTAGTTGGGTCAAATCGATTTAGATTGACCCATTTATCCAACCCATCTATATTATTAATTAACAGGTTAAACACGTTAAACGTATTAAACAAGTTAACAACAGATCTTTATATCATTGGTTAGTAGGTGAAGTAAATCGGATTGAATTACCTGTCTATCAAACAAACAAGATAGATTTAAATTTGAAATTCTGATCTATTTAATAAATAGAATGAATTTAAGTTGATGATTTTTATGATTAATCTGAATTAGATCCGATATATTTATGATCCAATTTAAGGAATTGCCGCTCAGCCTCTTCTCCATCTCCAACCTTTCTCTCTACATTTTGTAAAGCAACGCAAGCTTTACTTATACTTCTTTTGAGAAAATTTCTTTGTAGGCCTGTTTCCATCTCGATCTCTTTTGCTCTAATTTCTAAAAGCACACGAGCCATTTGCTTTCTCTATTCTTTGAAAGGAAACCAATGCCTCTTTTCCTTTGTTCTCGTAGACTTCAGAGGTGGTCCGGTCATCCATCCATCCACCCAAGAAAAGCAGCAGCGACTGCTACGTGGCCAACTTTCTTTTGGATTCTCCATCATCATGAAGGATTTGGAATTTTGGACACGTCCGGCCAGGGATCAATCTCGATCAAGAAGAGAAGAACGAGGGGGCTAAAGAAGGGATATCAAAGGCTCTTAGCTTCGTTTGCTTCGACAAAAGGATGAGATATTATTTAGGTGGGGGGGGGGGGGGGGGGGTGTGGGGGTGGTGTCCACACCCTTTACAGCTGTAGCACCAAGTAGCATTAATCTTCCAACGCACGAATTCTTGCCCCCTTCTCAACCTTAATACTCCCTACCAACCAAATATCAAGAGGAATCTCTATCAACCGTGATTTGCTCTGTTGGCTCGGATAGCTTTGACGATTTCAAGTGAATGGAAGTAGCATTAATCTTCCAACGCACGAATTCTTGCCCCCTTCTCAACCTTAATACTCCCTACCAACCAAATATCAAGAGGAATCTCTATCAACCGTGATTTGCTCTGTTGGCTCGGATAGCTTTGACGATTTCAAGTGAATGGAGTCGCTTTCCATGGGCAAATAATTTTGGTAGAAGCCTCTCTGTCCAACATCATCATGTTCCCATGTAGCCACCATGGAGCGTGTGATGTGTCTCAGGACCCACGGAAGGTCTACATGCACTCACTGCCATCCGATATAATAATACCGTATTTTTAATGGTAGAAAGAGGGTGCCCTTTGCTTCGGGGGGTGCCCTTTGCTTCGGTTCAATGGTTTGGCTTTTGTGTTTTTTGGTTTTTGGTTCCTGCGGGACCTCAAACGTCCAAGAGGTTTTCAACTTGCTGTAATTCACTTGATTAGTTTAACTGGATTGGCTCTATCACGCCCCAGAGACCCAGGGGTGGACGAGGGATGCCAACCCATCGTATGCAAAGCATCCAAAAACCAAAGTCATTCATAATTAAAAGGGTACAAGATGATATATTTTATTTAAATAAGATATCATTTTAACTATAATCTAAAATAGAACATATATCTGAGAATTACAAGCAACTAAAAAATATAATTCTATCTCTGAGTTGCAAATCATTCCTTTGGCTCTAAAAAAAAAAAAACATTGAGAGTTTAATGAGTTCTCACTCAATAAGTAAGCCTAAATAATTATATCATATTATTTTCAAAATAACATATCATATCATGTTACAAAAAAATATGCATGTTCTCTCGGTATTAAATAATAATATCATTCTTGGATTGTACTGAAAACTTTTGTCATTTTATGTTTTAAATTCTATTTCAAAACTTTTGAAGTCCTCATGGCCAAATTCATCATCATTAAATTCATCTTGTTACATATATACTGCTGCCTCATGCTATGGCTACACTGATGCCTGTGATTAAATTCATCTTGTTACATACATACTGCTGCCTCACGCTATAGCTACACTAATGCCTGTGACGGAGCCTGAACAAAGCACCTTACATTGATGCTTGTGACGGGCCTGAATAAAGCCCTCATAAGGTGTTCCTCCATATATTCATCCCCTATGGAGAAAGGGTTCTAGTACCAATTTTATGTCATCATGTCATATCATGTCATCATATCGTATCATATCATATCATGTCATCATGTCATAGCATAACGAACTACAGACGGTACATTTTCATATTCAAAAACTTGAATTACATATGATATTGATGCAATTCATAGTATTGTTTTCAAAATAACTTGCATAATTACAAATCGATATTTGAGGTGATCATACCATACGTACATAGTGCATAAGCATCATTATTTTGCAAAATCTATTAAAATATCAGTACTAATTATTTCAAAGCATGTAGAGAGGCAGTGAAAAATTAATTTTTTATTTCATATTGATAGCTATAATTAAATACATATGATGAATTCTCAAATGTCATATTTAATAATTATTTAAAATCACTGATAAGTGGCTTACTTACCTCTTGTCGCTATTCCACAAGTCCAGATGAACTATTTGGGCTCCTGACACCTACAACATAATTTTTCAAATTTTAATCTTCAAAATCAGGATGTCAAAATGACTTTTATACTCTACCCAGTCTAATCCTAACCCAACTTGAGGTTTAAATATCTTCAAATATATCAGCTCAAATGGAAAAATAAAAATTTCTCAACAAAGTAGGATCAAAGTTAATCCAAAGCTCATTCTCCTCTTGTTGGGTCTAACCCAAATGGGGTCCCAAAAATTAGGCCCAATCGTGTTCACTAGGCCTGACCGAACCCAAGCCCAGCCATCTAATGAAGTTATTTGGACTAGTAGGTAGGGTTGGGGTGTTACAAATGTTATTAGAGCCGATCCGAGTATGCAAAAATTGGTGGGCATAAGGAAAGGGCTACCCATGGAGCGGTGGTAGAGTTTCGCCATGGCATGGAACCACCCTTACAGCACCAATGACTTGACTCAAGGTAGATTTGGCTAGCTTGTGGTGTGCGACGAGGACGTCACATTATAAAGTGGGGAGATTGTTAATTTCACATTGGATGGGAGAGAAATGTGCTATGTGCTTATAACTCAAGTCCACTTGCTACCCATTAACTTTCAGTCGAATTTTTGAGCCATATAATTTTAACCCACTAACGAAGTTAGTTGAAATAGCAGGTGAGCTTGAAATGTTTCAGGCTCCTCACATAGGACATGATAAAGACCTTGGGGAGCATATTAGTCCATGGAGGAAATGAAGGTTTGATGTGGCTGAATAGAAAAGTCAGTCCATTTCCAACATTAGAGAGTCGAATCTTGTCCTATTATTTTGATTTATATATTATATCTTGTAGACCAGATGATGACCTTCCTTGCTTCAAACTATGCATCTTTTCTAATAGAAGTATTTGGTAAGCAGCTATTGAAAAGATAAGCCTTCTCTCTAATATTGGGTCTTGCAAAGTGTCACATTATAAATAGGTCCCAGTAACAAGCAAACCTTTGTCTCTCCTTTATATATTATATATATTCTGGGAGTATGAGAATCGTGTCCATCACTTAATGTTTAAAAACTAGCATCGTAAAGGAAGCCTGGGGCAACCACTGGATTGTAATTTTTATAGCACCAACCTTCTATCTAGGGATGTCACTGCTGTTTTGAAATCTTTCGAAAGCTCTCTCTCTCTCTCTCTCTCTCTCTCTCTCTCGCTCTCTCTCTCTCTCTCTCGTATTTGTATCTTTGATTTTCCTTTCTTCCCCTTGGGAAATCTGCTTCCCCTCAATACCCCTTCATGGAACAAATAGGCGAGAAGTTGTCGACATGTTCACGTTCTTTCTTTGTATTATATTTTTAGTAGACTTATTTTTGGTTGAGAAACTTTTGGTGGACGTCTCTTTTGTTGTTCGTAAGTTTTATGTAGAATCGATGAAGAGATGAGCCTAGAAGGCTTTTTTGCTGTCTTCAATGAAAAGTTGTCGGGTTTTGGTGTTACGGAATAAAGGGTGTTCTGCTGCTAAAAAGAAGCGAATATTTTACGCACCACTCCAGCGAGATGCTAGAATCCAAACTATAAACAAATGGTTCACTAGATCCAAGGTGTTGGCCATCAGAAGCGAATACAGAATACCTACTCGTGATAATCTTTTGTTTTTTAAACAATATCACCGTAGAGAACTCGGAAAAGCCCTGGGCTTTCATTACCTCTCTGATTTGTTTCTCGGACAGCTATAATAATTGGGTGTCTAAGGGGGCATCCAATGAAGACATTTTGTCCTATTATACACATTTATTTAATACAGATCTATGGTCTATGGGCTACCAAAAGAACAAACTTAAATAGCACACATTCGACGGCGATATTGCGGTTGGCTGCTCACAACTGCTCTCGAGCGGGGAGTATGTCTGATACCTCTTTTATCAGAGTACATGTTGCCACAATGCAAAGCCTTGAGGTCCCAAAGTGAAAGCAAGGAAGGAGGGTGACATTTAATTCCAAGCCAAGTCTTTGCAGCAAACCATAAGCACTGACCGTAAGAACAGAGCAGAAAAAGGTGTGCATTAGTTTCAGTGGCTGCCCCGCAGAGATAACAAGTTGAACCCTCCAACCAGCCCTTTTTGCCTAGGAACTAGACTGCGTGGAGTCCATCTTTCATCGCCAGCCAAGCGAGGACTCTTTGACTCTTTCTTGTACGGTAGCTCGCCACAGAGCTTTTGAGGAGGGAGTCGGCACTGCACTGTTCTGAAACTTGTAGCAAGGACGAGAAGGTTTCATCCGCTGTTAATTTTCAGATTGGTTCGATGCTTTAATTCATCCATAAATAATTGAAAATTGTTAAACTTGATATATATTGGCGACCATTTTCCTTATCAGTTTAGGTTTTTTGGGATCGATTGCTTGACCAACAGAGTATCAGAGCCAAGATCTGACTTTTAAATCTCTAGCTTTTCAATGAATTAGACAGATGGCCATGATTGAAAGCCATGGTTAAGTAGCAAAGATTCTTCCATGTTTTTTTTTTTATTTTTAATCCCCTTCTTACACGTGTTGCTACAGTTTTATTTAAGGCAACTATCTACATTACAAAGTTGAGCACACACACAGAGAGAGAGAGAGAGAGAGAGAGAAAGAGATGCCAGCCAGCTGACCCAAGTACAGGCCAGAACCATTATAAAAGTATGGACAGCAAATAACACACACAGGAGCAACGAAAACAATCAGAATGAGAAAATATGGATAGAAAAGGAAGAAACAATAATGAATGGTATGCGATGTGCAACCCATGGGCAGCAAAGATTCACAAAACATCTGACCCACACTGCAATTCTGCAAAAATGGTCACGATTCTTAAGCCTTAGCGCACAGGAACAGCACAGCAGCAACAGCACAGCAGCAACAGCAATAAGGGGGCTAAAATGAGAAAAGAGCTTCTAGCAGGCATGGCAATCATTCAACAAGCACTGTTCTTTGGCGCTATGACCCAATCTTCTGGAGGCCTTCTCTCTCTTTTTCACCTCCATCACCCAATGTTCTAATAATTTGCTACCAAAAAGAAAAGAAAGTTGAACCAATCATTGCATCAATTCTAATAGGTGGCGGATTATAGATCACGAACGGCTACCACTAGCGACCCATGCACGGCATACGGACGACAGGAGAACCATTCATTCAGGAAGAATTCTCAAGTAACATGAAACCTTCACACAAGAAAAAGCTGAGACTTTCCTAATGGAAGCTCTCAGTGGATCTCCAAGCGACATGGACGGTCATGGGGCGCGGGGAATGCGGGAAAGAGTGAGAGCGAAGCAACAGATCACGGATGGCAGCTAAGAAAACCGTCTTGCTGCCGTCTGATACATCGAGGACCACGGTTGTCCTTTTCTGCGCTACAGGGGACCACCGGACCCTTGGCCAGCAGACAACCTCCCCGACACCGGCCGGATCACCGCCTAATAGAAAACATCTCGCCCTTAAATTTCCCCAAACACCCTCTCTTCACCTGATCCTGCTACAAAGAACTCAAAATCTTATCACAAATCACAATAGGGCAAACACTCTCAAGGGAAGATAGTTGCTGTTTATTAAAGCACAAACCGACCAACCCATTTTACCTGTACAAAGACATCCACCCCCTCCCACATTCCAGAAAAGGGCAAAAAAATTATCAAGAACAAAACTGATATCTACAGCAAATACAACCCTTGCACACCACACCAAAAGATGGGGATTTTTCTTCCTGATTATAACTATATGCTTCTTTGATTGGATTATATAGATATAAGCAGACAGCCAAAAAAAATTATTGATGAGTGTGCTACTTGACAGACCCAGCTCGCCGGCAAACAACTTCCAGAGCTTCCACAAACAAGCCTGAGAACCCAGTCATCGCCTGGAACACCCCTGGCAGACCTGTCTGTATGTTGTTGAGCGTCATCGACCTTGTGACCTCTACTGCCTTGCTGTGCCTCACCATCTCATCCTCCACCTTTCTCAGGCATGCGGCAATCTCAGACTTCTTCTCGGCCAGTGGATCACGTGTGTCAAAAACTTGCCCATTGCTGTCGTGTCCGCTGCCTGGAAGCCGAATGCCGACCATTGAGTAGGATTGGTAGTACTTTTTCTCAATGGATCTCAATGATGAAGACTTCTTCTCGAGCTCTTTTGAAAAATCTTCAGCATGTTTTTTGATCTTTAGCTCCTCTGCCTGCTTGGTGTAGATGACATGAATGACATTCGTGAAGCTTTTGATGGCCTCAGAGGCCACAGTGTCGGGAAGCCGGTCAAGTGCTTGCTTCCACTCATCACAGAAGGCAGTAAGTTCGATGGAGATGGGAGAAGAATGGTTTATCTGGGGGTTGTCACTGTTAACTTGACAGAGAGTTAACCTGAGCCAGCTGTAGAGGGCTCGAACATATTCTCGCTGGTACTTGATGAGACGATTGAAGCTTGAATGCCAAGCTGAGATGGCAGCTTCAAGGTCACGAGTAGCCAGTCGGTGGAGCTCAGATGTCGGCTCACCAGAGTATCGGTACACAAGACCACGGACTTGTTGAACAATATGATTTTGGATCTCATGGAATTGATGCATTGATCGCCACATGCTCAAAAACCTGCATGTTCACATGTTATAACATGATTCAGATATGGTTGGAGGTTCTACAGGATTTTCTGGGTTCATAGGAAAGTACAAGGGTGCCCTAGCTGTTTCTGTCTAGAAATTATCGGTGTGAAGTGAATAACCGAGATTTAGGATAAGAGACGAAGATACGTTACCCATAGCATATCTCAACAAGTTGTGGGGCAAGTTCATTGTCGCGGACTCTGGTGATGGCAGAAGATGTGGTGGTGACAGCCTGAGATGTGACTATGATCAAAGATTGCAATTTCTTTATGGAAGCTTTGGTCTTGTCCAGCTTGGCATCCTCCTTTCCCTTATATTCCTGGCTCTGCAATGTTGACAGTTTCTTTTCATGCTCAATCTTGACACCCTCTCTAGCCTGCACTTACAAATTCACTCATTAAAACATATGGTTAATCGCCTTGTTAGAGTTAGAAGCAAAAGAAGGCAAAATACATCAAAAAGAAAGAACCACAGCATACAAAAGTAGGTCATTGTCATCCCAATTAAACTTCTTTTCCTCAAAAAAAGAGAGGAAAATTTCCATCCAATATATCCAAATGTATAAGCAATCAATTGATCAAAATCAACGTGCTACTTCTTGATGAGTGATAGTTTGGTACTAGCTTGGTAAGGATCATTTGCCTTGGGTGGTTCTATGGGGATTCATTTGACTACATAGCCATGACCAGATGACCTGAACGATGATCAGAAGTTGATAAAATAGAGGTGAGCATAAACAAGTTAAAGCTTTCAGAGGTTCAATGATACTTGACAGTATTATACAATTTAAGGACGAACTTCAGTTATTCCTTATTGTCAATTGATGTTCATTTTATGTTTGACAGACTCATGGCATACCCTCTTAGCCCAAAAATTAGTCCTATATGTAGCTACCTTCCCAAGTGAATTCAACAACATAAAGAAACAGATACTTCCCAATTACGTAAATGAAAGGCTCACTATTGTTTTGTACTTTGCGGTCTCTGTTTCATTTTTTATCTGGAAGCTCCTGAATAAAAAGTGATGCCCATACTTTCAACACGTATTGACATTAAAAATGAGGCTTGCAAAGATAGAGGATGAGAAACTAGCACAGCCCAATTCACCAATCAAGTGGTAGGCTGCAACACATTTGATGGTTTAGTCAGGCAAGCAAAAGCATAATTGTGACTGAACCTGAGAGTAAAACACAAATTTCAGTAGAACGGAATGTATGCTTTGTTTCAAGTCTCATCTTATTAGTCAAATATAAAAGAAATGCTAAACGGACCCTGAGCCCAACCGCTGTCCCTTCTTTATATAAAGTCGCATTCCTTGTGGACCTGACTATTCCCCGATCACATCAAAGAAAGGAGGAGCAGCGCCCCACCATACTCCCCCAGTGATAACATAATATGGATCCAGATACCAGAATTCAGTTATGAGCAAAAACCCTTATGTGGTTTGTTTGGAATCAGCTTTCAGATTTTACAATGTACTGGTCCTATCCAAGACAATACCTTCTCATAGGTACCACCCAAGCCTTCTTTGTTTCAGCTCTTCTCTTTTGGCATGTCTATATGGTATTCATAACTTAAACTTATTTCTTCCAAAAAATAGCCAGCCCGAAGATATTAATTGCTTGTCTCTTTGTTTATCAAGCTTAATAGGGTGACTACTAAGACATGAACACACCTAAGCTGATACCACTGGGGGAACCATGACAACTGTGGGCCAAGGCTACAGTTCATCCAGGTGGTTAACATGTCCCACAGAAGATAATGATAGCAATAATTGCTTCTTCATAGAGCACACAAGCTAATATGGACTCCCCAACAAAAGCATCCCAAGAAAATCATAGCCCTTCACCTTGCCTCATGTCAAGAACCAATCAACTCAAGACAAGAAATCACGTCAAGGACCAATCAAACCGAAACAAGAAATTCCATTTCAAATCGCATTTTGTATGTTAAATTACTTATTGCAAACAAAACTCAAATCATCTTACTGTAGATAAGAAGAGTGACAGTTGATTAACAATACACATTTAAATGTTGTGGGATAAGCCACCAAATTAAGAGGCTTCTTACGAATACTCGACCCGGTTAATTACCAGGCCCATCTCAGAATAAAGAGAAAGAACCAAAATTTTGATCCTTCATCTTCTCTTCCTAACATCCTGATTTTAGAACCTAAGGACATCGTTAGACTACAGTTCTAAAATTCCAATTGAGCTTTTCTTTCCTAGGAACAGTGGCATCGGACGAAAAAAAATAGCTGTTCAGTGCTGTCCATCCAGCTAATAGGAATGCTCCAAAGATCAGCAAGTGATAACCCTGTGTTTTAACCAGTTTAAATATCACTAGGGTCAGAGGGAAACAAAATATCCTGTCCCAAATTGGAATTTATCCTCTACAGAAGTATTCCCGCTGTCCCCCACTTTCTACGAACATGCGAGGGCATTTTTGTCATTCCAATATGTATGAAGATCCCCGTCCGATATCCCTGTAACCCAGGCCACCGGATACAGGGGCAATTCTGTCATTTCGGCATCGTTGCTGAGAGCATACGCTACAATGGTGGCACCCCGTGGTAAATACCGAAAGAACGGGTAGTAATAATAACAATTATAATTATTAATTTACCATCCTTTCCGGCGGAAAAAAAAAGAAAATAATAGGAAAAAAAAATACCTTGACCTCCTCGTAGAGCTTCTTCTCCCATGCCAGGAGCCGCTCCAGCGTCGAGCCGTGGCTCTTCCCTCCACCCGAGTCCTCGACGCTGGCATCGAGCCGATACTTTATCGCCAACGGCGGCTTCGAGGTCCAGCTTGACGACAGTGCGCTCAGTACGCTGTTCGAATGGTACACCGTCTCTAATATGATTTTTAAAAAATAATGATAATTAATTAGTTGTTGCTAATTTTTATTTGAAAAGGACCTGAATAGTGTAAGAAATTACAAACGGTTGCCATTAGCCCTAACGAGAGAGTCAACCATACTCACTCTTGAGCTGCCGGAAGTTCCGCTCGAACTGCGCGCGGCCTGTCTCCAGGAGATCCGAGACGCCCGCACCGGCATCGGCCGCCTTGAAGAAGTACTCCTGGATCGCTGCCACGATCTCCGCCAGGTCGCGGTGACGCACCACCATCTGGAGCTCCGCGGCGGAGGAGGCGTCCTCCCGTCCGTTCCACCCGGCCGACGACTCTGCCTCCAACCTTTCCCGCCGGAACGTCTTCACCTCCGCCGCCGCGGACGACCCGATCTCCGACGGCGCCACCCGGCTGGGGTCGGATCCCCCGTAGTCTGATCTAGCAGCGATCCCGTCGGATCTCTCATACTCCTCCTCGTTCTCGCCGTCGCATTCGGTGGTGGAGCTAGTGGTGCCACTGTAGTGCTCGTCCCAGTCGCGGCAGTGGATTTCTTCCCTCTCTCCTTGGATTCCCTCCTCCCCGTCCTGCTCTACTTCGCGGGGGAGGTGGTGCTGCTGGCGGTTCATTTCCTCGAGCTCGGCTTTCCGTCGGTCGAAGAAGTCGGAATCGGGAGGGGAAGGGGGGTAGAACTGTTCCCAGTCCCAGGCGGAGGATGACTGGGAGGGAGTAGTGGCGTAGGTCAAGTGCGTGGGGATGTGGGGGTAGTACTTGGCGGGGACAGAGGCCGGTGCGGGGGCGGGGGCGGGCTTGGGCTTGCGGAAGGAGGAAGGGGTGGAATCGGAGAGAATATGGGGAAGCTTGGACCTGGCGATGGCGGGAGAGGGACAGGGGGAAGGGAAATAGCGAGGAGGCGGCGGCGGAGGCTGGGGGGTAGGGGGCGGGAGGGAGGCGGCGGTGGAAGGGGCAGGATTGGGGTGGGTGCGCAGGAGGAGGACGGGAGGGGTGTGGTCGGAGACAGCGAGGGGCTCGCCCTGGGCGAAGCGGGTGAGGGCGGAGCCGGTGTCGCGGAGGGAGTGGAGGTATTCGGAGTGGGCGGAGGCGAGGTGGTGGCGGGAGTCCACGGCTTCCTTCATGAGGCGGCGCCTCTCCTTGCACCGCCGCACCGTGTCCTCGTTGTCCAACCGTGACGCCGTGCACCCCATCGCGCCGCTGCCGGAACGAAAGCGAACCTGAAGGAAAACGAGGGAAAGAGACCGACCGTCTCACCACTCGCTCATAATATTATTCTCTCCAATCCTTTCCATCCATCCGCCTCTCGCTTTCTTTCCGTCCAATCGCCGCTTAATCGCTTTTCCGCGGACAAGTCAAAATGCTGTGTATTAATAGTCCAACCTAACAGCGAACACTCGTGAGTCGTTATCATGAGCGCTACCTACCCTCGGATTATTAATCGGATGGTTCTGATAATATGATGGACGGTGGTTGATAACGATTGATGTGGGCTGTTGATCGGAAGATGGACCGTAGCAGTCAATGAACCCATATTATTATGTTTAGAGAATAAAAGCTTCGTTTAGTCCGTATTCGATTGGGTTGGCGATTGGAACCGAGGGCACGTGATACTGTACGGGTTTCACGCCGTTGGTGCTTCCTTTCCGTGGATATTTTTTCTGTTGAGGCTTCGGCAAGGCCTTTCATTTGGGATTGCCGTGGAGTGTGAGCGTTATTATTTTTTAGAATGAGCAGGGATCCTCTTGTATCCGTACTCCTTTCTACTTAGAGACGAATTCCACAGCTTTAGACAAATCAAACCACTGTTCGTAGAGCCGGAAAATTAATAAGGGATTGGATGGGGGAAGCTGTAGCTACCCGGAGTATTTTAAGAATGGTTTTTATGGATGAAACATGGAGAAAGATGTGATCCGTTTTTTGTTCTTTTTCTCATATGTTATTGTTGCTGCTTAAGAAATCTTAAGCAGGTGGAAATATAGCACAAGGCTAAGGCAAGTAGGCAGTTGCCACCTACTTCTTTGCGCCCATTCACAGAGCACAACCATCCATTGATATCTTTTGAGCAAAAGATTAAGATGAGATTGAAGCGTGTGTTTAAGTCTCATGGTAAAAGTGTGGGGAGTAAGTACATGGCAGCCTTGAGTAGTTTCCTTGTCCGGGTAGTTCTCACATAGACGATGCATGAGCTTGATATCTGTTGTCAACCTGTTCGCAGCATAATTTATTTATTTATTTTCGTTCATGTAATGAAGGAGAATGAAATGTGAAAAAGTTGGTGACTATAACTCCATGGAGAAGTGCTCACTGGTTTTCTTATCCGTATTTATCTTTGTTTATAATTTTTTTTAAATAAATGATATTTCTTGATGGCACTAAATAGGCAAATATCTCAGTCTATCTACTTTTATTTCATTGCAAGATTAACTTATATAACCTAATACACCCATCATGATTTTGCTTGACAATTTTTTTTTTTTTTTTTATAAAAAAAATGCAACATATATGCATCAACCAAAAATCCAGCTTTTGAAGGAAGCACATGTCCTTTCTCTCCTATTATAAGTATTAAATGTAAAAGATCACAATATCATGGAAAACAAAACAGTTCAATAATAAAAATTGACAGCAAAGTCTAAGAAGAAAACAAGTCACAAATAAAATGTTTTGAAAAAGAAATTCTATTGAAGATCAATAGTCCCTAAGAGGATTGAAGTGTAATTCCCTTTTCCTCCTTTAAGTAATAATAATAATAATAAATCTTTGCATATATGCCCTTGTAATATAGTTTATTGCATGCTTTTCATTCAGAAATCACTGTTTGTATACATTCTTTTCAAAAAATCATATTTTTGCAATGATATCCCTTTCATTAAATCTTTGATTAATGATGTAGAAAATAATATTTTAAATGTAAAAAGAGATTGCTATTCTTCTACATTAATATCCTTTAAAATTTAAATATTTAATTTAATTTTGTGAACAGATATATCTCTGCTGAACTTTTTAGGAGCATTATTATAAAAGTGTAATAAAGTTATTTTTATACTTAAAATAGTTATTTATTAAAAACCATGATCAAAAATCTTAATATATATATATATATATATATATGCAAAAAAAAAACTATATTTACAAGTTTGCAAGTGATAGCAAATTGACTTGAAGAGCACGGCTCGAAGTGTGAAAAATAAAAAAGAAAAAAAAAAAAACAAATCAAGTCACCATGAACTTGGTTCTACTCGTTCCAAAGTTTTTTATATGATCTTAACAATCTCTAAAGACGATAGATTCTTCCAAGTGTCCGCAAGATAATCAAGCCACCATCCACTTGGTTCTACTCGTTGCTTTACTAGTGCGATTGTCTTCTTTTTAGGCTTCTTCTCTTTCTTTCTACCTTCTTTTGTACATAGGATTGTTTAAATTAAAGAAACAAAGTGATTGACCGTAATGCGAATATTTTGGAGGGCACACTGCTTGGCTTTAGCTTTATTATGCGTTGAAGGGGGAGCCAAGGAAGGGAAGGTATGAGAAAGGAGAGGGTGTGAAAAGGAGAATGGAAACGACTAAAAAGTTAGACATCTACCTTTGGTTTGGACCAACCATCCACGTGCATGGTGCCCTCTTTTCTATCCTCATCTTTCGTTCCCCCGTCTTCTTCATTCTCGTCCCACTTTCTTCCCCTTTCTCCCGGCCCTCCGGTGTCTTTTCTTCTTGGTTCAAATTCCCGTCAAAGAGAGATGAAAAAAGAAGTCTCCTGGTTCTCTCTCCATCCTTTTGATCTCTTTCCTTCTTTCTTTATTAAAATTCCCACCACGGTGCTTTCCATACCCCAGAGTGAGATCAAACTCAGAACAGCATGCACCTTTGTTTAGTTGCGACTTTATTGAAGCTCTTTTATGGGTCTCTACGTACTAGGTAATAAAAGTTTAGCCTCTGATTTTTGGCCCCTAGAATTCTTGACTTGACTTGTAAGGAGTGGGAACAGATCGACAGCATACCTGCACTTGAAGACAGACAAAAACTTGTGTCCTTCCATGATATCCCACCTTGTGGAGCTTGGGCTGGCTCCAGCTAATCCTCAGGACCTTCTGAAAATGCCACAAAAGAATTTGTTATTTGTGAAGGGGGAAGTAGTGCAGCAGAAGAAACTTCCAATGGCGAGGCAAAATCTCACATGATTTTAAAAATATGAATCTTCTCAGGTAATCAGAGAATTCTTGAAATAAAATTATATGGGCAAGTCGACCATAGTTTACAGCATTATACTTTTTCCACCTCTGTACACTTTGATATCAAGATTTTGGCCTAATTATTATGATTCACATCAGTCAAATAGGAAGCAAGATTTCCAGCTAAAAGCTTATTAGAGCGGGTGGATAAAAGAAAGAATGGATTAGAACAGAATGGACAAATTGAAATATTTAATTGATTTTTGCTATGCACCAGCTTCTTCCCAGATAAATTCAGGTCATGAAGTTCTACATGAAAGCCCATCTGTTTGGTGAGGCTCATGGTTTATTAGTGAAACTTTAATAGCCTTGTGCCATGGATATAAGTCATCTCGACAAGATAGTAAAACATATTACATGGACCACATTAAAAATAGCAACAATAACGTGTCCCGAGTAGAAAAATAATATGTGCAATGGGAAAATGCCAATGCATCATGGATGCATTTTTAAACCACAGATGAACATTCTTGCACTTCAGAACATAACTACTTTTAATCTGTTTCGTGTTCTATATAACTCCTGCATCATCACCTGCAGACATCGTCTCATGTTGTGTGTGAAAACTGAACGTGTCCAACATTCTTTATCTGGACACTAAATAGCTGCATAGACATTCAGCTACTACCCTCTGCATCATTGATTGTGGAGGCTGCGCAATAATGTTCCTGGATAAAAGAATGGCAATCAAGAAACAGACATGAACCAATCAATAACACTATTTAAGTAGATAGCCTTGAGAACGTTAAAATTAAATGAATCCTGATTCATGAGATCAAAAACTAGAGAAAAAAGAAAAAAGATGCAATCACATGGAGTGATCACAAGCGTTATCTCATTTCAGTACAGAAGTAAGGACTTGCATCCATACACTCGTCAAAACATTCTGGCCATTTAATTCCTGACTGACAATTGACATTATGGTGACAAAGAATGAAGAACTAAAAATACCACTGAATTTCAGCAGGAAGCTCTGAAGTCTAAAGGCAAAAGTTTACTTCTCAGAGTAGTAGTTACAAGTACTTTTAGATTTGCAGAGGCAACTCCTGCCAGAATTATAAAAGCTAGTAGCTTGAATATCAAGTGGATTCATGGAAAGGAGAAGTGGAGATCTAAATAAATTCAGGAAGCAAAGCAACTACAAAGTATAGGTACACAGTGATATTAAATGCAGAAAAGAAGGCCAAAATTGTACAATTCTCAGTAGCCTGAAACTTGCGTGGGTTCAAGATTGCAGGCATGAAGGTGTAAAAAAAATCCTAGAAGCAGATCAGCAAGGAAGTGTCTCAAAAATTATTTATTCGGTCATAGTGTTTTCATAGGTGAATTTGTTGGCTATCTCTTTTGTTTCAAAAAATTTAATGGGTAAGTAGATGCCAAGGCTATGCATCAGATGGAACAGCTTTGATGATGAAAGAAAGCCGAAGATCCGTCTATCCAATTTAAATCTTCCGGAGCAAGACCCCAATATAAAAAAAGAAAGCTGAAGTAGTGTTGTTAGAATTTGAGTAACAATCAGAATGAATGGTCAGAAGTTCATACTTTCATTTTCTTTAAAACTGAGCCAACTCCCCTCTTTCCTTCCATAACTAACAAAATAAAATGCAAAATTAAAGGGGACTTGCTTCTGCTTTTCAGATCCAGCCAGTCTTTTTTTTTTTTTTTTTTTTTTAGATGTGATTTTTTACTAGCATGCTAAACAAATTTAGTTAATTAAATTTAATTTTTCATAGTTAAAGAAGGTTTTGAAAGCTAATTATTAATTAAATATTAATTATAATTAAAAAGTTAATTAAATTGGGAATATAAAATTGAATTGAGACTAAAAAAATAGAATTGAAGCAATCCCAAGATCTTCCTATTTTTTGATTTGGCATGGTACATTGGTGTGACCATTTAGCTCATCTTGATGGTGGGATACTAACCCGCTTGAAGCATGTCTCAGGAACAATTCTAGAAAATGATCAAAGAGCAGGGAAAGGTGCATTTTAGGTTATTCCAACCAGGATGGAAGTGGGCTCAATAGAAGGAGAAATATGACAGTGAACCATAATGAGAAATATACTTGTCTCATTAGCATGTATAGCACGGAGCAACCAGTCCCCCTCAACATCTCTCATAATGTGTTCTATGCTGTTGAAAGCTAGATCCACATGAGGTGTGTGATGCATTGCTAAAAAATGCCAGTCACTATCTGAATGACTAAACAAATACCAGCTAACGGACTGAAACCCTACAAATAACTCAGATTGCTCGTGGTTGCATAATCTATCACTTGTTGGTTAAGTGCAGAGGATATCGGTTGTCTAAGAAGAGAGAATCACTGGTTCCTTATAGTCATTTCTTTTTTCTATCCTGACAACTCCTACAATCATATCAAGATGACAAAGGAGGACAGGGAAAAGATGGCATTCATCACACCCTGCGAAACATTGTACTACATTGTCATGCCCCTTGGCTTTAAAAATGCTAGGGCAACCTACCTTACTAGATAGGGGTGCCATAACCGCTATATTGAATGACATAATGGGTTACTTGAGAATGACATTGATGAGATTCTGGTTAAGTAAAAGACAGGTGCTATTGAGCCGATAGTGTTGTTGATAACTTTTGGCAGAAGTAGCGGTTGCTAGTTTAAAGAGTCAAGCAGGTGGGGTCACAAAAAGACAATCTTGGTATGGGGTGACTGACCAAAGATTTTGGCAATAAGCTAGAAGAACTCCAAAAGACAACTCTACAACTAGACATTGACATTTTACCAGCATTTTCACTCAATGAAGACCAAACACAATATTAGCTCCTCTCTGATTGTAAAAGACAAACATGCATCATTGATTAGGTTCATCTAGAGTAACCAAATATACAGATTTTGTGAGTGAAGGAGAGAACTCTCTTCTAGGATGTATCATATTCAAAAGATAGTTTCAATTCAACTTGATATCAGACTTCATTTAGCATGATGTGAAAAAGCAGTAGTTTTGAGTTTTCCTTGAATCTTCAGAAAATTTTATCCAAGTCTTTCTTGAGATTAAATGAAATCATCAAACATTCTTAGAATATCTTGAGGAACAACCTTCTAACAAACCAAAAGGTAAAGGAACAATTTGAAAACCATGGAAAATATATGGCACATAAAAAAAAAAAAAGAAATTTCAATTCCCTCAAGATTATGTCCAGATTATGAATCAAAATACACAATACGATCCTAAATCTTCAGCTTAAACAACCATAGGTTCTTAGATATTAGAATAAACTAAGCAGTTTGATTGGAAGCAACTGTTTAATAAAAGAAAAAAGTCTTGTCATTTCTGATCAAGGAAACTAACTCTTTAGACAGGAAAGTGGTGTTGTACGGGAAGGATGCATCCCCATCTCAGCAAAACAAATCAAACAAGAGAAAAATCATATTTTCACCACTAAATTCAGCAACAGAACTTCCTACCCAATAAACTGAATGACAAAAAATGGCAAACATAACTACTTTGATCACAAACATTGTTGTAAAGGATTTTGGGATGTTCAAATAAGGTGGGAAAAAGATCAACAATTTAGCTACATTGTAGCGATATTTATCTATCACATAAAAGTAAAAAGTGCTTTTACAAGGATGCAGCAGAGAAAGCATCAATACTGAACAAATTATTATTAGCATTATTACAGAGACAGCACTGGATTGCCTATGAAGTACTTTCAATAACATATTGATGACTTGGTAATCTCAAGTAACAAGAGTACATATCATGTCAGAGCAATAAATACAAGACAGTATTATAGTGTACTAAGGACTTGAGCTTTAGCGTTACTAAACAAGCTGCTGCTGCTTCTTTTTCTTCTTCTTTGCTTTTAGAGGAAAGGGCGAACAAAATCACCAGGATTTTCATAAAGGAAATGAACAGGCAGAACTTTTTAAGAACCAAATTTATCCTAAGCACGAACTAAACTGAATTCCTGACCATAACTCCACAACCACTTTCTGGTGAATACTCAATAGCATTTGAATCTTATTGAGATATTCTGTTGTCATAATCCAACATAAAACTATGGTGTCCAGCTCTTTATGAATCGCAAAGTAACAGCAACAACAACAAAAATCAAAAGAAACATAACTTGTTCACTTGTTTTCTTTATGATTCTCAACAGGCATGGCAAGATAGATAGAGGGTGTTTTCTTCAAGTGAACAAATGATATCTGCTTTTATTCCCTTTTCTCCTTGTCTAATGAGACGTTGATGGATGAAAGAAATGTCAAAATTCTCAAACAAAAGGACCACCTAGTTCCCTCAACACCAACTCCATCATCCAACTGGATAATTTTCCTTCTACTCTTCTAGTATTCCTGATCTTTTCCCAGCAACAACATTTGCTTCTTGATGGATTTGTGAAATCTTAAAGTCCTCCATTAAACGCAAATATCCTTGATAGCTGGTGCTAGTTTTTGTGGCTAAGCAAAATCCTAGTACTTTTGCATCTACTTCCGCCTGTAGTTTCCTGTAGCCTTCTCACAGAGCAGCTAACAAAACTATCTTAAATAATATAACTATAGAACTTAAGCATTCATGCCTCCAGTATGCAGAGCTCAAGCAAAAACATTTGTCTACCATCTTTATTCCTAATAGCCAACCGAATGCAGCCTTTCTCTTTTTAATCCCATCAAAGCATCAGAGCTTATTTTGACATACCCTGGCTTAGGACGATCCCAACTCATCAAGAGCTGACCACTCCAACTGGTTGTTTTACTCCTCACCATCACCAAAAATTTCTCATCTGACTAATAATTCTTTTCACTACTACTCTATAAATTTCTTGTCTGACTAATAATTCTTTTCACTACTTTATCACCATCTCCTTCAAAACAGTTATGGTCCTGCTATCTAATCCACCAAGTGAAACTGAGAATGACTGCTCGCTTCTTACCTTTGGCTCTGACAATTTTCATCCACGTATTCTTTAACACCTCGACATTAATATTCTTACTCTCAAACCAACCTCGTTCAATATAGTTATCTCAAGGTTGATCTGATTAGACCTCTAACAAGCAAAGAGCAAAAGATAAACATTTTCCTCACCCATCTTGCACTGCTTACCCTGCATCAGCTCATCTATAAATCCTTTTTAAGTCCTAAGGTTGTCCATAACCTATAGTGACCTCACGTCCACAGGAAAAACCTGATCTGTGGACACCAGTAGCATCGGTCATTTCTCCCATATCTTATCCTCTGCTCACTCTTGCTAATTGGCATCTCCTCCAATTTGCGGAAAATGTGTAGGCTTTTCAAATACAATACCCCTCAGACTATGCTATGATCACGGGATCCAATCCTCATTGCCCATGCTTGAAATAGAGTTGTTAATCCACCATAATTTTATTTGAAGAAACCATTTAAACTTCACTAGACATTGTAGTTGGTAAATTCATTGAGCCTTGCTTCTGATGGCCCTGAGTTCAAACTTCTTCGGTGACAAGATTTCCATACCAATTCCTCCGCAAATCTTTTATTCAACACCCAAAATAGCTCAAGACTTGAATAAATTCTCTTCCACGTGATAAATAGAAGGGATCAATAAATTTTGCCAAAACGAATATGCGGCACAACTCTCCTAACTATCTAAATCCACCGAAATAAATTTGAATCTAACCTATAAAGAACCAAAATACTTCTTTAGTGGCAGAATTTTGCATCCCAATATTTACAGTCACATCTCTCTTTGTTATCTTTCGATTCCTCCCCCAAATCTTTCTTCAACACCCAAAATTGCTCGAGACTTATTATTCTTCAGAACTAAATCAGAAAATTCTCCCCCACCTGATAAATTAATTAATAAACAAATAAAACTTCATCACGACAGGAAATTGATAGCATTCGTCTTGTCGAAATCTACGATTGGCAAATACGAATTACAATCTATTTAATGTTCCATCTCACCTATTGTCATGTCTGGTCCATTCCGGGTGTTGTGGTCGTGGAGATTGTGGTGGGAATGCTCCACTGTCCCCACCATCCCGCTGCTGCCGACGGAGTCGCGCACGCGAAGGGACAGGTCGTGGTAAAGAGGTCGAGGGTGGCCGGGCCCGCGAAGACGGCTCGGTAGTGCTCGCCATGGTCTCGAGAATGAAAGCAGCGAGGCGGTGGTGGTGGGGAAGGACAAGGAGCCAAAACGGGAAGAAGGTCGAAGCGAGCTCAGTTGCGCCTTAATTTTAAAACAAAATAGTGAAAAAAATGTTTGATTGATCAAAAACAAAAAGAATATTTATATAATATTTACTTTTTAAAAATATTATATTATTTTATTTTATTTTTTATAAATAAATTTTATTTTTTATTTTTGTTATAGTGATACTTTTTTTTTTAAAGTACATGTGAAAAAAATTAAAGAAAATATCATTTACTTTCATTATTTTCAAATTTTTAAATTTTAAATTTTAAACTTTTTTCTTTATTTTGATGAAAAATAGTAAAAACATTTCTAAATTATTTTCTATTTACTAATATTTTTATATTATATTTTTATAAAATTATTTTTATTTTTATTTTTATTTAACAAACATATTTTTACTAACGTTTTTATGTTTTCCATAAAATTAAAATTAAACACACTTTTTTTTTTTTTTCAATTAGTTGACCACCTACTTTCTTCAAAAGTAACATTAAAATATCCTTAAGAAAGCATATGAAAAAAAAAGGTTTCAATGCGTGTGGATAAAAAGATGTACAAAGCAAATCGTTGTAGCAAGAATATTTTTAGATTAATATATTTTAAGCGATCTTCTAGTCCAATTTTCATATTCCTCATTGTTATCTCTTTCCTGCACAAAGTTTGAGAAGAGCTTGACATGGAAGTTCACTTCACCATCTCCTCTTTAAAAAACTCGAACAAAACAAGCACATTAGATTCATTTTTCTATTGATGCCTAAATAAGTTGGAGGGCTTCATCTAATCAACTATATTTGTGTATATTTAGAAGCATGCATTCATATATGTGAGAGAGTTGGAGTAATTTTTTTTTCTTTTGTTTCTAAGGAAAGGAGAACAAGAATATCTAATGCCTTTTTTCTTTTATACTTTTATTTGATTAGCACCAAGTAGGTACAGAAAAGATAAGTTAATAGAAAAGCAAATTTTAAATACTTATTTAGTTAAAGTTTTTTAAAAAAGGTGAGGAAAAGTATACTTTTTATAGAAAGCTTTTTTCTATATCTGGATGGAAAAGTAATACCCACATGGCACATTGAAAAGTGACTCTTCTAAGAGATCGAAAAATTGTTTCAAATATCTTAATAAAAAAACCTGCATAACATTGGTCAGTTTCTCAAAAGGTTGGAAAGTCATTTAAAATACCTTTATAGCATCGATGCACTCTGTACACATTTTCATTCCCTATATATTGAAACCTTTCCTTTCACATGCCTTTCCCTCTACATGTTGACGCCTGATGAATATTGAGAAGAATCATCAATGATGGTAATCTCTATTGATAAGGAAGAGAACTTTTTTTTTTTTAACGTTAGGATAATTTTTTTTTCTTTTTGATTTTATGAGATAAGAATGGAGAAAGAAACATTACTTTCTTCTTCCAATGCATATTATAACCATGGGTATTTCTAGTATTTTTTCCTTACTTCTCAAAAGTGTGGGTGACCAATTAAATATAAATACAAGCTACTGGAGAAAGTTTTTTTATACCTCTTTTTTTCTCATGGCCAATAAACAATCTTTTTCTATTTCATTCGGAATCAACTTTTCATAAATTTTTTTCTGAAGTATAATTTTCTTATGAATATACTTTCTAGCATCTTCTTCTCATTTTCCAAATGAAGCTAATAATAGCTAAAGAATTTTTTCTAAGACACTCTTTCCATAAATCCAATTTTCAAGTATCTTTTTCCCATTTTCTAAATGATGCCTTAAGAATAGTAGCCAGCAAAAAGAAATTAGATCTCTAAGCCAGAAAAAGCCTGAATTTCAATGAAATATTATTAGAAAATTTATTATAAGTTGTTGATTATGCTTTAAAATATTCTTGAACCAGTTATATTAGTCCAAAAGTTATATATCTAAGCTGATTGCAAATACCAACTTACCATATAAAAAATAATTTAGGAGCAATGTTCTCGCACTTCTCTTATTGAACTTTAAATATAAATTATTTTTTAAAAAAAAGAAATATATTTGTAGTTTCCAATTAATAGTTAATCATCTATGGGAGTATTTGGTATTAATTGATCCATCCAAAAATACTAGTGATCCATATGAAAATGATAGGATCATTATTATTGGCTATACCTTGATGATCCTATATTGCGGCAATCCCAAATTATTCCAATTCTAAAATCAATGCCCAACTCAATGATTCCAAACTCATAAGGTTGATTATCTAAAATTTAAGATTTGAGGGCTAAAGTACCCCTCATCCATATAAAAAAAATACTCTATATTAGTTTCATATTAATACAATTTTGATATTATAATATTATAATAAGTATAATATAATAATATATAATTTTATTAAATATCATAATATAATATGCTATTATATTATTATATTATTATAAATGTAATATTATAATTATATTTCCATTAAATTTTATTATTACATTATAATAATATATCATAATATATTATTAAAAAATAAATAATTTAATCTAAATTTTATAATAATAAGTAATATAAAATAATAATAAATTATTATGATAGTTACAAAATATATTAGGAGTAGATTTGGTATTACATGGTACTAGTTTAATTATGGATATTAAGGATCTTTAATCACTCTAATATAACATATTAAACGTGATAACTTTATATCACTAGATATAAAATCACTTCAAGATGAGAACCATCGATGATCTAATATCATCTTGATGAACCTATTTTGATTACCAAACACTGCCAATAAGCCTTTAAACTAAAAGTTTCAAATAAAATACTATGCCTAGTAAAGAGCAATCATAATAATAATTATTATTATTCTATATGGTAGCAACTAGATGTGTGAAATAGATGTTGGAAGAAAAATAGAAAAAGGTAAGTGATAAAGCCGAATCAAAAGTTTGATGTGTTTGGAAGGCAAATTAGAGAATGAGGTGAGTTCAAATTGTTTTGGGGATTTACAAAAGTAGTGGGGCAAAAAAAAAAAAAAAGACAGCATGGCAGGTGATGGTTGAGAAAAAAAATTTGCTGTGAGGTATTTTTTTTAAGATAAATATGAGGATATTCTTAACATAAAAAAAAAATGGTGGGCAAGATTAAGAAAATATATTTCTTTATTTAAAAGTATTATTTTTATATATAGTACGCATAGAGCGCTCTAGTATCATTTAAACTAATCACGTTGAAAAGTAAAGAGAAAATAATATTACACCAATTGTAAGGCATTCAATGAATTGTAATTTACCAGCTTCTCTTTCTTCGTATCAAGCAATATATTTCATATTATCAAGTAGATATTAGTTTGATAATATGAAATACATTACAAAATTTAGTGATTGCAAAATTTATTATATATGATTGCAAAATGAGGTAAACCTGGCTACATTAGAATGTAGTCAGGCGCAAAATCTGATCAGCTCCCTCATACTTGGATCCACATGAATCCCAAAGTCACCCCACTTTTCCATCTTTTTCATCCTTAAAATCCATAAATTATGTTAATCCAAGGGTAAGGAAGGTGACTAAATCTAAATTAGGCTATATTTGAATATAATTGAGTCTATTTCTTGCAAAATTTGATGAATAAGTGTTGATGGCTTAATGCACAACTAGGATAAAATTATCAAATAGATATTAGTTTGATGAGAAAAAAAAAAGTTATGAACAAAAGGGTGTCAAATGATTGATATAGTAATATTTCTCGTATTGATGCAAGTTTTAATATTTGCGTCTAATGAAAGAGATGGGAGCTTTACTTACCTTGTTTCATAAAAAAAAAACAAGAAAATCTTTCCATAATTACAAATGTTTGCTAAAGAATGGCTGATTAAAATCTCTATTAATAAAGCCTTCTTATCTTTATTTATTATAAAAAATAAGAATTTTGTACTTCTCATTTAGAAAGAGAAAAAGGAAAATAAAGAAAAAATTGCCTTAATTGATTGTAAGTTTGTAAAAACAAATACACTTCTTGTCAAGCTTGAAATATTATGAGAAGGATTTTCTAGGTTGCCATTTCTTTTTTAAGAAACAAAGGTTTGGCCTAAACATGATTTATTGATAATCGTCTCATGTCTTAACATGTATGTTGACCTTCCATTTTTGCTTATTACATACCATCATCTTGCCAATTTCCAAGCCACTTGCATAAATCATGAAAGCAATCAACTAACAACTTAGATGGCAAATTTATTGCTAGCTATGTTGATAGATATTTTATCGAGTGATTTATATAGAAGCAATAATTCATTAGATGCTTACCATTAGGTTATCTACTTAATAAGTAACTCCTATACAATTTTACAACTTATTAAGTAGAGAACTTAATAAAAAGTATCTAATGAACTGCATCTAAGTTTTGTCCAACCACAAATGATCTACGATAAAGGAAATTTTGATTGGATATAAACAGATTTAGGTTATTAATAAGTAAACTCAGCCTCACCCATCTATTAAATGAGTAGATTTTAATTTTAAAATCCAAACTTGTCTAATCGGCTTTGTACGCTTAATAATTAGTTATTATTGTTGCAACTTAACTCGTTTAAGAATTGCTTATCTCATTTTAGACAAAATTGAGCCATTCAAAATTCATCTAAATTCGTTGACGAGATCAAACTTAATTATCTAACGAGTTTCTAAATACGTTAGTTTATTTTTGATTTTAAATTTTTTATCCATTTAATAAATAGATTGAGTTCTTGCTGTGGCATGGTGTTCTAAACCTAGCCCCATTACCACATGTTGATCAGACCCTAGATGTGAACCCATGTTATATCAATTTAATTATCCCAAATTACGCTTAAAAAACTAGACCTAATGGATTTAGTTCTGTGACATACGCTAATTTAATGGCTCCTATCCCTTCTGCCCTTAATTTAATGGCTCTAATTCAACCTTCCGTCTAAACTAAAGTATTCATCTATCAAATACGAGAACAGGGAGAGAGAGAGAGAGAGAGAGAGAGCTCGAGGGGAGAACGATGGACATCGAGCGCAAGCACGCGGAGCTCATCGATCTTTTCGTGAAGCAGGCCGCTGTCCTGGACGGCCCTGCCCTCGCCGGTCTCGTCCTTGAGGCCACCTCCCATCCCGCCCTCTTCGCCTTCTCCGAGATCCTCTCCGTCCCCAACCTCGCCAAAGTCCGAAACCCTCTCCTCTTTAATTATCTGTGCTTATTAGTTCATTTCTTTCGATTCTATTGATGCTTGTTTGCTTTCATTCGATGCGCATCTGCTGTGAGTTGTTTCTTTTTGTTGGATTTAAGAAGAGAGGTTGTTTCAGTTTTGGTACTTGTTCGTATCACTAATTTTGTTTGGGATTCAGCTTGAGGAGACCCAGTATTCGTCATCGCTGGATGTTCTCCGATTGTTTGCATATGGCACATGGAGCGATTACAAAAGTAAGAATTCAGTTCTTTGTTTTTTTTGTTTTTTTGCTTACCCATCGCTCAGATGCGAGTGTTGCATTTCTCGTCTAGGGTTCAGGGTGACTGTTCACGGTTTGATTTGTTTCTAAGAAATAGTTCTTTATTTATCAAGATCCATGTTCTTGTGGACGGAAATCGTAGCATCAGACTATCTTGTATTCTAATTCTTGAAAGCTGATGCCTTGATGGAAGTTTTTTTTTTTTTTTTTTATAATCATAATTAATTCATTCATCATGTTTATCAAAAATAAGGATTGCCGTTCATAGCTGATAACTGGTAGTCAAATGACTAGCTAGCTGAAACCACAGTCGGATATAGTGTAGCGATGGTTTCATCTATCTGTTTTGTGGTCGACACTATCCTATTTGATTTCGTTGGTTATGGGTGGAGACTAGGTGATCCTGGTTGTTTGTGCTCATTTACACATCTGCTTCTTGCTAAGAGAAGATAGAAGAGGTTCGCTTGTCTTGGTGGTAGGATAATGAAAGTGACTTTTTCTTTAGGTTTTTAAAATCAGTTTTCTTTAGATGATGATTGTAAATGTCAGCAAGCCACAATAACATGAAAGTTGAGAACCACAAATATCCCACAAGGGTGCAAAATTTGGTTGGTCTATAGCATTTATAAGTCAATACCTTATATAGTTTAATAAATTTGACATGCTTTAATAAATTTGAGATGCTGGCTAGCAAGTGATATCTTGTTAGGAGCAATAGAAAAAAATTATTTCCTATATGTAGTTTACTGGAGGTCATTTTTCCTTGGAATTTATTCTGAAAGTGCTTAGATTTAGAATTGTTCCCTCACACATGGTTTATCTTCTCTTATTGGGTGCAAAGCCATGAGTAACCGTTCCAGGATAAGCAAACTCATCTAGTGATGAGATGATGCAGTGATAGTATGATACTTGGAGGATCCTAGCTTTCCAGGTAGGAAGTTTATGAAGATGCAGCAATGGGGTTTTTCATTTAACTTTTCAGAAGAGTTCACAGGCCATTCATAATTTAATTTGCTAATTTTCTCGACTAATTTAGCTGCCTTGTTTGGGTGGTTTTTGCATGTTTAATTGCTAACCGTTTAACAGAATGTCCCCTGATAGTGCAGTTTTTTTTCCTTTTATTCACACTCTGTAATATTTCACATTACTAATTAAGAAAAGAGAAGTGTCCTTCCTTTCTTGTTGTGCTATCTTGGTAACATCTATCTAGGAACTTTATCTTATAGACATATGATAATGTCTGATCACTTATAGATTACTTTACTGCTTCAATTATAGCTTTTTTTTTTTTTTTTTTTTTTTGAGTTCATAAGTTTTTGACAGATTATCGAGCTCTCATTTGTTTATGATCATTTATATTATCTGGCATCCAGCAGAACTTTTCTAGATAAAAGCTGGTAAATTGTATGATGATGATTATTATTATAAAGAGGATGCCTATTTTGCTTTAATCAATAGAATATTCCTGAAATTTTCTTAGAGACTTGCGCCAATTGTAGGTAATGCTGGCTCTCTGCCGTCACTATCCCCTGATCAAGTTCGAAAGCTAAAGCAACTCAGTGTGCTGACTCTGGCTGAGACAAACAAGGTATATATGTGTGTGTATTTGTTCTGTATGTTTTATTTTGCCAGTTTTGAAGTGCCTTTCTTCTTAGACTCTAGTACACTTTGCAGCCTTGGTACTCCAAATATGGAACTGTATGTAGCACTGATATTGCAGAATTATGGAATAGGCTTGTTTGTTGTTAGAACCTCACTTGTTAGGTTTACATTGTTGAACAATTTTTTCCCTATGTTTAAGTGTGACATGCTCAATGATTTGATGCTTTTAAAGAATTAGAAATTGCATCTTTGTTTAGCATTAACATACTGTTCTAGAACAGCTGATACTTTCACAATTTGTTAATGTCAGTTAATCAGAGTTAGATAAACTTACTAATATTTCTTGGATTTGTGAAATGTTACCATGTACACTTTAATTGTTAGTATGCAAGGTTTATAGGAGTTGCAAACATGATCGAAATGATAAGATTGTTCACCTTTTAGATTAGGTTAGTTATCCTGAAAAATGGAACCAGTTGCCTGTAGAAGTTCCCATTTCATTGTCCCATTCTCATTCAACTACCTATTTTTTAACTGTCTTGAGGGAAAAGCCTTGCTAGGAAAATATTATCGGGTGATAAGATCTTTTGGATCTAAACATCCCCTAAAGATTTGAATTTTGGGGTAATAATTCAGATTTTAAGAATAAGATAAACTTCTTGAAATCCAAGAATAATGACCATGGAAAGATGTGAGACAACTTGTTGAATCTGAATTCTGGGATAATAGAATGGACTTCTACAGGCCAACCAGCCTTAGCTCAGCTAATTTGCAACCCCCCAACACACACACATCAAAAAATAAAAAATAAAAAATAAACTTGGGAGAGGTCTAGGGTTCTATACCTAGTTCTGGTGTCCTATTTTTTTCTTAAAAAAGGAAATAAATGCTTCTCTGGATTTTGATAGTTCATTATAATTTTTTGTGAGCCAGGTGGCTAAATATAAATTTGAATATTGAAAACTAACACTGAGGATTTCTTTCACATGTAAGAAGAAACTCCATGTTGTCATGCTTGTATGTTTTACTCTTTAACTGCAACAATTAATAGTATATGTGTAATAGAAATTTTTACATACAAATAAATACATCTATGTTGGTAACAAAGTGGCATTACTTTTTTGATCAAAAGATTTGGCTTGTCGACATGTGCCATATGGCAACCTAAAGAATATATACGGTGCTCTTCTTGTCACATTGATCAATAAAGGAGCCATGTAGCTGTTTCTATATGCTAGTACTTATTTACCTTTTCCATTAAGGTAATATTAGCACTGAAAGTGAAATGATACAAGAGAAGTAAGGACTGCTATGTGAAGACAATGAAGACGATTGATGTGACCACTTGCGGATAATCGAGTTTCTAATAGAAGTTTTAATGTCAATGTCAGGTATAGCCATCTTGATTGCAGACCTGCCAGATCTTGTGCTCTTACCATATCATCTTTAATCATTTCTATATGCACAGCAGAGTTTGTCTAAATAATTAGTCAAGAGGTCAAGGACACACTGAATGTCTTTCTAATTTTTACCAGTGATATCTGTAGATGACCTTGCTCACCTTTTCTAGCGTCTCCTTCTTGCTTGCCTACCTAGCTATTCTCTTGGTGACTCTCTCTTTTCTGGTTTTTTCTTTTCTTTTCTTTTCTTTTCTTTTCTTTTCTTTCCTGGGTGTTAAAATGGTAGATTTTTTTCATTTGCCATATGCAACCCAACAAATCTTTGGTTCTTTCAAAAATGCATGAAGCTATTGCATTCCAAATAGGAGCCAAAATTTCATTGCAAGGGTTGTGGCATAAATAAATAATTTAAACACTGTAGCCTGGAATTCATTTATAAATTTCATTGTAATGAATAGTTATTTAGTGACAAAAGTTAAGAGCTCTTTCCATCGATATCATGTATTCCAAAGTTTGGTTTCGTATTAGCTATATCAATTTCCATTAGTCATGCTAATGCAGGAGCTAAGGTTGCAGCGTGTCAAATAGGAGCTGATATTTCATTGCAACATGCAAGGTTGCATCTTCAGTAAATAGTTTGAATGAGATTATAAAAGTTAGTACTCTCATATTGATTGCTACTACTTCATTATAGTTCCTATGCTTTTTTTAATGTATCATTTATATCAAAACAGTTAGTCAAAATGATTAATTTAACTGAAATTGAATTATGAGTTCATGATTGAGGAAATGAAAGAAAGGAATTAAATATCCAAGTTTTAAATGAAATAATTTGGCTAAAATTGTAAGTTTTTGAGATAGTGTGATGGCAACACCAACTAAGAGAAATCCACCAATCCACATGTGATGCGTGAACAATGAAAGTTGTGTACCATAATCAATAACTAGGTATGGATAGGGAGCTATAGAGTACATATGGTGAGCTACAAGATCTCTTTGTTAGTTAGGGGAAAATCAACATGAATTGGATCTTTTGAGGAATACATTGAGGGAGAATTTGATTTGGCTAGATAATGTGTGGTTGGTAAACAAGGATTGATTTTTTAGCAACTTACAAAATGTATTGTTAAATATTCAATGTGATTTCACAAGATCTAATTTCATTTAAGTAAGAGATTCTAGCCAATTGAAAGGGTCTTCTGATCAATCAATAGAACATTTTGATTTTGGAGTTGGCAGCTCTCCTAGAGTTCCCTCGTCTAAGGTCCTTGGGAAAGAGGATCAAGTTGGCCCTGCCGGATAGCTTGATGCACTATCTCTCTTAAACCCCTCGAGAGAAATGTGGTAAAAGGAAGAAAATTTCATGGACTCACCCCATCATCTCTACTCTGTAGGAACCACAAGATCTGTAGCTTGGCATGCATAAATATCACTGTAATTGATAATTACTTGGTAACAGTAGACAGCAACTCTTCTTGTGGCTAGGTAATGTTTTAAACTTTACTTTCATATTATTTATATTAGTTTCTTGGATTATGATGTACCAGGTGCTTTCTCAGTGTTAGTCTTTGGGCTAATTGCCGAACCATTTCCTGTGGGATCTCTTAACTTGAACTGCATTGCATATTGCTCACAGCTGTTAACAATGATGATTGTCATTGTCAGGTATTGCCTTATGATCAGCTTATGCAAGAACTAGATGTTTCCAATGTAAGGGAACTTGAAGACTTTCTCATCAATGAGTGCATGTATGCGGTAAGCATTTTTCCAGGTTGCTTTTCTTCTCTATTTATTTAAGAAATGACATACATAGACAAACCACATGCATACATATGTTTCTTGCATGGCTACATATGTTCTACCTTTTTTTCTTTTACCGTTGTTTGTTGTGAGCCTTCAATGTTTCCAATCCGTACCACAGACATGTTTCCTTCAAGAAATCTAGCACAGAGCGATCGGTTTTGTAATCTAGGATCTAAATTAATGGAAAGATAAGTGAAGGCATATGATAAAATTAAAAATGGTTAGATGAAGAGGTTTTGTTGAGGTATCATGTGATTGATGCTTATCTAGATAATTTAAAGGAAATACAAATAAAGCAGTGACTAAAGACAGATTAGTGGAGAACAAAAAATGTTGAGATGAATGCTTGGTAAAAATAGAAAGGCTAAAATGAGATAAGAGTATGTTGGGGAAGTTGTAGGAGTTGCACTCAAAGACTAATTGGTGGAGAATTGATTGAGAATGTTGGTGTGCACAAAAAAAGATGTGAGGAGCTCCAGTGAGGAGGGTACTGACTTTTGATGGAGAATGTAGGAAGAAGAGGGGGAAACTTGAGGTAACAGAGAATGAAGTTGTGATGTAGGATACAGAAATCTTGATATAACATCGGAGCTAACTCTAGTTTTGAATGCTGGGTGAATGGGAATTCATACAACAGACTGCAAATACTTGGGAATATGCTTGATGCTTATGGTTATGTATTAATATGAACTACACCTCATTATAGTTTGACATAGTTTCGTATTATTCTAAAAGGAAATGCAAATACCTTGTAGAAAACTTAGGTATTAATGGAATAATACTCAAAAATGTAAATGTGCTGGAACCCAACTCAGTGGGCACCAATTATGGGCATGTAGTTCAGAATTATGATTTCCCTGTATTTATTTTCTTCTGGTTCATAAATTATTTGTGTTTTTTTAGTGTTCTTTTATTTTCTATATGTTATTTTGTAGAAATATATGAGCGAAGTAATGGGTTTTTGGCTATGTTTTTGTGGTTCTCGCAGGGTATTGTTAGAGGAAAACTGGATCAGTTGCGCAGGTGCTTTGAGGTATGAATGACTTGCTGCAGACTTGTTGATTAATTTCTTTTGTTATTTTTTTCTTCAATGCACAAATAATAATACATCCTTCACTTTGATCTGTGGCTCAGGTTCAGTTTGCTGCCGGGAGGGATCTTAGACCTGAACAACTAAACAACATGATACAAACATTAGCAAACTGGTAATTTTCCTTTTTCTTGGACATTGCGCAATGTCATGTTTCCTGTGGCCTTAGTCTGTCTTCCTGTTTCATTAGTAATGTCTTTTTTCATGGTTTTCCTGTCATCTAATCAAGATGGGTCTTTAAGTGTCACTTGTTAGTTGCATACTAAGTGGGGAACATATGTTGGTATGTCTTAGAGGCAAAATGGGATGTTTGGAATGTAGCACTAAATTGGGGAATTCATTGGATGTACTTTTATTTAAAACTAGCAAATACGTACAAACAAATGCTTGGTTTTGAGGGACCATTTTTATTGATAATCCACCATCGGCTCTTAAATTTGGAGATCAATAAATATTTTCAAATGGTGAAGAATAAAATGTCTCCTTGATAAAATTAAGGGTTCAGAAACCTAATAAAATGCAGAATATATAAAATCAGAGGACCTGATTACATAACTTTAAAAGTTTAGAAAAGTAGAATGTGGGAAAAATATTCTATAACTTTTCAGTCAATTATGGAAATGTGTAAATGTTCGCATGTTAAGATAAATTTAATATGATAAATTTATATGTACACTTTTAGTAAAGTCATTGCTATGTTTTGGGCCTAGTAAAAATATATGTGCAAATGCGCATTAAGATGGAAAGTGTAAAAAAATATCTTGAAAAGCAGCATGCGAACTCTTGAATACTTGCACACAGATGTATAAGATCTCTGTGTACATCTATGTGCTTGTGTTCCAATATCAATAAAAATAATTCTAAAACCAATACATCTCACTTTTTAACCAGCAAATTCCTTAGGGTGCAAACTATCAAAATTTTCTAAAACCTGATTTCTAGAAAATTCAAAGTGCAAATACATAATAGTTTTTAATTAAGAGGACTGATTCATCTAGTAGACATGGACTCATGATCATAGCTCACCATTTGTATTTGGTTAGTATCAAGTGGCATGATGGGATATGTTGCATGATATAGATAATACATTTATTTTTACAATCATCAATCAAAATGAAAACTCAAGAAATGCTATATCCCAGACGATATGTATGTTGTTTAAAAAAAATAATTTATTTCTTGTTGTGAATTATGGCTTGTCTAAGTGGTCGCACGCCTTTGCTTGGCAATTGAAGGTTCTGGTTTTGATTTGCCTATCTCAAAAATAGTCATGCCTTGTCTTCTGAAAGAAACCCCTCTCATAACCCCTAAACCACATTTTGTGCTTGTTGTATCTTGGGATAATCAACTGCTGCATTACCTACATAAAAGGAGACAAAAGGACAGCAATTGCACACCTTGATCCCAGACCAAGGTTATAACTTTTTGTTTCTTCTATCTATTTATTTACTTATTCAAACTATTCAACTATATGTATAATTATGTTAAGTATATATTTTTATAAAATACACCTGATTATATATAATCTTTATACCAAGGTACAACCGATTTGTACCAACCATACCGGTTACGGTCCCGAGTTTTAATTTGTTATGAATTGTACTGATCCAAACCAACCTGTACTACCCCATACCAACCCATCGTATCTTGTTTCATAATGTTATGGTTGACAAGGTTTTAAATTTCGCAAGATAAAGGCATCTTACTTTCTTCATAGAATAGGATGCCTGCATCTCATCTTGTTTTGGTGGCTGTCCCAATCAATCGTCTGGGTGCCTACCTAAGACTGATTTTTTTATACTTTGAAAGTAATATATTTAAGATAAATTTATCATTTATATTGGTCAATAATGCACTAAAAGCATTTTTCTGAGTTTAAAAATATGTTTTTTAAGATAAGTAGAATGAATAAAAGATATTGTCTAAATTTTCATATTTATCCAATATTTTATATACAATATTATTTTTAAAAAATATATATTATATATAAATAAATATGGTATAGAAATTTTTATTTTTTGAATTTTATAAAGTATTTTTAAGGGAAAAAATTAAAATAATAATACATAAATTTTTATAATTTATTTATATTTTTAATTTTTGTATAAACATTTGATAGGAAATTTGGTTGTGATGGAACATGGAATTGAACTCAAGCTGGTTGAAGCACTTAAATATCACAATAGCCAACATAGCCAAAGTTTGATTGTTGTTTTTTTAAGAAAATAAAATATAGTTAAAATAACTAAATTTAAGTTCTTAAAAAAAAAAATCTCACCTTCTCTAGAACCTCCCGCCTTCTTCCTCTCCCTTCTGTCCCTTCTTCCTCCCATCTTTTACACTTCTGTTTCTTCATCGCTTTCCTTCCTAATGCAAATCAAAGATGAGGGAAGAGCGTCTACTGAGCAGAATGACAAGGGGATTAACCGATGTTCAAAGTACCTATGACCATCATCCCATCCTTGGCAAAACGAAAACAGAATAACCATACAGGTAAGTATCTCAGTGAGATGAAGATGGGATGGTTAGGATAGCCTGCAGATGTGGGTTCAGAGCTCGGAGTAGCGTACGACGATATGTTTTAGCCTGTGTCCTGGTTGGTACACAGGCGAGATCAACGGGACGGCCCACCGATGGGTGGATTAGAGAACCGCACTCGTCCTAGGTTCCGGCTTCTCTTTGGGATGAGACAGGATGCTCCCCATCCTATCGGTTCTTCAATCCTTGATTGTCAAAACTTCTAGGCCTATATCTGGTTGTCTGTTAATAATTTACCTATTGTATGTCTTCCAAGTTTTGCATCGATCACTATTCTTTAGGAATAAAGCCAACTTGGATTGCAAAAGAAATAGCAAGAGAAGTGTGTTAGGATTAGTAGAGACGATTTTATCTGATATTCCGGCAAAGTGATGAAATTGTGCTAAAAAGGTGACTTAGCCGAAGGGGTTTAGCAACAGAAAATTGAGAATAACCGGAATAATAAAATAGTGAATCTGAAATAGTAGCATCAAATCCCAATATATAGGACTCAAGACAGTTAGTTGGGACTGTGTATTGGAATCATATATAATGATCATATTGTATGTGACTAAGTGCACTCATTAGTTTCACCAAATACTTGCATTTGATGTCAATCTTATACACTAAATGTGTCTAGTCATGTCCATGTCTAGAAATCCCTTTTTGGTGTAAAGTATTTTAAGAATGTTGATTCTTCCAGAAAAATATATTCCTTGGGTTTTATGAAATACAACATAATTTTGCTAGTATACATATTAAAGATGTCCAAGACTCTCACATTTTTCAACCTTATTTATTCATTTCAGGATAAAAATATTTGTCAGAACACGTATTTCCTCATTTGAAGTTTTCATTATTATATGATAATCTGATATAAACACCTAATACTTCTTAGTTTGTATAAACTTATCCACAGATGTAGAGGACTGGTTGAAAAGGTTTTGCATTTCTGCAATTCATTTGGAACCAATCAAGTAAATATGTTTGAATAAATTCGTCCTAGATAAAGTTGTGAAATTAAATGGACAGTTTTGAAAAAGCTGGCAAAATATTCCATTTTTATAAACCAATCTCAAGGTTTTTGACTGACAATGAAGGCAGTTTAACTTTATTGAATAGGATCCTAGGTCAATGGGATCAAATATAATGCAACAATTAAATTATACAATTATGCTGTTGTGATGAAACTTTCCGCTTTTATGTTACTTGTTTAACACAGTAATATGGAAAAGTTATGGTGTAAGTGTATACTTAAAGGGGGAATCGGGGTGAAGTGCAAGTTCCTGGGATATTGCTTAAGAAGGGACTTGATTGCATAATAAAGCATGATTAAAATAAAAAAAAAAAATCTTTGCTTGTTTCGCATATCAAAATAGAAAAGTTATAGTGCAAGCACATTCTCAAATGGGGAATGAGAATCTGAACTGTAAGCTCATGGGATAATGCTTAAGAAAGGACTTGATTACATAATAAAGGATGATTAGAACAATTTTTTGTGGCTTGTTTGGCGCAATAAGTACTCGAATGTGGAAATAACATGTGTAGGTGCAAGTACATGGGTTGTCACTTAGGAAGGGCCTCGATTGCATAATAAAAGATTCTCAATACAAAATCTTATTTGGAAAGATCTTATTAGCCATTTGTAGTGGGTTTTAAGTGGGATAGTCATTGGAGGCTATCTATGCATTTCTTAGATTATTATTATTTTTTCCCAATGTTTCCTAGGATTGATCTTTAAGGTTTCATAATTAGTCGTTGCAGTTAATATGGCTTCAGACCATGGATATGGGAAGAAAAGGTCTTGGATTCATCATCAAGTTGGCATAGTAGATTAGCTGACACTCAAATCCATGTCCTATGATGAATATTCAAATGTACGTTTTATGTCAAGATGGACCAACAAATGTCATCTAGAACATGCGTTAAATGCTTACATGAGAAAGTAGCACAATGTCTTAACCTTGCCTTGCTGTCAACAAGGTCAATTCCCAAAAGCCATGATGTCTTAACCTTGCCTTGCTCTTTCCATGTTGAAAAGGCTATTAGCCACTACTTTTGAGCTCAAGCATAATGCTTCAGTCTTCATTAGAATATAAAGGTGGGATGGTTGTTCGAGCAACCCTATAATAATGTTTAATATCTTGGGGATATGGAAAAAGAAGATACGTAGGTAGAAAATATGGCCATTAATTAAGTTAACCACTTCACTGTTCTCATTAATGACTGTTAAACATAAAGAGGAAGATGCGAAATGCCTGAAAGATGTAAACACTATCTTGAAGAAAAAAGAAACAATATTGACATTAATACAACTCGTTTCTTTAAAGGCAAATGAAATGTTTTGGAAGTATCACTTGCCACACCCATGGTGATTAGAGTCTGTCATGGCATGGTATCATAACATGCCAGCCAGAACTCATTACAAAATAAAAGGTTCATCCTGATGGGCTTAGATTGGCTTGCATGATGTGATGTGTAAAGCTGCCATATCGCATGTCATTAAGTTTAAACCAATACATATTGGTGTCTAAATCTGTGGACAAGAAACATTGATAAGTATGATGATCAGAGCCATCTACCATTGCAAGCTATTGTTTAATCAATTAAAAAAGTTCTCACATGGTATGAAATTCCATTTTAGGGGGAGCCATGTTTCATTTTATATGCATCATCAATTACTGATACTGTTGAAGTTCGGCTTTCTATATCAACATGTGCTGCCTAGCACCAGACATATCTTGCTGATCTGATTAGGGAGCCTTACAATAGAAGGGCTCAATAGAGTTCCATACGGATTTATGGTACAGCTGCTATCTCACCTTCAGTAGTGTACTATATGTTGGTATTTGGGTGTATCATACCGACCTGACCTATATCAGTAAGCTATTGGTGCAGGTCCTTGCACTGAAACTGAAATCGTTGGTTAGAACTTAGAAGTTTGTCTTGTTTTGGATTTTGTGCTGAATTTGAGCAAATTAGGATTCGATAGTTATCAGATAATTGTTACGGTTTGCTAAAACTTATCTTTGGGAATTTTAGTAGATTTTTATAGACAATTATTTCTGTTAATTGCAGCCTAGCTTTCAAGAGTTCTAACATGATATCCATGAGTCTAACAATAAACTTTGTTTTTTATGGGTAGGGCTGGCTTCAGTTCGTTATGTTAGAATTTCTTTAACTATGGAATAATGGATGGGTTCATGACAGTTTATCCTGAAGAATTCTAGTAGGCTAGGTATTTTCATTAAAAGTTAATTTTCAGATATAACTACAATTTATATTTTTGATGGTTGCAAGTGGGATCCAAGTCCATTTTGAAAAAGTTACATGATTCAGAGGTTTGTTCAGTCACACTTTTGCATTATCTTATGGGCTAAGATGCCGTATCTCCTATTTATTTGTGTGGTGTGTTTATGATGAATGGAAATAAATTTGTTCCGTGATTTCTTGTCAAGGCCAGCTATTATGAACCCTATATGAATACATTATTTTTTTTCCTTGAATAGAGGATTGATTGTTTATTCAGAAAGCCCTTAATGCAACTCCTTGTTTGGTCATTGTCAGGATTTCTTAGCTTGATCCTTTTTATTGAGAACTTGCTCATGAACAAGGCATGCTCCAACTTCCTCTTCAAATCAATATCTGTTGAAATTCTAGTTCTCTTGGATAATGATGCACCACTCAAAATTCTTCGCTAGGCTGATTGAGTGGAACATAACCTAGTACATCCGCTTGCTGCTGATTTGATCTTAACAGCTATAATTCTGGCTATTGCAAATAAAATGTCATTTAGCCAATCAGGTTATGTTAAGCCTTTTGTCTTCCAAACCATATCAACTTACGGGCAAATGAAATGTCATGTCCTTTTGTGTTTGGGGTGTGTTTTCTTAAAATGCTACTGCTTCATCCTTTGAATCTTCTCTCTCTCTCTTTCTCTTCTCTCTCTCTCTCTCTCTGTGGCAAATGAATACCCTACAGGTTGGACACTTCAGATAGTTTACTTCATTTGATTCAAGAGAAAATCAAGTGGGCTGATACAATGAGTGAAGCAACCAAGAAACACCGCAAGGAAATTGAAGACAAGGTGGAAGAAGTAAAGAAATCTCTCAAGGTGTGTTTGATGATTCAAATACAAATATATTTATTATAAGCTGTTAAAACAGATATAATACATGCTGCTTGGCACAATCCAAACCACATAAAATTGTGTATGCTTTTGTATCATTATTTCACTTGTTTTGTGTCATTTAAATAAATCATATAAGGCTGCACACAAAAGCATGTAGTTACTAAACTACTTATCAAAGATGGGCAATATTGGTCGATGTGTCTTACTTACTTGGTGGCAGAAGCTGAACACTTTAAGCAGGCCGACTTGGACCTCCGAGGCCACGATGAGATGTTCTCTGAACATGGAGGAATGATGGACTATGAGGAGGATCGTGTCCGACCCAAGAGGTAAGCGTAATTTAATAAATGTAATGCAATTTTTGTATCATTTTGACATTCAGCATTTGTTATGTGAATGTCCAGATTCATAAACAACATGTACATCAGCAAACTCAACGACCAATAACTATACTAACTGGTGGCTGAAATTTTCGAGCATCTGTGGTCATCAAGACTGGTTTTTTCCTCTACAGTCATTATTTTTGTTGTATCACATGAATGCTAGCAACAAAATCTGATGTGACACTGGCATCCTCCTAGATATGAGACAATTAGACTTGGCGCTTTCAGTTTGCGGTGTCTATGCATTATTTCAGCCCATAAATAGTGAACCTTCTTTATTCATTATATATCTGATCTATCTCACTGTCTAGGCACTTGTTCAGATCATCAATCTCACATGCTAACATGCAGAACATGTGCCAATTGCTCGTTCTCCTTTTTTAACTTCGTTTTAATTGTTCATGGAATTTATCATATAGTTATTTCTTTCTTTTTTCTTTTTCCTCTGTTTCACTTGATCCTAGCACTTCATCAAGTCAGCAGGAATATGATGCCCAATTGTCCTTGCTTTCTCCAACTTTATCTTAGCCATCCAGATTTTTACATCATCCCCATCCATCATTTGTGCTTGCTAGCCTGCTAAACAATATTTTCTATCTTTTAACATCTGATGGCTTCTTACAGGCGGCGGCCACCAATGCCATAGGAGAAATTTGTGGAGTTGCCTGAAACCAATGGGTCAGAAAGTTACCTTGTTTCTGCTAACAGCCTCCGGGATCGGAGATGTCCTACAATCAAGCAGCCTGTTTTATCTCTCTCCAATATTGTTTTCAACCATTTGCATAGCCAGAGAAAATCGTGTACCTTTTTTTATGCATAAGCTCATTCAACAACTTAGGGCATTTCTGTCGTTGTATTATTTGCGGAAAGAGATTGCTGGTACATGCATACAAATCATGCTTTTTAGATATTTGATTAGTTTTGTATCTCTGAAGACATCTGAATCATCATGCCTCTTATCGGTGAATCATATGAGAGACGTATGCAAGTCATTTTCCAGTCAACCGTCCTTAGGGGGGGGGAATCGAGTTCGTTGCATCGTCTTTGTTTGTGGGCCGTGCCCACTGACTTTGAGGTCTATTATGACCCCACTCGGCCCTGACAGCCCTCCCACGTTGATTGCAGACCACCAGCGCCCGAAGCTTCCAAGCTTCTTCACCTCTTCACGGGGATTGGATCTCTTTCCGAAGTGTCTCATGGTGTTGGAAAGTAGAGCGTGGAATCTTGCTGCCCCAGATGGCTGTCTAGGAGCAATATGACAAGAAAGCTTAAAAAGAGCCTGCCCACTTCAATGAGGTGAGCGAGACTTTGAAGTCACGGCCTTATATTTGACCAGCCAAAGTTTTTTATTATTATTTTTTATTTTTTATTATTATTTTTTTTATTTTTTTTGGGGTTCTCGTGAAGTGGATTTCGAATGCTAGTGTGGAAAGCCAAAAGGAGATCTGATATTAAATTTATTTATAATCGGATTCTAGTCCAGCCCACACGTGTATTTGTGCATACCTTTCCTCCCGGACCTACCTGATGGGGTCTTTGTTGATACAGCTTGCTGCTGGGGGACCATCGATCTCGCTCGTGACATCACCATCACCATCCGTCCATCAATAAGCAGATGACTCATCATACTTGGTTTAATTAATTACATGGTTTCTGGAATTACATTGGCTTCTGGCCGCCCGGTGCGGATCAAATTAAATTGACGTTTGGATGGTTAACCAATGGTTAATAAACCAAAGGATGTGATATTCTAGCAGCGTTTCCTACTGCGTTTGGATGGATTTGCTATCGTGAGTATTAAAATAATATTTCATTCGATTAGAACCGGTCATGCCACACGAAGAAAAGATGCTATGCTTCAAAATGGTATTTTATTTGGTGAGGATAAGTATGAAATCGGGTAGCTGAGGATAATTTATTCTCTGATGAGGATGGTCATGGATGAGATCGATGTGCTTCCACAATTTATCTGGTTAGCATTAGCCGCACGGTGATGGGGCCAACTTTGCATCCTATTGCAGTTAATTAATCGAGAGAAGTGATTTCAATTATGACGAAAAAGGCACTTCTGGTTCCACTTTGTGTCTCTGATACAGCCCAATATAAACTATTGTTGATTGCCTCGTTTAGCTGCTTTGATCAGAAGAGTTCAACGGGATGGAAGGAACACTCCTTGGAGCAAGTTAGCTGGGTTGGTCGGACCAGAACCAGGTAAGTTTACAGTCCTCCTCCAAATCGGTGCTTAATGAGTAAGAAATTTTCGTGGGCGTGAATCAAATCAGTGGGCAGAATCCTGGTGCTTGATTTATTCTTTTTCTAATAAAATACCGAGTGGCACCACACGCTGCTGGAATCATCGAGCTTCTATCCACATCAAGACTCGTCTTCTAGCTTCTGGGCTGGGTCACCATTTTGTACCCAAAATAATAATAATAATAATAATAATAATAATAATAATAATAATAATAATAATAAAAATCTTGTAGCCATAATATATTTAACTTCTAGCATCCAAGTGCGTCTTTAGCCCTGCCACTGAAGTTGAAAGGAGAGTAAATTTCATCTTCTGGGAACATGGCTGAGAGAGGCTAGCTAGCCACGCAATTTCTTCCAGGTCTAGTCTGTCTTTATAGGAGTGAGGCCCACTGGGATCCTTGCAAAGACAAAAGGGTGCTACTCAAATTCCAATTCTCTTCTTACCAAGCAAAGAATCGTAACCTTGAGGGCAAACCGCAGTTTACTAATCTCGCCTAACTCCTGGATACCCTGAGATTAATTAATTAATTAATTAATTAATTAGCTCGTGGCTTAAGAGAAATAAAATATCATCATAACAATTTATGGGACATTTTAACATGGCGGTCAGAAAACCTCGCATCAATCAGATTCGGTATTACATGAGGAAAAATCAAGACACCAGTCTTCTGACTTAGGACATCAACGTTTGCTTCTAGTACACGTTTAGATAACGTGAAGCCTATGAATGAATCAATCTATTATAAAACTGCACTCAATGACGTGCCTAGCATTCCCATGGAAAAATAAATAAATGAATAAATAAATAAAAGGTCATGGCTAGCACACGCCTATCTATTTAGTGCTGAGAAATTTACAAGATCTCAAGCTACCGGATGAGCCACTCTGCATTACTTTATGCCGATGCTGTTGCTTTCTCCTGAAAACTAATGTCTGCATCCGGTTTCACACTTGCCCCAGAATCTAGTTACTTGAAATATTAATGTCTGTTTTTTTGACACTAATACCACCTGAAATTACTTATATATCTCAAAGCATATATATATATATATACCTTATGTCGGATGGTTTGACCAAATACATGGGAGTGTTCAGAGTCAACCTTCACGAAAGGTCCATGGAGCCATCTATCTGTTTACGTTCTTTTTTTTTCACATTACTTTGTGAAGTAAAGCTTCTAGATACTTGAAAAGTTCCTTACAGTTAGGTTTCGTTCCCGTTGTTTTGAGGGCAATTCAATATGGCATCATTTATTGACATTGAGAATTAACTAAATAGAATGCTCAAAGCTTTAGCAGTGACCTCATTCATTCTATGCTTGTAACCCAATTCTAGAGATAGGGATAGAACCTTCATCAAAGAATAAAGTGGATCACCAAGAACTCTTCATAGTTTATACAAAAGAGTTTTTTTTTTTAAAAAGGTTTTAACAAATCACACAAGACCCCTACATCAAATATATATATATATCTTTTTTTTTTTTTTTGCCCCTCGAAAAGAACGGTAGCAGCAAAACAGGCCTTCCAGTAGCCACCTCACTCCTTTCCTACCTTCTTTCTTCGATGGGCCCTCTTTGCCCCCTCTACTTCCTCTATTTGATTATAACTTTCATGACATCCAAAAGCACTTGTTCTGGCCGCTAATTACTCGTTTTCTTCCTCCAATTCCACTCCTCTTCGCCTCATCCAATGACGTCACCCATTAACTAACCAAGAGCTGACCGACACGTGCCAGTTGGACGGCCGGCCCAACCGGAAAACCCTCCGTCCGGCTCCCGAAACCCAGACCGGCCTGCGCCTGAACCGGAACCGGAACCGGAACCGAAACCAGAACCGGAGAAGAAGAAGAAGGAGGAGGCATGGTGGGGGCCGCCGCCACCAGAGGGGTCGCCGCCACCGGAGGGGTCGCCATCGCCGCTGCCGCCGCCGCGGCCTCCCCTTTCTTCCTCCTTTTCGGCGACGCCTTTTCAGAAGACGACGACGAGGAGGAGGGGGAGTGGGGAGAGGAAGAGGCGGAGGAGGTGAAAGAGGACTCCGGCGAGGCCCGCTTGGACGGCGACGCCACCGCCGGCGCCGGCGCCGCTGCGGCCTCCTCCGACCCGATCCGGAGCGGGAAGTTGAGGAGTGCACGGGAGCCCCGCATCCGGTAGGCGGCTCTGTCGTAGGCGATGGCGGCCTCCTCCGCCGTCTCGAACGTCCCTAGCCAAACCCTCGCCCCGTTCTTCGCCGGATCTCGGATCTCCGCAGCGAACTTTCCCCACGGCCGCTGCCGCACCCCTCTGTAGTGCTTCCCCTTCGCCGGCGCAGCCGGTACCGCCGGCGCCGGCCGCGCCGGAGGCACCTGGATCGCCGGCTTCGCCGGCGGCAGCTCGGTCACAGGCTCCGATTTGACGACGACGGGGGAGGCGGTGACGGGACCGACTTCGGGGGAGGGGTTCCAGCCATGGGAGTAGGCGTCCCGGAGGGCGCCGTAGACGACCATGTCGTCGGAGTCGTCGAGGCGGAAGGGGAGGTCGCCCCACTGGTCGGCGACAAGGCTGCCGAAGCTGGAGCTCCGGCAATAGACACGGGGTGCGCACACCGCGGACGACGGGATCCCCATCGAGGGGGAGGGGGCGAAGTCGTCGAGGAGGTGTTGGCGGATCGACTCGAGAATAGCCAGCTCCGCCCCAGAACTTGGCTCCTGAGGGTACATTTCTGGTCACCGGCGGTGAGGAATTAAAAAAGGACCGAGAGACGGAGATGTATCTGGATTGGTTTAGAAGTCGGAAGGTGAGTGGAATCTTGGGACGGGGAGGAGGGGAGCGATGGATTTATAGATAGGAGAGGAGGAAGGATTAGTTTAAGATTAAATCCGGGGGTGAGGCAATGGCCCGTGCTTCCTAGAAATTTCGTCAGTGTAAGCACGTGTGGGAATTACTTATTATTATTATTTTAATCGTAGTGTGGTTTAAGTGATGTTTAATTTTTTTAATTGTTATTATTGAATTTGGTTGGTGACGTAATAAATAGGGGCGAGGTGCGGGGGGGATGGATGGAGACTGGAGCTATTGGAAGGGTGACGTCACAAGTGAGGTCGTCAGCGGCTCGCCATTTCAGCCTGGGCTTTGTCGCCGCTCGGGTCGCCGGGCAAAAACTGGTCCGTTGATATTTGTTTACTCTGCGATTTAATCGGCAGCGGAAGCTGAGAAGAAATTTCCGAGAGAGAGTGAGTGACCATGACGTAACAAGCCCGCCGGTAATTTTCGTTTTCTTCTTCTTCTTCTTTTTTTTTTTTTTTTTTTCTCTTTCTTTTTACTGAGAATCATAGGCCCAGTAAAATGTCCAATCCTACAATGATTCATCAATACCAAATTAGGATCTCTATTTATTAGTTGTTAGATTGTTAGGATATCTTTAGCTATGTAAGGTAATTTTTGACTAATAATTAAAATTAATTATTAATTAAAACAATTTTTTAATTAATTTAATTATTCATTATATCAAATATTGTTATCAAATGCAACGTATTGGAGCCTAACAATTAGCTCCGTAGGATAAACTTTTCAAATTGTATGCCCATAATGTTCTTCAAAAGAGTCAAGGTTACGTCGGACTTCACAATGAAAATGAGTGATGGCATTAGGTAACTCCCTAGGAAGACTCGTTATATTCTCTCTCCATTAAAGTACAAATTTTGTTTCACATGTATTTTTCTCTACCTATTTCTTTTTCATAAGAATTTTCATGGAATTCATTTATCATAAATGTGATTAGAATGATCAACAACTTGGTGACCAAGCGTTTGACCAAACCTTCTCCTTCTAGAAGAGGTAATAGGCTTGCTTCTTCCTAATGTGCACTTCATTATCTAATGCCTATGGATGTAAGACTAGAGGACCCAAATCCAATTATAGCACTAGTAACATGGTTTATCATCATCAAGGAGATATAAAGGGACATGTAAGATTAGCTGATTTTATAGCCTGGCTCGGTTTATTAGGATAAAAATGTTTTACATTGTGTGATGGCTAGCTCTTTTATGTCGATTTCGTGAGCATAGATTTAATTAAATTTGATTCACAAGGTTTCTAGTGTCATATTTTGATGAATATGTTTTGTTTAATATTTAAAAATATGTTTCACAAACTAATTATTGTAAATTTCTATTCACATGCATCATCATAGGTACAAAAATTTTTAACCCATAGCATGATTTTAGAATGTTTTATACCACAAATACTAAGATACTTTAATGATGACATGTGTATGCATATAAGACACGTAAAGCCTTTTGAAATTTCATCAAGATCATAACTATCTGCATACATGCAAATACATGTTTAATATATATATATATATACACACACATTACATTTATGCCTCATTCAATGAAATTGTATAGTAAAATAATTATTTTATTAGCTAAAATATACTTATGGTTCATAAACTTTCATTAGAAATTTATTTCGGTCCTTAAATTTTCTATTACTGTGCTTTAGTTCTTCATATTTTAAGAATGTTGCATTTCTAAATTTTTATTAAATAAAATTAGTTAAAATTAATGAAATAATCGATATGTCAGTATGATACAAATACTACGCAAATTAGTTGATAAAATGATACATTAATTTTAATTGACTCCATATAATAGAACGTCAAAAATGTATCATTCTTAAAATACAAGAGGATAGGTTATAATAATTGAAAGTTTAAGAATTTAAATGAATTTTAAGTTAAAGTTTGAGGATCAATAGGGTATTTTGGCCTTCTTTATTTTATTTTATAGATCATGTATGTTGAATTTCACACTTCACATGTGCAACAGGAAAAAGTGGTGGAATGGCATCCCCTTCTAAAAAGAGGACATGGGCCACAAGCAAGAGGGTGTGGGTATTACAAGTTGGAACTGCACTGCAATAATGAATTATTGGATTGTACCCTCATTTCATATGCCATTGAAGTAAATGTGCAGTAAAATCTTTTTAATTAACATCTTGGAATCTCATAGCTGTGTCTTTTGGTGCCTCAAAATAATTTTCGGTATGGTTCCACTGTCTCATTTCGAATAGCAAGATTTCTTCAATCATTCAGTTGAGCAGAATTGAATCATGCAAGCTTTCTGAAACATCGTACATACCTCATCCCTGTTATCAATCAAAGCTTGTCTTTTTTCAAAAAAAAAAAAAAAAAAAAATATCAATCAAAGCTTGTTCCTTTTTTTTTTATATATAAAATTGTTTAATCTAAATTTTACAAACCAAGGTCTTTTCTATTCAATGGTGCATTAAAAAAAAAAAAGTAATGATTTTTTTTTTTTTTTTTTTTTTTTATCATCATTAAGATAAAGCATGCAATTAGAGCTACCAGACAAGAATATGAAGTCAAGAAGTTGGCGAGGGATTGGCGATGACGAGGGGTGGGGGAAGGGTTCATCGTTTCTGGACGCTTTGGACGGGATAAGTTCAAGTTGGTGGGACCACCGCCGGCCCCACCCGTCCTTGCTTCGCCTTTCCGCTGTTGCCTCGGTGCTTCGCAGCCCATTCTCTCCGCTCCCCAGCCCGCACACCCACGCCCTGCCGACCCGAATCCCACGGAAGCCACGTCATCATTTATCAATAATCGACCAACTCGGCCTTCTCGAATTCAACGCTGGTGGACTGCTGGATGGACCAGTACGGTGTTTGCTGTTCGGTCCGTTGGCTCCTGGACGTGCTGTGGGCGTTGCGGCGACCCATTGATCCAACCCAACCTTTCTCACCTCGCTCCAAATCCCCATCATTTGTCCTTTTTATTTATTAGAGCCTAATATCCTGCATCCATTTCCTATTGCTTGAACTTTCCACAACCATTATAAAACTATAGGGCTGAGCAAAGCTCCAACTTCCCACCGCCATTCCTCTAATAATGCACATTGAATAACAATGGTGATAGTACTCACGCGTGGTCTTTAGGGCAGTGAAAAGTTCATGAACATTAAGGTGCCTAGAAGGTCTACTGTTGGTGCAATTAATTAGGTTGAGAGAAAGGAGCATGTTTTGCTTGCATGCTTTAAAGTTTTGATCATTCATATCTAAAAAAGAAAACTATAGTTTCTAAGTGATCTTATTAAGAATGATAAATTATGCCAAGTAATAATCTTGTGTGGCTTGAAATTTTGGGAACTTTTAAAGTTATTAGGTATGGGGAAAAAAAAAAAAAAAAAATCAATCAAAGAATTTTAAGAATTTTTATGCTCCTCTATATTACATTTAACCGGATTTTTTTGATGCTTGTGATGTCGTTTTCATGCATGAAATCAAGAAAAGTGTCGTTACATGGGCAACAAGTTGAGATTAAGGGAAAGATTTTATGAAATGGATTGTGATTCGACTTCATAGATTGTTGTAAATATTTTTATTTGATTTTGTTGACAAAGTGTTGCTTTGTCATGCTGATTTTTAGCTTTATAATTAATATATAATACTTATGATGTTTCTCATAAATAATTTTGTAGTTGTTTTATAATATTTTTATTGATCAAACTAAGAGATTAAGCCCTATTTGAAATAATTGTTAGCTTCAGTTATTGAGAAACAGCTACTTCAGATAGCTAGCTGATAATGAGCAAATGTTGTTGACCCCGACTAGCAGTTATTTCATATAGAACCTACACATATTATATTCTCAACTGCAGCTTACTCTTAATTAAACTAAAGTTTGTGTTTAATGCTATGCATTACCTACTTTGACAATTGAAAAAGTAAAATACAATTTCATATGAGGAATAAAAATCAATAATGTCACTCTCATTACCAAAGTCGAAATACATGTTGGCTGAAACATTTAAGATTTAGATATAAATCAACGATGCCACGTTTTGGGATAAATAAATAAAACAAAAGTTCATATTATTATAGTATAAATAAAGCAACTAGTCAAACATAATAATCTTTGTCTTATACTTTTAAACAAATAGATCCTTTCAAAATAAATAAATATAAATCAAACTTCTTAAAGACAAGATTCCCAATTTCTTCCTATAAAAAATGGAATAAGAAAAATAAAATAAAATAAAATAAACTTATACTAAAGTATCAAGCGATGCATGCTTGCCTTGTTCATAATAGAGTGATGATTGTATTTTCTCAAAAATAAGTTAAACAAAATAGAGATGGATAGATTGGGAGAGAGAGAGAGAGAGAGAGAGAGAGAGAGAGAGAGAGAGAGAGAGGGGAGAAGTTAAAGGGGGGGGGGATTGGCCCTTCTCCTATGGTTCCGTGGTCAAAGACGACACTACCAACCATAGGCTTATTGGACATCACCTCATGATTCTAATTCATTGCTTAGGTTTCTTGACAAAGTGTCACTCAAGCAAAGAACTCTTATTCTTAGTCATACTTTTCTACAATATCTTTACCAACCACCCCATAGCTTAGGTGACATGTGCTAAAACAAACGAGGAAGCTTTGTAGAAATGCGAGCACGAGAAGAGTTGATGATTCAAAGTTCGTTAGAAGATGAGCCTTTGGCCCTGAAAGGTGGCCGATCGAAGGGCCAGGAGATGATGGCCAGGTATGGGACTGAAGAAAAGATAAGGTTGACGAGTCCAGGTCCTGTTTGAATTTGACTATAGAATTCATGATCCGATCCGCTCGCCTTCTCTTTTAGCAAACAAATTTTTTTTTTTTTTTTCTTCTTCGTAGAGAGAGAAAGGCTCACGTGTGTTAATACTATTAAAATATAAGACATTTGACCGCCATTCACGTCATGGCTCCTTCGAAGCTACTTCCTCATTAGATCACGAGGTAAAACTTAATTTAATATCTAATTTCTCGATTGCATTGAAAGTAGAGACTCATCAACGGGCGCTTTGGAGCGAACGTCCAAGAGAAAGTCACGGCATCTAGAAGCTCTTCCCTCTTACGTTTTGATCCTTGAAACTTTTTCAAACTTTATTTCTTATTGGTCCCCAAACCTTTTTCTCCTATAACGCAAGATTATTTAAACTTAACGAAATAATTGATATATTATTTAATCAATCAGTCTATACATTTATATATTTGTATTAGAGTAATACATTAACTACATATTCTATCAATTTTATTTAATCTCAATGTTAAGAATGCAATGTTTTTTAAAAAAAATAAGAAACTAAATTGTAAGGATTAAAAATATATTTTAGCTATAAAAATATTAGATAGTGAGATGTGGATGTGATCTTGTTTTGATCAAACTATATTTTAAAATTTGAACTTATGGGATAGAGTTTAGGTCTTTCGATTAGGGCTATTTAGCCATTTAGGTAGAGTTGCATCAACAAATATACCTAAACTAAGCTAGTAACTAGATAGGTAAGGTCATAAGGGCTAGTGGATCAAATTTAGACTTATCTTGAAATTTGATACAACCTGATTCATTTTGTTTGATATACGAGACATGTTTAGTTCTAGAACTAATCCCTCCTTAGTACATGCATACCATGTAAACAGACTAAAAGTTAAAAAATAAGGACCGTACTGAATTTTATCATCTCTCTTTCTAAAAGAAAATATGATTCAAGCCACATGAATCCACATGAACCTGGGAAGCGTGATCCATAATACAATTTCGTTTCATCAAAATTTTTGATTTCACGTAGTATTGCTCTCATCAATTAAAATAAATAAATAAATAACACATAATCCTATCACACATGAGCACCTCCACATGACAAAGTTCAGGAACCCATTGGTCCTCCAGGCAAAAAAAACTTGGATGGCGTAAATGACCCTATTAGTTTAGAAATGGTGGTATGTTACTGTGACTACCAATCTATAAAATATCTCTTATTTAGTTCTTCTATCAAGTTAATTAAATCTAAGTTATTTGCAAATGATTGATAATAAAATTGCCTAGTAAAAACAATGAGATTTAAGATGCAAGCAGGAATGAGATTAGTGCACTAAAAAAGACATGAAGGTAAGATGCGATTTAATTAGTGGGTCGGTGAGCATGATGGAGACAATGCGTGGATGGAGAATTAATTAAATATTGAGATGGCATGTAAAAGAATTGTGGGTTCCACAAGCATATGCTGAGATTGATAATATTATGTTTAAATTTAAACATGAGATTGATAATATGGAGAATTGTGGGTTCCACGAGATTATAAATTTTTTTAAAAAAAAAAAAGGTTTCAATTGCTAATACACTAGCTGATTAAAATTTGGCCAGCAATTTTCAAAAGGGATGGTTTAGTTAATTAAAAAATATTATGAGTTTAAAATATCCTCAAAATTAAATATGTGATAAATAAATGATTAATAATGCAATCAAGATTTTAAAAATTATTGAAAATTAATAAGATAAACTATCTTCTAGCTTTAACCTTAGCTAGTTTGTATTTCATTTCTTCTATGGTTGATGATATGCCTGTTGAATAGTTTTCAAGAATTTCTAACACCATAGTTTTCAAGAATTTCTAACACCACCTTAAACATGCATGCTCCAACAAGATAATATCATCTAAAAATATCTTTAACAAGTTTGCAAGTATGAAGATCAGGATTCTTAGTCATCTCATACAAGCTATAATACACAATTATTTCGAATAAGACCTGCAAAATTATGGATGACTCCCTTCACCAACGAAAGCAAGCATGATATCCTAAATTTAATCCTACATTGGATGGAGAAGAAAGTGATATGTGCTTATAACTCAAATCTACTTGCTATCCATTAACTTTCACTTGAGTTTTTAGGCCATATAATGTTGGCCTGTTAACCAAGTTAATTGGGCCTAGCAGGTAAGTTTGAGGCATTAGAAATGGTATCAAAACCAAGTTAATTGGACCTAGTAGGTAGGTTTGGGGCATTAGAAATGGCATCAAAGTAGATTTGAGTATGACAATGGTAGAATCCACCATAGTCTGGAGCCCTGTGCTTATAAGTAGTATTTATAATCCGAGTATAATGATAGAATCCACATGTGTAATCAGCGCGCTTACAAGGGTAGAGATTGTGATACCCAAAATTTAGTTTCATATTGGATGAAAAAGAAATTACTATGTACTTATAACTTAAGTCCACTTGCTACTCATTTAACTTCCACTCTAATTTTTGGGCCACGAAGTTAATTGGTGGTTAACGAAGTTAATTGGAATCAGCAGCAGGTGGGCTTGAGGCAGCAAAGTCTACTTAATATTTGAGAATCAATCTAAATTGTATTAAAAATATGCAAGATTTAATTAAAGGCACACATTTATGGAGAATAAAAACATTGAGAAAAGCTAATCCCGGTGTGATAAGATTAAGAATCTAATCACATAAGTGGCAGGGGAAGTAGGTTCAAAGTAAAGTAAAGTAAAGTAATGGATTCATTGGGTTCACATACTTTTTTTTTTTTTGGTAGGTGCAATGGTTGGTTCCTGTTGAGAAGGTTTTGCAGGACAGAACTTGGCCCGCTTGCATTAGAACAAGTACCACGGGCACCAACTTGACAGCTTGACGTGTTGTCTTTTACGCCGACTATCGGGGGACTTCCACGCGATTCAAATGGGGATAAGGATGGGCTCGGTTCAGCGAACCTAGGGAGAAGCTACGACGCTTTGGATTCGTGGGACGGATGATGGGGAGCCATCAGCCAATGCCTGAGAAACAAACAGCCAGAATTGGGAGAGTTTGGGCGAGCAGCCAATGCCTCATCACAGCCAGCGGACAAAAATACGAGACAAACGGTGGTTGTTGTTCTTCTTGAACTCATCGTGCCTCGGCGCAGCCTCATGGCTTTAGAAAAATGAGGAAATTTTAAGGATGAATCATTGTACCATACGAGGAATTTGAGAGGGATTTCCGGGCTCGCTGGATGGCAGATCATTCCTGTCTAATCGATGCATTTAACCTGAGTTTCAGCTGAATTCCGTGGGCGGATGTTTGGCCAAAGGCGGCTGGTTTTTTTTTTTTTTTTTGCCCTTGGCTGGTCTTGTGAATTGTAGAGCAGTCCGGCATGAGAACCAAAAGAGAATGGGGATTGCACAAAGAGAACCAAAAGCTTTATGCAGTCTGGCATGAGAAATATAACCACGCTCGCGGAGGAGAGGATGAAAGATTATTTTTAAATTAGAAAAATTGAGCCAACATTTTTTTTAAAAAAAAAAAGAAAAACGAAAAATATCTCAATTATTTAAATTTAAATTTAAATTTATGTTTTTGCTTTTGATTGGTGGTAACTTTAAAGCTATTCAAAGCAATGGGGAGGAGTTCAATTGTGACAAGTCTCACAAACCAAACCATGGGGGGTGATAAGGCAAAGAGCTAGTGTTGAGGTGGATGAGTTAGAAATAGGATAGATAGTACGGTCCTAGCAAGGAAGTCCTTCGGATATCCCTGATGGACCTGTGAAGGATGGATGAAGAGCTTGAGGGGTGATGAGAATGTTTCGGCAAAAGCTCTTCGATGCTCAAGTTAATGAGAGAAAAAGAAGATAGTTAAAGGCAAACCTTATAACCATGCTTTCACTAATGGATAGAATAAAGAGTGAGGGTGAGGAATTGAGAGAGGGAGAAGGTCTAAAAGAAAAGTATCTTGTGAGAGGATGTTTAATCGTACTTAGATATGAAGATTCAGTATGGCGAAACTTGATAGTCTAATACGATGGAAAAAGAGGTTGCCTACGAGCTCAAGATAAGCTCTCCATTCTTGGTTGGCTTCCATACCCTGCAACAAGATCAAGTAACTAACTCGGATCACGCATCCGATACTTGACCATGATAGATCCATCTCTGATGTATGTATTCATTACCATGGATTGCTTCTCCTATAGAGAGTGGTTGGCTCTAACAATCAATGACAAGGCACATACATTCTTACTGGTCGATCACACACTGCTTACTGACCTGCAAAGTTTGGGCTTCAACCTTGACTAGTCAGTGACTACTACTGAATGAACAACCTTGCAATGCTTTACTAGAGCTTCGCTAGAAGTTATATGGAGGCCAATCGAAGGCTGACAAATTATGCCTCATCACATGATTTCTACTCTTGAAGCCAAAGGGGCCAACTCAAGCAAGGGAATAGACTTGATACCTTGAGCATCGATTTGCAGGCTTTCTCTCTGAGATGCAAGGCTCATAAGCCCTTGGTTCTTCAAGAGGTATAGAATAGTTAGAGGAATTTGTAATGGACTTTGTAACTATCTGGTGGCTCCGATCTATGGTGAGATGTAAACTCCCAATCTGAAAGCCTCCTTGGTAGGTTGGTTCTGCTCGAAACATCTCGGCCCTAGTGCCAATCTACTAAGTTCAGTGTCTGAGAGCATGTGGGTGTCAGATCATCCTTTTTCAAGGTGCCTGCACGGGTGGAACTAGTGCATGAGCCCTTCAGGTGCCATGTGTGAGGTCATAATGATGCAACTTTTCCTTCTTAATTTTCGGGCATGGCATTTGCTTAATGATTGCACTGTATCGGAAGCCTACTTCTGTAGCTTCCAAGCAGGTTGAGATGATACTAGAATATAAGCCTGATATTGTGGTCATGATGGGAGCCAATGAACTGAATCTCTAGGGCCTTCCCGATGCTTATGCAACCTCTTTAGAATATGACAATCTCCTTCTCTCTTTTTTTTTTCTTTTCTTTTATTTTTTTTTTGGGATGTATTTAGCTTCGGTTAGTTGATGTAATGGCCTTCGTGTCAACGTTTAATATAACATAATATATACTTTATAAGACTTTTTTATGTGCACTATTGTTCCTTACGTATCTCCCTTTTTTTTTCTTTTTAACTTTTATGAGATCAGGGAAGGGGATTAAGTCCTCGACCTAGCTTAAGCAACTTCATCATTGCAAGTGAAGCTTCCTTATTGGGTTTGAGTAGTAGGACTTTCTTCTTGTTCTTGTAGATGGCACCATTCTATTGGTGGCGAGGAGGAATCCGACCATAATAGGTTCTATTTAGCATTAGAAGAATGGAGATAATGAGGCAGGAAGCTAATAGTGAGGTAGATGAGTCAAGAATAAGAGAGAAAATATGGCCCAAGCAAGAAAGGCCTTCGGATGTCTCTAGGTAAAAGACCTATCAAGAATGTCTCGATAAAGACCTTCTAATGCTCAAGTCAGGTGGAAGGAGATATTGCTCTTGAAATTAATATGAGCTTTTCATCCTTGGTTGGCTTCTATACCTAGTTATAAGACCAAACAACTGGTTCAAATCTTGTGTCCCATATTTGGCTATGATAGGTCCATTTATGATTTCGCATACTCATTGTTGCGGGTTGCTTTCTTTGTAAAGAGTGGTTTGCTCTGCTAGCCAATGGTAATCGATCACATATTGTTTGCCAATATGCCGAGTGTAGGCTTTTACATTGAATGATTAGTGACCATTATAAGCGGGCAGCTTTATGTTGCTTTGTTGGAGCTTTGTTAAAAGTCATCTATAAGCCAACTAGTAACCAATCAAAAGCCAGTGAATTTTAACATATTAGTCATATATATATAACTTTGAGGTTAAGAATGAAGTTCCACCTTACCATTAAATTGAAGAAAGCAAACAGAATAATCATCCTACTATTTTGATCCTCTTCCTAATTTTTTGGATCTGAGTTTTATTGAACCAGTTTTACTGCTTTATTCATTTGATGACAGGATTTAGGATTTAGATTTGTTGATAACCACTATCTTAGGAAAAATATAAGGACACCTCAAGCTAAAGAAGATGGAACTCTCCCTCATGTGTCACACTGTTTCGCTACCTCACTCAAAAAACTAGAAGTGGCTCTCCCAAACTCTGTACCTCACTCACATCTCTTGCTTAGAGGACAAAAGGCAGTGGTACCATATAGACTCAAATTTAGTAGTAAGATTATTCTAAACTTTTCCACATCTTTATTCTTAGAGAAGAATATGCATAAAGGATTCTGCAATCCTACCCTTGCACCATCCTCCTCCTTTGGTTTGGAAAAGTAGTCATCACCAGTGGTGAATTAATCTAATCTGTCTCTCAGGAGAACTCCATTTGATTGATATGCTTTATAGACATTTTATACTTTGGTGAGCATCTGTGAAGAGTTGAACGATTAGCTGCTTTACTCTGTTTTCATGAAAAAGTGCGAGATATATAATCTATTATGTTTTTATCCCCACAAGATCTTAATACAAGTATTGATTGATCCATTCATACTGTTGTACTCACCAAATAAAATGCTAAGCGCATATATATATATATATATATATATATATATATATATATATATATATAACTTTCATATCACTTAGCTGTGCCTATCTATTTTATATTCTTACTTATAATTTTATCTTAACTAGAATTTAAATACTCTATATCACAATTCAGATATGATGGTAGCATTTTCTTTTTTTAAAAAAAAAAATTATTTCAAGATGGGCCTTTCCACTTAGTGAAATTACATCTATGGAATCATAGCCATCGAGTTTTAATTGGTGCATGATCCCTTGGACAAAAGGCCAGGATTCTGTTCTATTTGAAATCACTCTCAAGAGGTGGTAAGATGGAAATAAAGATAGTGAATTAGTTTTAAAGTATGAATAATTTGTTTAGTTCCAGTTCTAATTTGAACATTATTTAGTTAAGTTCCGCAAAACTGTCTCTGAATTAGAAGAATTTTTATAAAATAATTTTGGATTCAAATCTGTCAAAAATAAAACTTTATATATATATATATATAAAGTGATTATCAAACAATATTATTTTAAAATTGACTTCGCTGTATCCAATAAATAAATCAAACCATTGCGGAACCAAATCAAGCCCAAGCTAAAGCCCGGGCCCATTTCAAGTCCACCGATCCAATAACATCTCACGACCTCCTCTCCAGTGCATGACATCTGGAACGATTATACGAAACTCTCTGGCAGTTTAAATACCCAAAACACCCTCCGAATTTACCGAATCTGTCCCCCGTGTCCGTGGGAGATATGCCTGCCGAAGAATTTTGATTCCATAATTTTAATAATTTTCATCAAAATTAAAGTTCCAATTCTTATATTTAAAATAAAATGTAAAATTATGAATCTAAATTTTTGATTTTTATTTGAAACTAAGATGAAAATCAAATTTATAAATTAATTTTATTGAAAATAATAATTTTGAAAGATTAAAAACTTATAATATAAAAAATTTAAGCTTTGATGATGCAAAATAAAATTCATTTAAGAATTCATATGAAGATTTAACCTTTATTTTTTAACTTATAATATTATGAATTTATTTTTTAAAATTTTTTATTTGGAACTAAGATGAATATCAAATTCATAAAATAATTTTATTGAAAATAATAGTTTTGAAAGATTAAAAACTTATAATATAAAAATTTAGGCTTTGATGATACAAAATAAAATTTTAAAAATAATAAAATCCATTTAAGAATTCATATGAAGATTGAACTTTTATTTTTTAACTTATAATATAACAAGCGTATAAGAGAAACAAATGTAATTATAGCATATTTGACAGCAGCGCACATCGAAGCCCTAAATTTTTTACTCATGATTAATAAGATTTCGTTCATAATCTCCCATATTCCTTACGCAAGTAGCTAAATTAAAAACAACTAAATAAGTAATATTGTAATATTAATCATTTATAATAGAAATAAGATAAATAATATATAGAAAATATGTCGGAATGGAGTCTTTTTTTTATAATAGAAATAAGATTAATAATAATGTATATTTTGAGCAACCATGACATTTATCTAAATAGCTTCACAAATGTATATATATTAAAAAATAAAATAAAATAAAATAAAGTATTATGATAAGAAAATAGCATCTATTTATTATTTGTTACTTGTATAATAAATTTTTGTTTTAGTATTAAATGTTTGTTAGTATATAGCAATGTTAATTAAAGTAATATATCAATCTTGTAAACCTATAATAGTTTTATTTAAAGGATTAAGGTTGTTTCACTATTATTATTCATAATTATCTACCATAAGGACTGCTATAATAATTAATATATTATTTTAATTATCAGCTAAAGGTTGGAGTTTACAAATAAAGTTCATAATTATTTTTAATTAATTATTAATTAGATCTACATAAAGTCATGGTTAAATCTAGAAATTTTTTAAATATAATAAAAGTTAATCCTTCCATAAGCTTTGATGAAATATTTTGTTTGGCCTATATGGTCTATGTGGTATTGTAAGAAAGAAAACAAAAAGTTCAAAAGAAATTTATTTTTGCTGAATATGAGTGAAGAAGAATAAAAAATTAAGAAGCCAGTAATGAAAGAGAAGTGTTTAAAAAAGAAAAAGTTAGAAGTAGTAGTTGAAAATTTTTAAAAAAATTAATATAAATATAAATCATGTGAAGAAAGAAAGAAAGACTCATACGAAGGAAGAAAGATTGTCGCTGAAGATGCTAAATAAAAATCTAACATAAACATTCTAAACGTTCTAAAAAGCTTCAATAAGAAAAAAATTTAGAGAATCGAAGTTTAAAAATAATATTATTTTAATTTAATAGATATTTTTAAAAATATAAAATAATTTATTATGACACTCATGAATTCTAATCCATCATTTGATCGTTTTTAATCAAATTTTTGGTTTCACAGTTTTAAGGATTCGAATTTTCAATTTCATAATTTTATTATATGTAATCTCTAAAACTATTGATTCCATTCCAAACAGAAGGGCATTACCGTCATTATGCCCTCGTGCCGTCTTCTTCCAATGGCCCAGCTGTTTTCACCGCCCGGTACGCTCACCCCTCACCGTCGGTCCTCCCTCCGATCTCCATGGACCGCTGGACCGGAGTCCTCAAGGTCTCCCTCGGCCCCAAGAATAGCGGCTCTTTCTTTCAAGTCGCTGCGTCCCTTCTCCTCTCCGTCTCCTCCAAAGCCCTAATCGTAACCCCTATCTCCCTCACCTTAAACCCTAATTTCCCCAGTCCGTGTCCTTACTATTAACCCTAATCTCTTCGATCTTCTTCTTCTTTTCTTGATTGAAAGCAGGTGCCTTCCGTGAACGCGATCTTCTTTAAGGGCGACCGTGTCGAAGGCACCGGCAACCCGGTGATCGAGAGGCTATCGGATTCGAGGAACATCGCCGAGCTGCTCGTCTCGAAGCTGGGGGCCTCCGCCAACGCTTGGGTGGTGGATGCGTCCACCTTCAACGGGCCTTTCGCGGTTTATAAGGAGTTCATACCGTCGGTGAACTCTCGAGGAGAGCCGAAGCGTTATGATCCTAATGGATTCCCGGCATTATCTTCCATTGTTGCCATCTTATCTAAGTGCGTCGAACAGGTAAAAATTGAATCTTTTTGCAAAATTTGAGATTGTTGAAGGGAATTGGCTTTCTTCTAGTTTAGAGGGCAGTGGAGTTTTGTAGATCATCTTACAGGAGTGAAGTCGGCAAGTATCAAGTCTTAATCTTTTATCAAGATGATCATTAACCTGGAGACAGTTATGGTGCTTGACCACTGCCAGCATACGAACATCGCTCTTACCAAAATCCAAAATTGCACCCTAGATTCGTACTCCTTGAGATTCTCTAGATTGCTTATTCTGAGCGTGCCAGTATACGAACATCGCTATCCCCTTACCAAAATCCAAAATTGCACCCTAGATTCGTACTCCTGAGATTCTCTAGATTGCTTATTCTGAGCGTGTCATGAGTCAAGAATACTACTAAGTCTAGTATTCACAACGCAAATATGTTTGATTTCATCGCACTGTTCTATATTATACATCTAGCTGCCTTTCCTCTTGCACTCATCCATTAATGAAGCCTGACACTGAGGTCATATATAATTTAGTACATAATTTTGGTTCTGTTCTGTTGTTTGTTGGAAAACCATCTGAACGGAATATTTCCACAATGAACATAGCTACAAGTAGATTATTGGCGTGCAACGGCTTGAGATTGCCACCTTTAAAATGTTCGCCGCATCTCAATTGTTTCTTTGATACATTTATTATTTACATAACAAGAACACGTGAACTTTTTTTTTTCCCCTTGCTGGTTAGCAGGTGAAAAGTTTGACTTCGTGCAGTGTAACAAAACAAACATCGACAGGAGTGCATTATCCTGCATCCATGTCACCAACTCCACCCAAAACAATCATCCTTGGATTTAGCAAGGGTGGGACTGTTGTCAATCAGCTTATAACTGAACTTGCATACCTTAATACTGGATCTGCAGGAAACTTGATGGACAACGAGGAACCTTCGTGTAAATTATCTCATGAGATCCAAGATTGCATCTGTCCTGTTTCCAAAGGCTCTCTTTTATTCAGCATCTCTGAGTTTCATTATGTGGATGTTGGATTGAATTGCACTGGAGCATATTTGACTGATCATGCTGCAATCAGAAAGATTGCTGAATGCTTGTTGCTTCGCAATGCAAGTATTTGTTTTACACTCCATGGCACTCCCAGACAGTGGTGTGATCATCATCGCCCTTGGATCTGCAAAGAGAAGGGCATACTGCTGCAGTTGCTTGAAGATGAAGCCCAGAGATGCGAAGGAAAATTGAAGGTAAATGAGAGATTTTATTTTGCCAATAGCGCCCCCAGTTTGCAGATGCATTTTGAAATAATTGAAACTATGGATATAAGCTGATGTTTGTGTCAAGCATCAACAATATGGCATGTTCTTTATAGTTTAGTAATAACGAACATGAATGTAATGAGTCAAATTAATTCAATTTTTCATGCTGGTTAGCGTGTTTAAAGCATTTTTTTTTATCATGTGATTCATTGAATTGGCAATGATTTTCTTTAGTTTCATCCTATCTTGTTTCTCTCCTTTATGGCTGTTGCTTTGTTTAAAATCAGCTGATTTTATACTGCCTGTGGGAATCGATACTGATTTATGAGAAACAGGTCAAAATTGTATACTTGTATGTTGTGTATTTTATTCTGTTTTGCACCACTTATTTACCTTTGGCGTATGTTCAGATAACCTGTAATTGACTATCTCCTTTTCTTAATTTTCTCGCTCTGCTTTGATTGTCCTTTTTAAGTCAAAATAGTGTTTAATTCAAATGGAAATAAATACAAATAAAGCATCTATATGTTACTGTCCAATGATGAAGGCAACATAGCCTCTGATAGCAAAAAAGTCGATGACCAGGAAACTGAGTTAAAAGCCTTAGAAGTGGAAGAAAACTATACAATCAGAAGAAACTATGCTGAAAGATTTAAACCTCTTATTTGAAAAGTTTTATTAAGGTCACTATTTTTCAGGCTTGTGGGCGGGAGACTTGATGTCTGCCTTCAGACTCATGGAAGAGGCTATGTTAATGTGAGGCATATGCAGCACCAGGAATTTTGCTTACTATACTTAATTTATTGGAGAATCACACATAAGGCTTTTAGTATCACAATGGCATTGACATGTAATAACACTCCATATGCTCTTTTTATACCCTTGTTGAAGGCATAAGCATAAGGCTTTTGGTGTTTCCATCAACAACAGGTGGGATGAGTGATTTAATTATTTTTGTTGGTATCATGGTGCATGGATGCAAATGCGTAACTTTAGCATTGTACATCAAAATTTTACATGAATATTAAAAGAATGGTTTTTTTGTATTTTTGTTTTAAAACAAGCTTTTAAAACTCAGTTTCTTGTCTCCCAAGTAGAGTTTCAGTTTCAGTAGTTTCAGTGGTTCAGCTTTCAGCTTCAGAGTTTTGGTCAAAAGAGACAGAAAGAATCAAAAACTATAATTAAAAACCAAGATAAGTCATTTCATATTATTTTTTAAACTATTCAAGATCATAATTTTTGTGGCAAGGCTAGTTTAGTCTGAAACTAAACTATATCAAAGCTTAGTGCTTTATACCAAAAATATATTCCATTTTCCTGCACCTTTTCCTAGCTTTTGTACTCTACCTACAATGTTCTCTATTATTTATAAATGACTCATATATGCTCTTGTTTTTGTATTTTGTTGAATTCTCTCAATGCATATTTCCTTCTATTAATTTTTTAATAACTACTTAAGCAAGAAAAAATCCAACTAAGAATCTTTTTGTTTATTTCATTTGAATAACTCATTTAAAAAATAAAATACCCGTATAAGAATATTTCTTTCTATTCCGTATTAATAACCCATCTAAGCCAAAGAGAGAGAGAGAGAGAGAGAGAGAGAGAGAGAGATGTTTCGTTTTATTTCATTTGAACAACCTATCATTATCATAATCATCTATCCTTTTCCATATTAATAATCTATCATCATCATTTTGTGTTTGAACAACCTAAAAAAAAAGGGGGAAAAAAAAGTAAGATCCTATTTTATTTCAACATTCCAAATGCAGCTCACCTATCATTAAAATAGAGCTTAAAATAAAAATAACACAAGTTTGACAATGAAAGCTTTAGATAAGCTTGTGCTTGAATAATATAGGTCAATGTTAGAAATTATTTATCATATTAGTATGTTAAACAAACAAACATCAAAATATATGTAGTTTCAGTTGGTTTTGGTTGGAATTATGGAAATTAGATTGAAATCTCGGCCGAAACTGACTGCAACTGAAAATTTTCATTTAGTTTCAATTCAGTTGCAATAGAAACTTAAAAGGCAATTGATATCCAATTCTAAACCCAACAATTCATATCTTTTTATTTCCGTGATGCTTATTTTTCTGAAAATGTATAAGATATATATTTATATATATATATATATAAAGGCATTGATGCTATTGTTGAAAATCTATGTGCTTTATGAAGATTTTGTTTGTAATATTCTTGGTCATGAGTAGTTTGTTGCAACTAGAGTTCTAATATTGGAATTTGGCTGTAGTTGGATGTAATTGTTATTTAGGGGTTGGTCTGTCGTTTGATTTTCTTCTCCTAAGAGAATTTGTGATCATTGTTTTGTCCTTTTCTTGGTGCTTTCCTTTCTGGATTTTCTTTTCCTTCGGTTATTTTTTCTCTGTCCATAATCTTCATGATACTGTCACATGATATTAGAGTCACATCAAATTTCTATCTCTTTGCTCAGTTGGTCATTGATCTCCAACAACTATTTGGATATTTGTGATGGAAAGGAAGGCTTGTGGATTTTTTAAGCATTTTCTTAAGGTGTTGGACCATCAGCTGTAAGTGGCAATTGTATCCCTCCTTCTCGAACCTAAGGTTTGGAAAAACTCACATTATTAACTGAGTCCACCTTGTCCGTTTTTATGTCAAACCACTGCCAGATCATTTGCATTTAATTAATGAGATCCTGACCATAAAATTTAGAGAATCATCTAGAAATCAAATAAACATTTTCCACACTACACACCAAGATAGGAAGGAGAAAAGTAGTCACAAGTGTCAGTTTCTTAGCTGATGCCATCATATGTTTTCACAAGCTATTCTTAAATGTCACAAACCTTGTGGCCAACTGAACGTTGATTCAAAGATCAAAATGTAGAGAGTCAAAAACTTTGCCTGAGTTACCAGGAAGCCGCTGTGCTTAGGGAAAGAAAAGTTGGTTGTCTTCTCACCAACTTCTGAAAAGTTGCTAAATCCAAAGTATGACAGCACTCTTTATGATCCTCAAAAGTCAGCAAGGAAAAATCCATCTGGCCTCCTCCAATGTTACATGGTACTTCACCTCAGATTATTGTTGGCCACCCTGTAAAACCTCGTCCTCTTGTTCGATTAAGATATATCACCTCATTGGTAGCAAACAAGTGGCTCTAATGTTGTAATTTCTGCTTATAGAAGCTACATTACTAGTTTTAATTATCATCGTGAGCCTATTTAATCACATATTATTCCCCTCATGTCAGACTCTCGAGTGATTTAAACTATGCCTTTTCATATGAGTTATATTTTGTTGGGCAGGATCTGCACTCATTGGATGGTGTTAGGTCTCATACATAAAATTCGTTGCTAAATTATCCTTTTCATTGTCATTATTAAATCCACATCTGCAAGGCTGTGGATATTCCTAGGTACCCTGCCATAAAAACTAGCTTTGTAAGGTTTTGCTTCTTTACTTCTGATACAACCATTGTTACACCTTTCTGTGCTCAAAGTTTGCCCTCCATGTATGAAGCCTTTCAATTTCTAGTTACCCCTTTCTTCCCTTCAAAGTTCCTAATCTGGACTCATTTTACCTCTACCTTGCTTTTGCTCCTTAAGGCTATATTTGGTACGCAGAATAGGATAGAATAAAAGAAAGGATAGGACGGTATAAAGAAGAAGATATATAAAAATTATTCTATCTCATGTTTGGTATACAGGATAACAAATAGGATAAAACAATTGTACCTTTAAAAAAGAAGTAAAAAAAAAAAAAACAAAGTAGTAATCCAATGAGATAAAAATAAAAATACATCTTCTGATAGAATAAGTTATTCTCGTTACAACGAGATTAGCTATCTTATAGGATAAAATTTTGCTCTATTCTTAAAAAAAAGCAAATATAGGAAAAGATAAAAATCTTATCCCCTTGCTAATCTGATGTGCCAAACGTATCCTAAGAGTTCACTATGAACTCCTTGGTTGCTTTCTTTATTTTTCAACTTCTATCAAAGTGCCAGATTGAAGGAATCCGAAGACAAGCTAACTGAGAACCATATCATTTCAGTGAATGATATGTTTTCAGAAGTTCCAATGTTTAATGGGCTTTATTTTTTTCACGAATTAAGTGGGCTGAAAACAACAATGTACAACGGATGACTCTGACCACAGGAAAACTAGGAAAAAAGAAAAAAGAAAAAAAAAAAAAGGTTTTCGAACTAAGAAAGTATTCCTTTCTCACTCCACGTGTTAATTTTTATCTCAAAAATACTCCTCCTAATCTATATTTATCTCTATACAATATTATTGAATGAGAAAGAAATAAGCTATTTCATATTTTGTCTGTCAAATATTCTAATCAGAATACTCTATTTTCTCTTCGTAAATATCTATAAAATTTTTTTAAAAAAAAAAAAATCTATATGTGCCTTATTTATTCCTTTTTATCTATTTCTTATTAACCCTCTTTTTCCATCTCTTGTGTGTGCCGAACTCCATTGTTCTTTTTTAAAAAACTCTATGCATATCTCTAGCTAATCAAACTCTTTAAAACTTGAAAATCTTATCCATATAATTTATCTTTCTTCTTTGTTGTTATTTTATTTGGTATGTGTAGCGCACATATTCATCACTAACTTGTACTATATTATTATATAAAAGAAAAATATATCATTTTAAATTTGGCTATCCAATTTTCTGACAAGAATATCTTTAATTTTCTCTTTTCATGAATTTCTGCAAAAACAAAAAAATCCTTATATATTTTATTTATATATTTCTTTACCTTAATTTCTTTGCCTGGACCTTTTTTTTAAGGAAAAAAAACTCTTTGCGCGTCCCAACTAATTGAGTTTTTTTTAAAAAAAGTAAAAAATACTATTTATCTAATCCATATATTTCATTTTTATTATTATTTATATTCTTTTTATTAATTTATTCTTTCACACGCAATGCTTGTGCTTGTCTTTAATAATACTGAGAAATGGTAATTTTAAAATTAGAAAATATTCTCTCCCGATTCTATCGACCATAATTCCTCTTATATATCTTAAAAAATACATTAAACTACCATATACCCTTTTTCTGATAATTTCTTTAATAAAACTCTCGAAATAAATTAGACCCTCTATTTCTTTCTCTAATTCAAATCTTAAATAAATTAGATTCTTATATTTGCTTCCGATTCTAGCATTCCCCCATCTTTCCTATCTCAAAAATGCATTGCATGCATTGGTGATTAGTTTTTTCAGAAAAATACATTACTTATCAACTAAATTTTGTTTCTCCACTAAACTTTCTCACTTCAACTGTCATATGCTTCACCGAATCCCTTTCATTAAACTCTCCTTGTAACTTATTTCATAAAATTCTAAGATAAATTACTTTCTATTCCTTTCTTTAATATAACTCTTAAATAGACCAGATTCTCATATGAAACTATATTATTTGCATCTCTCTTCACTCAAATATTGCATGTGCGTGGTTGATACTAAATTTTAATAAAATCTATAATGAGAAAGAGAGGCAATATTAGTTTGTTATAAGGATGCAACAACATATAAAAACCTAAAGAAGATTTTGTAAAATAATGAGGAAAAAAAAAAAAAATGCAACACCATATTAGCTGCAATAGATGATAAAGAGAAAAAAAAAGCTATCCACTTCGGTTGGATTTAGCCAATGGCAATGGTTATGCTGCCAACATCGAGGAAAAAATAATAATAATAATAAGAGAGAAGGAAAATTTAGGACTTTGGATGGCCGAAATGAATAACTCTTTTTTTCTTTGGTCCTTAGATAATAGAGATGTTTACTAGCATTGAGAAATAATATGGATCCATGAGATGACTTCAACTGTTTGGACAGCTGAAATAGTTGAATTATTTAGGATACCGGGTTAAGTGTTTTTTTTTTTTTTTTTTTTTGAGTATAGGTTTTTGATTGATCCAACTTGTAATAAGTCTTAAATTAGACAAGTTGGCCTGCTTGGGACTCTAAACACTGCATTAAGATGTGCGTGATAAAATTAGGGTGAACAGCATGTATACTTGAGTAGCAAAGTGGTTTTGATTGGGAGTGGTTATTAAGAATCGAACAGGATGGTATGAATATTAAAGAAAACCTTAAGCAGGTAGGCTATAATAAGGAATTAAATTTTTGATGATTGATTTAGATAAAGAAGAGGAAGATATATGTAATGTGTTGTTAAAAAAGGAAAAAGAAAGAAAAAACCTATAATTACACTGCATGCGCCGTAAGAATAAAATAATTGTAAGTCATCTAGCGCCAAAGAGAGCTTCGGACCAAATGCCATTATATCCTTCTTGCAATACTGGAATACATAACATTGTGGCATTTAACTCAGCAATCCTGCACGCAGACGCTAAATGGAATGTGGCAATGGCGATGGCAATAGCAAAATTGGATTGGATGCCATCGGCTTGGGACCCAATGATACATACCTGTGTTTCCAGTGAGAGACGAGCGTCAACCAGCCGGTATCTCTGCTCTCCATTGGCAAAGAGATTTCGACATTAGAACAGGCCCAGGCAAGCCGCTATCATGGACGATTATTAATTTATGGCCGAGCGCCTCGCGGTGATCGGATGAGACCCGTTGCATGAATGGGACGTCCGAAGTCGTGCGGACACCTCGCGCCCAAAACGCCGCTAGGATCCGTCTGGACCAAGTCATCCATTTCGGCCGTCGACGTTACTCATACTCCACTGTGTTAACACGTGGCCAGCGCGTTGCCAGCTTGCCGATGCGTCGAACTGAGAGAGTGGACACGGCAGCCTTCCACAACCTTCCCTTCGCTCCCTTGTAAAGATCAAACCATCCAACGGCTAAGAGTAGAGCATGGGAACATTGACTCCTTGTTCCTCTCCTCTCCTGTGCCCTCTTGCCTTAAGGACAGCTCATGAGCGAGACATATAACCAAATATTCTGAGAAGCATCGGCTGATCAATTTATGGACAAAATGCTTCCATGTGCATGACAACAAAATGCTTTTCGAGTCTCAATCCAGCAGCTTGCTTTGGTTAGGTTCTTAAATTATGATCTTATCCTTTTATGTGCTGATTTGGTAGGAGCTGGCTAACTTTGCATTTTACCGATACGTGACAGGCTCAAAGATAATATGATACAATGATTATTATTAGATTGCTACAGATATTCTTCCAAGGAGAGAAGTTTTAATTAGAAATAATTTTTACAAAGGTTACTATTCAATCTAAAAATAAATCCTGCTAAAGATGTTGATCACATTAATAGAAAGAAAGGATTTTTAAATCCTACTTGAGATCCCATCGGTAATACTCCAAAATTTAGTTTCATATTAGATGAAAAAGAAATATATTATATGATTATAACTCAAGTCCACTTGCTATCCATTAATTTGCACTCGAATTTTTGGGCCACGTGGTTTCGGCCTGTTAATCGAGTTAATTGGACTAGAGATTGGGGTGTTACAAATGCTATCAGAGTCGAACCGAATGTGCAGAAGTTAATAGGCATGAGAAAAGAGCTACCCATGGTATCAGAGTCGACTGTACGAAAATAGGTAGGTGTAAGAAAAAAGAGCTACTTATAGGTCTGATAGAATGTAAGTAAAAATAATTCAGACCTTAGTTAGATTTGAATTCTAAGTAACAAAAATCCTAAAATGCTATGTCATGAAACGCTAGGCCTTCACTTTTTATTTTATTTTATTTTATTTTGTGGATTGTCTTGGGTGTTATGAGGGATGTCGAACGCAATCTTCAGGTCTATTTCACTCCCTTTCTTTGTCTCTCCTATTAGAGTGCATATATCGATTGGCTCAAGAGAGCACTCTACCTTGTGAATTTAAAGTACTCCACCAGTTCTTGTTGGGCTTTCTTTGTTCCATGGCTGACTTGGGACGCATATTCCTGCCCCAAGAAAAAGGAGGCGCGTTTCATGCGCTAGCTGAAGTGCTCCGCTTTATTCACCTTTACGCCTTTTTCTTCTTTTTTTTTTTCACCCTTTGTTGGAAATGAGCTAAATTCTAATCCGTATCTAAGAAGATTAATCCAGAAACTTCATCATGGCTTCTTCAATCACGACAACAAGTACTGGTCTTTTATTTCATAATTGAGTGTCGTCACGCAACTCTTAGATGGCTGTAAGCACCTAACTATTTCCACATATTAGTTGTCTCATTAACCCTCCGCCCTTCCATCCTGCTTCCTAGTTCCTGTGATGCAAAGTTATATTCGTTTAGTAAACGTTGCTTTTCTAATAAGTTTGCCTCCAAGTCTTCAACACTTGGCTGTGGAATTCTGTTTTGGATTTGTGCTGTGTTAATATAAATCCCATTTCAACCTCAGTCTAATAAACGAATCCTCTCCCTCCCATTTCTGAAAATTAAAACCCTGTCTCCTCCCCGCACAACACGGTAAGTCAGGCTACCATGGGGAATTATTAGTGTTCTATCAATGAAATTATAAACCAAATCCAGTCAAATCGGGGCTAAAGTTCAGGTTAAAACAATAATCCTAATTTTATTTGATCCAAGCTAGATTTGACCTCCCCAGATTGCTACTCCTTAGAACCCACATATTAGCTTTCTAAAAATGCTTTTGAGCCATTAAAAAACTGTGTGAAATGAGATCTTAAACATTTGTGACAAGCATTATCAACAAACCAATTTACCAATGCAAGCTTAAGCAAATGTTCTTGAATTGATAGTTTGCATTATCTATGTTAAAACAATCTCAATCCTTGTCCCATATCTTTATGCATGTAACCAGTTGATTGCTCTTTATTTATTTTGGTCTCTTCATGCATGCATATAACTAGTTTATGCATCTCATATATTATCATAAGGAGTTTCCCCTGTCGCAATTTAAGTTATGCCGTCGGTGTTCCCTTTTCTTTTTTTCTTTTTTTCTTTTTTTTTTTGCAAAAAAACCATCCTGTAATGGGATCCAAGTTGGGCAACGAATCAAATTTCTAGTTCATTCAAGCACTATTTAGCGAAAACTACGTATGGAATTCACAATTGACGTCAATTGTGAAGGTGGTATTCCTTGATATATCTTTAATTGCTTAGCAATTTTACTTTCTTTTTTCTTGAAAAAAAAGAAAAAGAAAAAAGAAAGAGACTATAGAACACTTCTTAACTCTTTTTATGGCATCCACCGTACCATCTTTTTGGTGCATGATGATGCTGGAGTCTAACTATTGGCTACCAGCAGTACTTTCAAGCCAGCTAATTCCATGTGCAGCAAACAAAAATATGGTATGAATTTTTTTTTTTTTCCCACCCCACCATGCTTTGTAATTAATCCCATAAGTACTATAGCAATTTTTATTAAATAATTTATAAATATAATTAAAAGTGAGTTGAAATGAAATAGAGATAAAAATTTATCATTTTTTTACGTATAGAAATAAAGATAGAAAAAAACTTTACATGCTTGGATGGAATAAAAATGAAAAATATTTTTATTAATAAAGAAAGAGATAAAGATTGAGGTTCTTTGGCTCTGCTCCATTTGGTGGCATCAAAGCATACCGTTTTTTAGGCACATTGCTTTTGAGTGCACTGGTCCTCAGAAAAGATTTTCCAGTGTGCCCATAGATTTTAGGCAAATGGGGGAGGGGACATGGTCCCAAGATTAGTTGACCATCCCAACCCAGCTGACAGAGCATCCCACCTTAAAGTTGAGAGCGAAATTGCTTGGAACTTGAGCAAGTGGACCAAACCAGCTCACCTTGTGGATAAGTCATCCCTTTCAAAGAAACCATCAAGAGAGAAGGCCTTCACTTAAATATATTTACAAAACAAAACCTGTTTCCTCTTATCCAAGCAAAGACTTAAGGGGATGACCTGATCTTAATCTAAATCTCTATTCATCAGCCTCTAAAGACCAGAGTTGAGTAAAATATTTTCTACACTTTGTTCTTCTTCCATACAAACAAGAGGAACAGCCAAAACTTAAATCTGAAAGGATTACTTGGGAACCATGTTATAATCATGACTTCTTCTACCACGACAAATGCTCTTTACCTCGTACGCATAGAATTGATTGCTTGCCATTCAACTAAGCTTAGTCTCAAATTAAAAAAAAAAAAACATTAAATCAAGCTTCTTTGTCAGTGCTGCAAGCTTGTGTTAGATTGTAAAAACATTTGAATATATAAGAAGGATTACATAAACAAATAAATATATTATCAACAGCTTGCTTTTCCTGTGAGTATATCTACAAGACAAAACCGGTCTCCTCTCATTACAGCAAAGGCATGAGATGGTGACTGGATGCTAATCCATTGGTCTCTTCAACTTCCCCTTCTGGATCGCAGCTGGAATTAAATATCTTTGCATTGTATTCTTCAATGCAAACACGAGGCAAGAGCCAAAACTAATCCATCTCTTGAGATATTGTTACAGAACCAATAGTCAAAGCCATTTACAAATTATGGCTTCTTAAATTGCATCAAATACTCTTTACCTTATCACCATAACATTGATCGATTGACGTAAAATTAACATTGGTCGGCGTATTACTATATCATAAAACCTGCATCCTCTTATCAGAGCAAAGACACGAGATGGTGACCAAATACTAGTCCAGTGCTTGCTTGGATAGAGGGGGAGACAAATATCTTCTACTTTCTGTTCTTAAAGATGGACAAGAAAATACCAAAACCCAATCCATATCCCTAACTAACTCCTGAATCCTAAACCTTAAATCTAATCTACATCTTAAAAGATTATTTCAGAATCATTGTCAGATATTTACGTATCAAGGCTTCTTGGATGGTGAGATAGATTCTTTACCTCATAACAACCATACGACACAATGAATGTATGGGACATCAAAGGAGCCAACAACAACGGTTTCTCCCCAGAAGCAATCTCAAATAAGACTTCTATCTCTTCCATTATGTTTTCTATGAAATTATGGTGAATGATGCATATGTGAAAATATTGCATCTAAGCATTGACCATATTCTATAATTTACTATCACTAGTTAGATAGACTATTTGATTCTACCATCAAGAACCATCTCATAGCCATTGCACGCCTTTTCTCTAACAAATAATAGCTGTTAGGTCTCAACTACTTATGCTAGCTGTTGGCCCAAACACCTATATCAAGAAACTCTTTTAGCCTATAAATCCTATCTCTTCCCATTGAAACAAGGTGGCATGAAATCTGCATAAAATAAAATTTTTATAATGAACTAACTCCAAATAAATACCCTTCTTGTAACCAGGAAATATGATAAATTTAAAAGTTTATAACCAACTATTTATTCAGAAATTAGTATATAATCAACAATGACAGGCCATTACTATAGTGCCAGTTGATCATAAACAAAATTTTTATTCTTCCCATCTTATGCTCTGCCAGCCTGGTAGAGCAATAATTTTAGTTTTCATTCTTGATCTTGCAGGAATAGATAACTCCAACTCTTCTTCATTATCTGACCTCTCCTTTTTTTTAAAAAAAATGGATATCTTTTAAAAACTACATTATAAAAATATTTAAAAAGATAGATTTGGGATGTGGAGTATATACACCGGTCTTACTCCGATGTTGACCATAAAATTCTTGATTTTTTATGAAATTCATTCTAAATTCGATCAGAAGACTTTGTCTCAATTGGAATGAGTTGCGGTAGATTTTCACTAGATCATAGCGAAATTATGACCCTTATGTCTAAAAGATTTTTCGAAAGAAACTAAGAAAAACTCAAAACCACATCAACTCTCTGGAATTATTAAAGCCTAAAAACCTGATATCAAGATAGTTTCACATAAGAGAGGGACAATAACAAATATATATCAAGAATTATTAAATTTCAATAGCTGCTCCAAATTAAGACTTTGTCTTTTCCATTATGTTTTCTATGAAATTATAGTGAATGATGCACATGCGAAAAATATTGCATCTAAACATTAACTATATTCTATAATTTACTATCAATAATTAGGCTGTGTTTGATACAACTATTAAGAACCATTTCGTAGTCATTGCATGCCTTTCCTCTAACAAGTAACAGCTGTTGGGGATCAACTATCTATGCTAACTGTTGGTCCAAACGCCAATGTCAAGCAGCTCTTTTAGCCTATAACTCCTGTCTCTTCCCACCAAGGTAGCATGAGATCTGCATAAAATAAAATTTTTATAATGGACTGACTCCAAATTAAAGCTCTTTTCATAATAAAAAAAAATATGATAATTAATATATTAATTCAAAAATTAGTATATAATCGACAATGATACCCATTACTACAATGCAACACGGCGATTTTTATTTTTTTCATTTTGTACTATATTAGTCTATTAGGATAATAATATTAGTTTACATCCCCAACCTCGCAGAGAATAGGGAACCCTAACTCGTCCTTATTGTTTATCTTGTTCTTTTTTAAAAAAAAAATACATTGTAAAAATATTTTATATTTTTAAATATTTAAAAATTTAAAAATATTTAAAAATATAGATTTAGGACTGGAGTATATACATCGGTCTCGCACCGGTATTGGCCATAAAATCTTCGATTTTTTATAAAATTTATTTTAAATTCGATCGGAAGACTCCATTTCAATTGAACTGAGCCGTGGCAATTTTTCATTGGATCATAGCAAAATTATGACCCTTGTATCTAGAAGATTTTTTTGAAAGAAACCAAGGAAAACTCAGAGCCCATCAACTCTCTAAACTTATTAATTCAAAAGTCTGATGCCAAGATAACTCACACAAGAGAGCGACAATGACAAATATGTATCACGAATTGGGCCGGTGCCAAGGGTCCGGTTGGCGTGGCTTGTTGACTATTAAGAACGGTCGGAGTTTCCTTGCGGCGCGGTGCCGGAAACAGTCGAGTTTCAAACAAGAGAGCGACGGTAACAAATATATATATATATATATATATCACGAATTGGGCCAGTGCCAAGGACCGAGTTGGCGGTGGCTTGTTGTCTGTTAAGAAGGGGTCGGAGTTTCCCTGCGGCGGCGTGCTGGAAACAGGCGAACCACTGTCTGAACCGGTAATGGTCAAAGGAATCCCTCCAGACGCTCGACCTGGTAATGGTCATCTCGGGCGCTGAAAAGCCCAAACTCTGACCACGTTTTCTCCATCTCTCTTCTCTGCTCGGAATTTGTGAGGAGTCATTTATTAGACCTACAATGATTGGGGTGAGTGCATAAATTTCCTGAAAGCATGGCTGCTGACCAAGGACTCGAATTGCAACGTGCTCTCTTCCATTTCAGGTGGTCAAGAAATGGGTGAAAGCTATATCTTGACTTTGCCAAAGTTAGCTCAAGAACAAGATACATAGAATGGGTGTGTGTCTCACATAGAACGGGTGTGTGTCACACCTATGCATCGCTTTTTCCCAGATGTCTTCATATGGATATCGTGGACGGCTGCAAGCCCGCACGCACACGAGTCCAGCAAGCACTGGAGTAAAACAGCTTCGATCCAACAAACGTGTGCGAACCTCTTTCTAACGAATCAAACAAAAGAAACAGCAAACTATCCACATGGTTGGATCTAAAAGTGAATGCAAACATGAATTGAAAACATGTTCTTTTCTACACCAGCACCTCTATTTACTCCTCAAGGTCAATTCTTGCCTTGCTTAGCATTGACTTCTCCTATAAGTAAGTATGCCTTAAAACTTTTATTAGATGTAGCAACCACCACCCATCAAGACTTACTCCAACGTGACTAAGTCTTCTTTTCTAAGATTGAGATTGATGTTAATCTTGATATTATTACACAGCAACAAGCAAAGGATTTCTATTTATCTATTCAGATTTTTACTTAGTGCTTCAAGTCTTTCGATGTAAAATTTGGATCGGCAATATTACCGCTTCCACGTATATATTTAGACCTCGTTCGAGGTTTAATGGGTGGCTACGAAACTGCGAAGAGTTTCTTCCTGTCATCCATGATTAATGACGGTGTTCCGATTGCATTAAGATAAATTGCTTTGCTAATGAAGGCAGATCGATACGTCGACATGAGTTCTCTGAGTATAATTGAGTCCACGTCCAGCTAACACCAACGGGCGCCAGCAACCGTATGACTTAATTTGCCGACGACTCTCGCGCTGTCAGAGGCCAATCCACTTGCGCTGGCGCGAGCGATGGAGGGATGGCAGCAGCGCGGTGCATGCACCCATCCCTTCCCTTCCCTTCCCTGTGGAGCCCGAATTGGTCCCGGTGCCTTCCTTCCATCTCCCATCTCCCATCTCCCGGCAAGTGGCTCGCACCATCGCACAGGATCGACCCCATCCGGGCCCGCGCGCTCCTCCTCGCGCTGTCGCCTTCCCCAAGCGAAGGTCCCATCGTCGGCATCGTTGCAAGACTCCCCCGCCCGAATCGCCATCCTTCATTATTATATATGACGACTGCAACGGCCCTTATCTTGCCTTCGAATATACTATCATAACAACCATTATAATATAATATTATACGATGAAAACTAGAAGTTCATAATAATATGTTTTCTGTCTGATCTTTGGTTGTATAGCAGAATTTTTTTTTTTTTTTTAAATGTGATGGCTAATCTTTTTCCTTTTTTTTTTTTTTTTTTAGCTGAATAACTTTTAATTTCTAATTTTATAACAGCTAGAAAAACATTTTTGTTTAATAAATAGCCATGCACTATTTTACTCAAAAGCATTTATGTGTTTCACGTGGTCGACCCCATGCTGGGAAGTCTTGCTTATGAGATTGAAAGATTAATCGCTTGGTTATTTAATTAGTATTTTATATAAAAAAATAAAATTATTATACTGATAGCATCATATGAGTTTTTTAATATCATTAATTAGATTATATTTCCTTCATTTTTTTTTTTCGAGTGAAAAGTAAGAAATATGAGTAGTGAGACCTACAATTTTATTTATTTTTTTTTTCTACGCAGAAGATGGTATTTAAATTTTTTTTAAATTCATAAAATAATTTGCTAACACAATTTTATTTCCTTCTCTATTATATTTATATTTATATTATAATATATCAAATTATGATATAATAATATAATATAGTAATATAATAAATATTATATAATTATCTTATATACTATATTATAAATAAATATTACTAATATAAATATAATTTAAAATTATTATATTATATTAAATTTTTATATAATCTTTATTCTAATATTATTATAATTTAATTGATATTTTTTTAATATAAAATTTATCTCTAATCAAATATAAAAAATATTTATAAATTTATTTTTTTTATACAAATTTTTTAACAATTAGATACAATTAATTTTAATTTTTTTAATAATTTTTTTTAAAAAAATGGAGCTAAGAAAACTTTTTCAATCAAAATTTTTGTCATCAAAATTTATCTGAAGAAAATACAAAACGAGCGCTTTGTGTTTCCACCTTAAATCTTTCCATATCTGTCCCAGCTTGGGATGATGAGATTGAGATGGTAATCGATATACACCTGGTTATTTTTTTAATATCCATATCTCCTCTTTTTATCATTAAAAAGAAAAAGAAAAAGACTCTTACCTCGAATGCATAGCTACAAATTATTGGCATGCTTAAAAGGATAAGATTTGAAAAGCCACCAATAGGATTTCTAGAGTCCCGAGTTGTAACGCTACGGACTCTGACCCCTTCCGCTTCTCGGAAAAACCCCCAGCCGATTGGGACCCACGTCGACCTTTTTGGCTTTGGAGCCGCAATCATCCCTCGGTGCCCCCCGCCCATCTAATCTAAGAAGTAGACGACAAACCACTCCGCTTTCCTCCGCCCATCCCCGAACCCCCTCCGAACGTCCCCCTCCTCTTTAAAACCCCCTCGCTCCCTCCTCCTCCTCCTCCTCACTCCCATATCCACCTCCCCCTGGCTCTTTCTCTCTTGCTGTTCGATACTTCTCTCATCTCTTCTCGTCTTGGTTCTTTCACTGTCATCATGGCATCCATAGTCGACGACGCCTCCACACTCGACCTCATCCGTGAACACCTCCTCGGCGACTCCACCGCCTCCCTCGACGACCTCTTCCTCCACCCTCTCCCTCCGCCCTCCGCCCCCCACGACATCGCCGTCGCCGACTACCTCGACGCCAACCCGCCTTTTACCGGACAGTCATCTTACCGCTTCGCCGGCCCGGTCGCCCCCATGATCCGCTTCGCCGGCGACTCCCCTCAGGCCTCGCCGCCCTCCGACCGCCGCTCGTCTCTTACCATCTCCATCCCCCCGGTCCAAAAGTTTGAGCTCGACTGGACGGAGGCCGCGCCGGCGGAGAAGCCAGCGGAGTGCAACGACGGGCAGCGGTACCGCGGGGTCCGGCGGCGACCGTGGGGGAAGTTCGCGGCGGAGATCCGGGATCCCAACCGGCGAGGCTCCAGGGTTTGGCTCGGGACCTTCGACACCGCCATCGAGGCCGCGAGGGCCTACGACCGCGCCGCCTTCCAGCTGCGTGGCTGCAAGGCGATCCTCAACTTCCCCAACGAGGTCGGCAGCTCCGGCCGCTGGATGCCGCCCCCTCCGGCGCCGTGCGAGGCGGCGGCGGCGGCAGGGAAGAGGAAGAGGGAGGCAAGAGAAGAGGAGATGAGGCCGATCAAGAAGGAGAGGTCTCCGGAGATTGAGGAGGTGGTGGAGGAGAATATTCCGTCGGTTTGCCCCTTGACGCCGTCGATCTGGACGAGCGTCTGGGATGGGCCCGACGTGATGGAGATCTTTAACGTGCCGCCGCTCTCGCCGTTATCTCCGCACCCGTCGTTTGGCTTCCCGCAGCTCATAGTGAACTGAGGAATTGGCCGCCGCCGCCGCTAGGCTTGCGAGTGAGCCTCTCAAAGGAGTTCTTCTCAAGAGCTGAGTTGGGGGAGGGGGGAAAAAAAAAAAAAAAAAAAAGAGAGAGAGAGAGAGAAAGAAAAATAGAAAATCAAACTACTTGTGTGAGGTAGATGTAAATAGATGCAATAGTTCATATTCTTTTGTTCTTTTGAAGTACTTCACTGTGAAATTTGAGTTTAAAATACATATTTTGTTGTTGTGTTGTGGGATATAGGTTGAAATATCCCCTAGAATATGGTTTGATATGTAATGAGATTTTCAAAGGTTTGAAAAAAAAATTTTTGATTTGGTCATTTAGAAAAAATTGGGTCCAATCGTAGCAAATATTGGCCTTGGAATTCAAATGAGACATGGCTTATAAATTGACTGCAAATTTAAGAAAAGCCACTTAAGAACAAAGAGCCTGCGCTTTTACTTTCAGAGTACATATTCGCAATTTTTATTTATTTTTATTTTTCATAATTTTGTTAAGTACTTAGGCGAGCAAACACAAAATATAAAGCAATTTTAAGTATTATAAGAATAAAGGTGTACATTAGCACTAAAAAAATCTATACTATACTAGATAGGCTTCAGTATATAGGTTCTATGATGATATTAGTTTAGTGGATGAACTTTCTTCTTCATGATTTTTTTTAAAGTAATTCCTTCTCAATGAATTGAGAATTGAGAAGAGAGGATATAATTTTTATGTTTGAGGTTGTTGATTATAGCCTAATAGAAAGATTTCTTCAAAAATGAACTAGTTGAATAATTCATTTTCCATGATCCTTTTTAAAATAGCATAATTCTATTATTAGTTTATTTATCTCTATTTTGTATTTAATGTGCAAGGATTTTGAGTTAGAAAATGGAAGAGATATAATTAATTCCCACTATGGTCAAGATTTTAAACCTGTATTACTGAATAACAGAGTTAATGGGTTTCACCAGTTGAGCAGAACTCTCATATTACTACCCATACTCTTTTTATGTAGTCAAATTATCCATTTTCTTTATATTCTATATGTTTAAGATCGAGATAGAAGTCTAGTTGATTTTTTTATTTATTATAATACGTTACATTATTTTATTATATTTAAAAAATAATTAAAAAAATCTTGCCTATATCTTATGAGATAAATATTAATAATATCAGTATTAATGATCTTGAAAACTTCAAGACTTATATTCTAAAGAGTTCTTTATTATTATATTATATTTTAAAAATAAAAAAAATATTAATTATTCTTTAGACTTCCATCCTTCATATTCTTTTCTCTATTCGTGTATCCCATTTTATTGTGAGAAAAATTATCTCCACTTAAAGGGACATATTATTAGAAACTGACATACTAAGTAGAAACTAAGAACTAATTTAAAACTTATAGTTTACTGGTGATGAACCATGACCTGAATTAAGTGCAGGCTAACCATCGTGACTTCAAGTACTTTGGTGACGGACGGAGTCTAAGGAAAGGAAAGATATCTTAGATGGTATCCTCTGTTGCGAAGATCTCAATTTCCAACGCTGTTTTTAAAACACTTTTTTAAGTTCTTATCGTCTCCCAGGGTGACGCACTAGAGTCCAAAGGAAACAGCAAGCCACCGTTCTCGAGAACCGACGAAAAGTTCAAATGATTGCACCACCTAAGCATTTGACCAGTCCGCAGATGCTATTTATTCTCTTCCTCTTCCAACCTCCAACTGCACCGATGAGGTCCAACGGAGCCGACGATAAGACTTCGTTAGTGGAAGACGAAGTCCCGCCTTGGTAAAAAAGCCGAGAGGTTTGTTGAAACGAAAACGAAGGCATGTGAATCGTTTGGTATATGATTAAGAGAATGGCTGATAACGCGCCGTTTTCAAAGCTTCCATGTGTTATGGAATTTGGATACGAGGCAACCAATTATATTGGGATTGGAATGAGTGCAATATAAGAAACTAATGTGATTGGGGGGAAGGATGAAATAAATAATACCTGGACTCTCTCTCTCTCTCTAGCTTGAATTCTAACTTCCACCTGACTTGAGATTCTTTGATTTGACTAATATAATTCCTAAGAAAAGATTGAATGTTAATATTAAATATGTGGGATATGAATTTATTGTCTCGATGCATAGGATGCCAATCCGTGCTCAACACGTTATGAGATTTCCATACGTAGGAAACGATGTAATATTCTACCTTCAGATCATTCATTGCATAGAACATTTCTGTGTGTATTTTGGTCAAAATACTAAACACAAATTTGCTTACTAAGATACTCACTTAAGATGGGGATATTGATGCATTATCCATCCCTACGTATCAGTTAAAATTCTATTTCGAACCAATTCTAATATAAATAGAATTTAGATTCTATAATTTTAATAATTTTCATCAGAATTAGAGTTAGTATAAAGATATGGAATTGAATTTTATTTTATTTTTGTTTAAAACCAAGATGAAATGAAATTTGTAAAATGATTTTACTATATTATTTTTAATATTAGAAAGCAATACTTTTGAAAAAAAAAACTTATAAGATTAAAAATAAAAAACTTAAGTTTTAATGATTCAAAACTATAAATATATATAGGTAACAGTAAACATACAATAAGTTTATAAAAGAAAATGAAAGTATTTTTTATATCAAAAGGAATAAATAGCATTAATTAAAAAATTGATTTCATGAACTATAAGAGATAGAAAATCAAATATCCGAATCTTAGTAGGGATTGTCAACTTGATAGAGATGAAATGATGAATGCAGCATCAAACGAGCTTGAGATTAATAGCCTGAAAGAAATGAGAGGAGAAAAAGAAGTTGAAGCATTTTAATTAGAGATTTGGAAGTAATATTAGTTAGTTTGATGGATATTTTGGAGAATACAAAATATTTTATTATGAGAGCTCTCTCAAAAATCCAACTATGTTTTATAGGATTTATGATTTCATAATTTTTAGGGATTTGAAATTTCAATTCTATACTTTAATTCATTCTAAATATTAAAATCATTAAAACTATAGAATCACAATCGAAATTTCAATTCTATAGGTTTTAATGATTTTAAATAGACTATAAGAGTGAGTGCATGAAATAAGTAAAATTAAGAGCTAAGAAAGCATGTTAAATGCCAGAAAAGATAATTTGCATCGTACTAGTTTCCACTATTGAATACCAAACAACCATTTTATAATATTAAAATAAGGAGAGTGAATGTAAGAAGATCATACAACAATGGATTGTATATGAAAATTTCAGGTATTTAGGAAAGCATCTAAGCACTATTAATATTTTGAAGGATAAAAGTTTAAATAAGAATTTTTCTAGAAGTGAATATTAAAAAATAGAAGAAATTGTGCGTAATTCAGCACCACAATATAGGTTCTTGGAACCTATATATAATTAAACAGTTACCATCTATAATTTAATCAATATTTTCCTAACCAAACACATGGGGGTTGAGCATGCTTATCTATCGACATTTAAAATGAAAGAGAAGGCATGTGCTGTCCATGGAATGGGTGAGAGGCGCGGAGCCAAGTTCTTGTGGTAGTTAACAAGACCATCTGAGTGCTCTCTAAACTCCAAAAAGATCATGTTCAAGCTCATGATCAAGGAGGCTTATTAAATTTCGATTATCAAAAAAAAAAAAAAAAAAGAAGAAGGGTTCCATCCTACACATCATTGAAAGAATCGATTCAACCGAATGAACTCAGCATCAGAAATCGACCATTGACTTCCCTTAAAACAAAAAAAAAAAAAGAAGAAGAAGAAGAAGAAGAAGAAGAAATCAATCGTTGACATCCAATGCAAAGCTGAACTGTCCTCACCTCAACGGTCTTCTGTAGAAGAGTCTTATTTAGAAGGTGACAAGGTCAAACGTCAACAGAGCGCCATGGCCTTAATCATCAATTCACATAACACTGTTAATGGTCAGCCTCTTCTGCGATAGAAGTCGTGTTGTGCTACTAGAGGAACATATGGTCTTTGAATTTTTAAGGACTAGTTCTAATATCCTCTCCCTCCTCAGAGATTTGAATTTTTCCCCTTTCCAACTCCTTATTGTGAGAGTCAACTCATTAAACTGAATTACTTATATTCTGCCATATATTCAATAGTGGACAAAACAACAAATGAAGTCAGAAATTCGAGTAGTGATGGAAACGGCTTACCTGATTCGCTTCAGGCGAAATAAAATTGGCGAGATTCCTCTAGTTGGGGGAAATTCAACGTGACTTGGTTTGTCCAGAAACAAAACTTTTCAGATTAGACCTTAGAAGATCGGGAAACATTTTTTTTTTTTTTGTCAAATGATTTTTTTAAAAAAAAAAGGTAAATTTAAGATGATGACGTCTCATTAAGTTTTCTTTAGCATTAGCAAATAGGATAAAAGAAACGTCAAACACTGTCATGATAGAGCTAAAGTTTAGACAAACTCGGACGATGCTTTAAGGACAAGGCCTGTCGGTAAAGCTGCTAAAAGGGATATGAAAAGCTATTCTGATAGTTCAAGAAAAATGGCAAGGAAGACTAATCAAAGTTAATCAGCATTAGAATGGAATGAAAGTTCCAGCTCTGACTCCATTTCAATGTTTTTGACATGGCGGCAAACTCAAAAATCATAGAATCACCGTCCCTGACCTGACCTTGAAGGAATGATGATTTTCGGAATGGCCATTTCTGAATGGAAAGTTAAAAGTGTGAATCATATTTTTAAAAATGAACTGATTGATAATATTTATCATATAAAATAGTAATGAATATTAAATTTGTTTTGAGTAAATTTTTGATAATTATTACATAGAATCAAATATAAATATTTAATAGTATTTAGTTTTTTAAAAAAGAATTGAATAGATATTTCTCTTTCTTCATTATATCAAAACAATTAAACAGAAAACCTGGTTTCCACTCCTTGTTTCCATTTCGACCAAACATGGCATTAGGGAGTATCCAAACAGGCCTGGATGGTCAGATATTCAAGTTGGTCAGAAGTAGCCTATTTAGATTTTATTTCAATATTCATGTGACAGTCCCGCTAGATGCCAGCAGTATCCAAAGGGGGGAGGGGGGGTGGCATGTTGGGGAAATTGCGAAGGCAAAAATGAGAGATCAGAGTCACTGCGGACTCCATTGTGATGCTTGCACTCGCAAGATTGATTCTTAGGCTGTCGCAGCATCCTATTTCATCCCACTCTTTTACCGACAACTCGAGCAGATATTCCAATTCCTCGTCCATGGAAGCTTCTTTAGCTTCCAAAAACACAAAAGCATCTACTTCCATTGAAAGATCATGTAAAACGACAAAATATTTATTACGGTAGCTCATATAGAAGATAACAACTCCAAGCATCCTGCATTGAATTGGGGAGCTAGTGTTTCTTCCTTGGCTCACGGAGGCTTTATGGTCGCCCATTTTCACACAACCAGGCAACTGATTCCAGCTTGAATTTGTGGCTGCATTTACTATCGCCAATTTATTATTCCACCTGTATCAATTTTTTGACCTAAGGGCGCATCAATATAACTCCAACGATGGTTTCTAGGTTCATTATCAAAGAAACTGAATGAAGAGAGATTACAAGAAATTTTGATTTCCAATTTAGATGAACAGGACTATGTACAACAAAATGCTCACAGGTCGGGCATTCATCATCTATACATTGAATTTGACATTTCCTGGATACCCATAAAAAGAGTTCTAAAACAGTCAGGAACTACCTCATTTTTAGCAAATACTTGATTTAATGGCACAGGTGCACATGTAACCAGTTTCCACCTCAAGCTGCAGTTACAAGACAAACTGTAAAAATGATTGCATACGATTGAGTAACTATAAAGAAATTAAAACATAACATTTTTCAGTTGGAGAATATGAAGTGATTCTGTGAAATGCTCATATTTTGCTCCATTGGACCACTAAGTCAGGCAGAATTTGAAACTATAATAGTTCATTTGGGATTATTGTATTAAATGCTCATAAATTGCACTTTGGACTGAAATTAGGCATAATCCATAATTCAACTTATAAAACATTATAAAAGCCTTTTTCTTCCTTTAATTTGATAGTTCTCGTCTAACTGATCAGTCAGACTTCAAAGATCAACAAGCTAGTGTGATATAAACAAGGTTTTTAAACTGAGATATCAATTATCTTGGTGTGCCTGATACTGAGAGGAACTGAGATCAGTTTTTATCTCTGCCAAGACCGAAGGTGTGCTAGTTTTGGAAGAGAAGCAAGAAATCTCAGCTGACACAGGAACCGGATATTGATGCTCAACCAATATAGTAAAACCAAGTACTACATTCAAGCATTGACTTTGATATTTATTTGTTAAAAAAAATCATCTAATGTAGGAAGGAAAAAAAAAAGACCAAACTTCTCAGCTTATATATTAATGTTGCATCAGCTGATGTCTCAGAACATATTAATTTATATTGGCCAAGACAAGAAGAACTGAGATTTTACGCATGGGATGTTCAGTGGTCAATACCGATACAAACTGATATCTTGGCCAAGATTTTGGTCAAGATGAAATCCTCAGTCCTAGTTCAGCAGATTGAAATGGTCTCTTACAAGTATATTGCTTATGGTAAAAGGTAGTATATCTGAAAGGACAACTGGATTAGCAATCTATAAGGATCTGGAGCAAGGTGTCCCTTCTATGCCACCAAAATTTCCCTCTAAATTTACTTGAAAATATATACCATGATGAAGGTTCTTCATTTGACCAAGTGAAGCTAGACTGTACTAATTAACTTGGTTAGCAACCAAGGAGAGCCCAGACTGATCATACAGCCATATAATAATGAATATACAGCATCTTGCAGAAATTTTCCTCCATTTATCATGATCATCCCAACATACCTGATACTTTGAGAACTGTGTCCTGGTTGATGGATAAGAGATGTGTCATCATTGGAAGGAAACATTCTTTTTTTTTTTACCTAAAACTCTTTGTGCTCAGTTTGGTTGATAAGAAAGTGAATGAAAAGAAAATTTGTTAGGAAAGAATCTTCTTTCCTGTTGTTTGGCAGTAAAAAGAAAATTCAGGAAGAGAAAATCAAAGAGAAAATACAGAGCCAAAATTTTCTTTAACTAGCCCAAAACTTATCTTCTTCAAACTGCAGTGACTTTGAGAGAAAAATGTAAGATAGGCAAGTGGCTTAAGATATTTTAGGCTGCGTTTGGTAAGTGAAAATAAAAATTATTTTCTATTTCTTACTTTTATTATAAATAATATCTTTCAAAAGGATAACTAATATATATATAATATCATATTACATAATAATATAGATTATAATATATTATATATTATATATTATTATAATAACTCTATAACACATTATATATACATTACATATTACAATATAAGATTAATAATTTTATTAACAATAATGATAATATATATTATATTATCATATATTATAATAATATTACAATATTACAATATATAATATGTTATAATACTACAATCTTATAGTAAACAATTATTATGTTATATATAATATATTATATAATATATTTATTAATATAATATTAATGATATATTACATATTATGATAATAATTAATATTGTATAATTATAACATATTAATATTTATAATTATATATTAATAGTAAATATTATTACTTTTCTAAAAAGTTATCTTAGGTTTCTAAAAAAAAGTTATTTTAAAAATAAAAAGTAAAAATAGTTTAACCAAACATTTTTTTTACAATAAATTTTATGTTTTTATTTTTGTAAATAAAAATAAAAAATAAAAGTGATACAAATTAGGACCTTTGTTCTTTACTTTCTTTAGTGGAAAACAGTGAAAACACTTTAGACTGTTTTCACCTTTCTCTCATTTTGAAGTTCCATTTTCTAGAAAACTATTTTCATTTTTATTCATCAAACGCATTTTTACAAGCATTTTCTGTTTTCTATAAAAATGAAAATAAAAAATGGAGCTATTTTCAAAAACCAAACACACCCTTAATTTTTTCTTACCCACTTTCTCCACAACTTTCTTTGCAATTTTATTAGTTTAAACAAAATGAGAAAAATACTTGATTTCTCTTTAGTTTTTTCTTCTCATTTATCTTTCTTTTCTTACATTTTCTCAGCAACCAAACAGAGCCTTCACCAGAATCCTGAAGGACTGGAATTAGAAAAGGATTGTAACTGACATACAAATCACAACAGTACCACAGAGCATTGCAGGAAGTAAAAAAGAACTGGGGTAAAAGAAGAAAGAAGAAGATAGAGAAAACTGAACACTCCATACAATAGGTCTGAGAGGTTGATAAGGTTTCCATCTTAAAAGGCAATTGGAACCAATCGTGGAATCATTCAACCATGAAAGAAAATAAAACCATCATTCACATTCCATCTAAAACTACCTAAATATGCACAAAGACACTTAAGGGGCTGTTTTGATGCCCTGATTTCTATCCAAGGACAACCTATGCTTGATGGTTGTCACCATCCCAAAGAGACGAGAAAATTTGCAGCAGCTCAATCATCTTTGTTCTAGAATTATGATACTAAGGGCCATTAACTTGGACATTGAATAATCTATTTTAAATCATGAAGGGCTTCTTAACGTTGGTCAAATACTGCATTGAGGTTACAAATTACAAATTAGATGCATAAATAATGGAGAATATATCGATCAAGCCCACACAATAGAGACCTTTGACCCTAATTTCATCTATTGTAAATCTGGTGATGTATCATCCATCAAGCAATGAACATGGTTCCTTGGATTATTTGAGTAAAATCTTGATTTCTCTTATGGTTTGAATCCTCATGGAATCTCTTGGTTAGGATAGATCTTGAAGTGTTATCAGTTAAGAATTTACTTAAGAATCCCCATCTTAATCTATAATAGATATGTAAATTTTCCATTCAATCTGGGTTGTGCTTGCAAATTGATCTATTTGTGATTCTACTTACATGGAAATCTTCTCCAAAATATTGTATCCTCATTTCCAACACATACTCATCAAAGAAGGCTATATGCAATCTAAATAACCAATTTGTTTCAATTGGTGTTAAGAGCAAGAATCTCCTTTTATAACCTTACAAACCCATCTCATGAGCAAATAATAGCCACAGTATAGGTTAAACATTGCCATTGAAAATGCATCATATCTACCTGAGAGCTGAATCAAAAAAAGTCATCAATCTTACCTTTCTCCAAGTTTTCTTTCAGATTACTTGTCATCTGTTGCACCTGTCCACAGTGAACTGACAATTTCTGTGGTAACTTTTGCTCCTTCAGCATCATACAAGAAATAGGATGGTGAAGTCAAAAAGAATGTTTCAGAATAAGAAAGGATGACAATTGAGATTTACCCATACCTGATCACGAATTTGCGATTGAAAACTGCCAAGTTGCTCCATTTGACCTTCATAAAACTTCTTCCTCTTCAAACACTGCATTGCCGCTGTACAATACAACTGGTATAGATGCTTAAACTTGCACATTATAACATAGATAGTCTATTGTCAATAAATCATAACCTAGTCCCAGTAGTAAACAATAAAAGTCTTGTTAGATGTCAGACCTAAGGTGTGCAAAACCATCTGAGAAAGCATGCAATGAGTTTTGATGATAACAGAATCTACAAGAATGGCAAGGGGTTTAATATTTAAAATACAGCCAAATTTTTGACCAACTGAAAAAGCATCATGTTCTCAGACGAGGAGTCAAATTCTGCATTGGTAATTTCATAATTACACTCTTTACCATGCTTAAGTACAGATCAAACTGCTCGGCAGCTAGGTGAAAGAATGTGCATGGCATGCCACAATAGATTTCCATAAGCCTCACATATTCAGTCACAGCCAATAATAAGGCGAAATCTTACATTCAGCTATAGCCGATAATAAGGCAAAATTCCGCACATCGCACACCATGAAAAACTAACATATAAGTGGTCCAAGGGGGATTGCAGAGTGATGTGGTATTTATTCATGATAATTGTACGAGAACCATGCTATTATATTGGCAGCTAGGTTGAATGGATGCATTTGATGTGGTTACTCAAGACAACAATTCAGTTATAACCAAAACTAACGTGGCATTGGTACACAATCTGTGCAAAGCAACCATGGTCGTACAAGAGGGAATTGATGAGTGTCTAGGATCATCTGGTAATATTTTAAGCATGCACAGATCCATTTTATGACAGTCAAGTGACAAAACATGAAACAGTATTTACACTCAGATCTAGTTTAAACAATGTTGGATGTGGTATTTAAAAATTTTTAAAAGCCTGATATCTTTGAACCTTGCTTCTTCTTTGCCCTTGTAAACTCTTTTGCTCTCTCAACCTCTACAGAGATCTTCTTTTGCAGAATAACCTCCTTTTTCTTGAGCATTTCTAGTGTCTGCATGTAGAAACACATTTGCAAGTGACCAATATATCAGAACATCTCTCTAGAAGAATCTAAGAAATTCAAAAACAGTATAAAATTCTAAATACTCTACATATATTCCTTCACAAGTCAAGGCTAACTACGAAGTCCACCATCACAACTTAATATCTTGGACACTGAAGTCTATTCTAAAATAAACAATTTACAGATGTCATGGCATGCAAATATGTTTCTCATTGTAAAGAATAAGGGGAGTATATTTGATTTTAACAGAATGTTTCTTCTGCAGCTATATTATGTCAATATATTTTCTAGTGAACATAACGTATAGGTAATGCAATAGCTTAAATGCGGATACATGGAAAGCCTTACATAATAGAAGAATGAGGCCAACATTTTGAACATCAGACGTGTCATCCATACATGTAGTCTACATAAGAGATTTCATCGTAGTTCCATGAGACATGTCATCTATACGTGTAATCTACATAAGAGATTTCATCTTAGTTCCATAAGACATGTCATCCATAAATGAAATATATTCCACTGCCATGCAAATCTTACTAGTGGCCTGGGTTCCAATCCCTGTCTTCACCAGATATGGGAAATCATAGGTATTTGGAGGAGCCAGGAGGGCTACCCCTTGTTGTGGAGCCCATTGCCTATGGACCTCTTTCTACCACAAAAAAACCCCCTGATTCATCAATCCAGAACACCTATAAAAACAAAATTATTCCTAAAATACATACTTGTTAATGCATGTATGCTTGGGAATTTTCCTTTGGATTGGCATGGAATTAGTCCTGGTTGAGTCCTAAGCCAAAAATTTCTTTGGTTCAAAATCTGTAAGATTTTGAAATAACAAGATTTAAAAGAATGGGTCAATTAGAACTACAAAATCCGATATATATAGGCTACCATCATCACACCTTACTCTCTCAAACCCTACCACAAATGCTTGCTTGAAGTTTCACATGTAAGAATAGCATAAACAGGCCACCTCCAAATTCATGATAACAGAATGGAAAAGCCTGATCTTATTAAAGTTCACCTTCTAGAAGTCTTGTTAACCTTCCTTTTGTTTTGTAATGAGTGCCCTTTTCCCTATGGCCTCTTTGCTTTGGGGCCCATTTTCAACTATTAGAACACCCCTTAATAAGGAAAGAAGAGAAGGGAGGTGATCAGAATTGAGGATGAATGTTAGTATTGCAGGTTATATTGCTATAAAAGTCAGGTTGGAGACCAACTCAGGGTTAGGTCACTGAGTCACTGTTCTGATCATTGGGTCAACCGGTTTGACTGGGTTGACAAATAAATATATTAAAATAATTCTAAAAAGTTACTTATATATATATATATATATATATATATATATATATGAGAATAAAATGCATAACCATTGATAAATTTCACATTACTCATTAAGTTACATATATCTACATTCTACACTTGAAGCATAAACAAATAATAGTTAAAATTATTTAATTTTTGAACTATAAAATGTATATCATATAGAAAAACATGTACATTGATATTTTAAGGTGTTATAAATTTAAAAATTAAAAATACCCAAAAGTAAAAATATATTTCATTTTTATAAGAGAAAAATAATTGAATATCAAAAGAGTTAGTCTTGCACAATTTAGCAAAAATGTTAAAGTGCAACATTTTTCAAATGATATATAGATAACTGTAGTTAAATGATCAATATTATACAACATGAAACGGGTGGCACGGTGACAAAGGAGTATATTAGTACATAAACAATAATAATTTGAATCAGGTTTTCAGCATGCATATTTATTTTTTCCTTAAACCTGGTTGACTTGGTTTAGCCCGTCCAAATTGCCAATTTTCATGAAATTCAGTTGGTTCAACTCAGTTCTTATCAAGACAACAACATTTCAAGATCATTCACAAAACCAAGCCAGATGAGTGACTGATTTGCTGTTTCTGCAGCTAGACCAACTGATCCAGTCTGGTTTTTATAACTATGGAGAGTTATTCCTGGATTGTTGGGCACCACATAAAGAAGAAATCCCAAAAGAGGTCTAGTTATCTCTCACCGGAGCCCAACACGAACAAGTCCTGCCTAAATTCTAAGCATATTGTATATCTATTGCTTAGAGGTTAAAAAGGAGCAAGATTTAAAAGAATGGCATCATCTCTCATTCATCAGATTATCTATTTCACGATTATAAGTAAGAGTTGATCTCTAGGCTTCTTTTGCTCTTCTTCCATTCCTTACATGAGACGTACGGTGGTTCTGCCACTATTTCTCTCAAAGATAGATGAACACACACAGACTCATATTGTTGAAGGAGCTAGAGAAAGATATTGGAGAGTGTGACAAGGGATATGGAATTTAGCCTACTTAAATTTAGTCGAAGAGAAATAGATATTTTATTATCCTTTTTTTATGAGGATTGGAATTGATATAGTTGTTAGATACTTCTAAGTATTAAGCGGATACATAAAGAGCAAAATAACAACTCATGATACCAGATTATTTAAATGTGAAACAAATTCCGTGTAACTATTAAGGTTTTTAAATCACAATATATCAGTTATCTTGATGGGTGGCCAAGATAGACGAATTTTCAAACCAAGATATCAAAACCTAGGCTGACATATATAAATCCAAGATTGAGAACAATATCTAAAATATTGATTTTGAGATTTACTAATTAAAAAGACTATTTAAGGAGGCAAAAAAGTGATTGAAAATCATCAACCAATATGAACATAATATATCAGTCGATATGTCAGATTTTATCAATTAATAGGGCTTAGGGCTGAGATATATACATATATCGTATCAAGAAGTGCCCAATACCAATGCAAACTGAGTTCTTGAGTGGGATGAAAGCCTTGGTAACCATTGTGTTACGACTTGGACCAATAGCTTTTCAACATCCATGTCTTACCATATAATAATTAAAAGAGATAGATTTCTCAACGTGGCCCAAGATTTTATCTTCACTCCAAGGGAATCCTATTTAAATACCATGAAACCAATTGTTTCCTCTTCACTCCACTTCCTAATAATTCCTTCCACTCACATGCATTGCACGTGCTAAATGCTAACTATATAAATTCCATCCTCACCCTTAACCACTGTCCTTTAGCACTTAAAACTGTTGGAGGGCTTCTATGGCATTCAAGTGGTCATTTTTAAGATAAATTTTCTCTAATAAGGATTATTACGACAGATTCAAAATCAAGATACAAGTTGCTAATATACCCATAAAAGAATGAGTTAAGAGTCCATGCAAAGAGGAGTTTGTGAGTCAAGCATGTATGGGAATAAAGGAAGCATTAATAAGAGAGGCAACTAGGGATTGTATGGACTTTTATTACAAAGAATCTTGGATGCACAATTAAATCCACAAGCTATCCTTCAAATGGAACCCAACACTTTCATGTTCCCTTGTTCTCCTGGTTGAATCCAAATTATTCTCCTACTTGGTTCATTTTTATAAGCTTCATCTCTCTTCTCCAAACTCTGAAATCATTTCACAATAGTGTTTAATTCATAAATAATTGTTTCTTTATCCAATACAAACCAAGTCTTAACATTTTTTTCTTCAAATTAATCAGTGGCCTGTGCTTTGATCAGATGCTCCAATAGAAAGTCAGGCATAAGGTAAAAAGCACCACCACCCTTTAGAATGAATGCAATTGATATAATCCTGCTTATGCTGAGATGCAAAACAGATCAGAGATGGGAAAAGTGATTATGGAAAGAAATCTCTTGGCAAACAGAAAAGTTTTAATGCATTTATAAAAAAATCCAGAAAAGCAAGCTTGGGAAGAGAATAACTAAAGAAAAAAATTTAAAGGAGATAGTTGTAACATCTTTGATGGGATTGATCAGGGGTATTTTGCAAAAATAAATATATAAATAATTGGGGTATTTCAAGATTAAGAAAGTTAGTAAACATTTAGAATTAGATAATTGTGGAGATGCCAATTTATTAAAAAAAAAAATCACTCTATTTCACCAGTCAAATACTTGAAGATCACCTCCTAAGGTTCAAAGACAGAACCTCCTCTGGATGGAAGAGGAGTCCAACCATGAGGCTGTAGAGCTCAGCTTGTCATTTTCTTAAGCATATTATCTAGTCTCTTTCTTCCATTTAACTTTTCTATAAAAGAGGTTTTCCTGTCTAAAACAACAAAATAGATTCATCCTCTTCTCTTTCATTTCAAGCATTTTGGCTGGAGTTTAATGGAAGCATCTAAAGAGCTCTATTCTTCACATGGACATGAGTTTCTGACATTATTGCCCATTCTCCTGTACTAAGGAGTTCTCCAGTAGCAGAACAAGTAAGAATCAATTATGCAAAGTAACATTTTTCTGGATATATACAAATACGTGTCTTTCATCACCAGTCAACCAACTGATGAACCTAATCCATCAGTACCTTCTTCGTAACTAGGGCCAAAGCTTGACCCAAAATCTATTATCAACAGTATCAAATTTCACCTGAGATGAACCTTGATGTGGCAAAATGTAACCACTAATCCTATATCAGATTGACAACTTATATATATAAAATAAAAAATAAAAAAATCACAACCCCAAAATCTTGGTTCGAAACTTAATCATCCCCTATTTATCGCGATTTATGTGAGTCAATCTGAGAAATATCCTAAAAATCCCTTCAATAATCTTCTTTTCTCCATGCCTTGATCCTCAAACCCCAGACGCCTCCCTCAATATCACTTGCTTTCAAATCCAATAAAATGTTTTTTTTCACACGCCTTCCATGGTAAATTCAATCCCTAAAGACCAGTAGACATCAATCATAGGCATGTCTTTTTTTCTACCGTTTACAATCTCTACTTTTCCTAAATCAATAATCATCACCGCCAAGCCCTATCCCAACCACCCCGATATCATCTCCAAAACCCACCACTAGCGGCAGCTCTGTCTTCCCCGATTACTTCAATTCACACTTAAATTAAAAAATAGTTACAAATTTCAAGAAGTACTCAAATCGATGATTCCTCAAAGGATCGTAAAAATATCGGCAACGAAACTGAAAGAATATCCTCATTAACCGAAAAAGTATTTAATCTAAGCAACGAAGAAATAAATATAGGAACAAAACAGAAGTGTAGAAGAAGATTGTTTTAGCATTAACGATTACAATGCCCTAGTTTGGTGAAAAATTGCGCGAAAAAAAAAAAAGAAAAATATGAAAAGAAAATGGAGAAAACCTGTTTCAGCTTGTCGGAAGAGGTCTTTGGCGACCCTTCCTTGCAGCCGCGGAAGATCTGGAAGAACATGGCCGGGCGCGAGGAGGAGAACAGGAAGTGGGACGAAGCGGAGAGCTCAAGGAGAAGGAAAAAATATAATAAGAGCCAGAAATTAATCGGGAACAACGAAAGGCGACGAGCGGGAAGTCCTTTTTAGTATCTACACCGCGCTTTCCAGTTTTGGGCCTGGATCCGAGAATAATTACGGCTTTTTTGTGAGAGCGCAAGGCGTAAATTGTGCGGTTTGGGAAGGGTTTTTGTTTAGATAGGCAGGGAAGAAGTAGGACGAGTGCGGTGAGTGGGGGGTCCACGCCGGTTTTGGCTTAAATAACCTCGGTTCCAGCGCACGGCGGAAAGGTTGGGTTTTCGTTTGATTCGAACTCGAATCAATGATTTTTTTTTTTTTTTTTTCAATTATAGTAAGTTAGGTGTGCATCCATGGTGCGCGGACACTACTTTAAATAAAAAAATAAGTAAATAATTTTTATATTTTTTTAATTGTATATTATTAATTGTAAATTTTACATTTATTATTTTTTAAATTAAAAATTAAAAATAAGATTAAAAAATATATGTATTAGATCCATTACATTAAAAAATTAATAGCTTACTTATGAATCATGAAAAAAAAAAAGCAAAATATAATTTTATATTATTAAATTTAAATTTTCAAATTAACTCTACTTTGTGCATAAGGATTTCTTTCAACTTATTCCTCCACTATTCATATCACATTGTCAATGGTTTTACATGAGAATATAATATTCATGTTTCTCCTCCAAACAAAATCCTTTACTATGACTCTTGATAAAATTTAAATATTAAATCATTAGAAGATTAATAACTTTTAATTCTAATAGATATTTGATTATAACCACTCACATCTCATGATTTAAGTTATACTAATCAAGATCTACTTTCATCGCATCAAACATCGAAGCAGAGGGTAATGTGGTCAAAAAAATTTACTCAAACTAATTTCTCTTTCTCCATGTACATGCTACTTCCAAAAGCCTTTATAAGCTATTGTTATTTTGACTATAAACTAATTAATGAAAAAAAAGTAGCCATGCATTTCTATTTCTTTCTTATGCTTATTTATTTTTAATATATATACTACGATATATAAACTTCATATTCATCAAAAATAAATAAATAGAAGCTAAAAAATTAAGAGCATATTTTTTAAACTAATGTAGAATATACAGATCATTCATTACAAAACTCGTATTATAAAAACACACCAGGTTCCACCTTTAGTCATCTGCCAATCACAATATTTACTTTATCTTTGTTTACTCATCTTTTTTATTTTTTATTTGAATATTTTTATATTTGCAATTAAACTAAAGAGATCATATTCTTATCTATCCTCATTCATGCATAGAAAGGGCAATGATTTAGTAAAATTAAGATAATATATCAATCATATATTATTTTATACTATATTCATGTAAATATGATTCCATCACAAATAGTAGGGGATCTTTTTTTTTATAAATTCTTTTTATTCGATAAACAAATAAATATTTCTTATTTTGTTTTTTTAATGTTGATTTTTGCTAGTTAAAACAATAAAGAAATGAACAAAAGATAAGAAGATGGAAAGAAGAGGAGAGAAGAATTGCTACCATCCATCTTTCATGATATCGCTTACTCAAATTATATATCATCCCATATAAAAAACAATGTAGCAATGCTTTAAGCAACATAAAAAGGCATCTTTAAGAATATTTATTAAAATTTTATGGAATTACATATGGTCCTCGTTACCTTTTATTTTATGTTAGTAATTATATTCTAAAATAATAATCAAAATTAATCCCTAATATCAGTTTCCACTAGTATATGAAATAGAAAACTTTTAGATTGCTAGAATAACTTTTAAAGCCTTAGAAGTCTCTCCAGTCTCCTTCTAATCTCCTCTCTTATATGAATGAAAAGTCTCACTCTTCCTTCCTCCTATACGAAATAATGTTTTATTCTATGTTAAGGAGCTCGAACATTATTCTTTACTCTACTACAAAGTTAAGATAGAATATCATCTCATCTTAGTTATTGACTTTAAACATGTTATCTCATAAACACTCTTCTCAATCCTTTTCCTAATTTTTATTTTTATTTTTATTTTTTATTCTCACCTATTTTTAATTTTTTTATTTGCAGTAAAACAAAAACTCAACCTAATATTTTTTTCTCCTACTTTATTTTCTTTGCATCTTTATGAGTCAAAATTTTAATTTAGCATGTAAATTGAAGTTTTCAAAATTTCTCTATAATATAGACGTAAGATGAAGCACATAAGAATGAAAAATAGATGTAAAAAAGAAGAAAGTGAAAATAAGAAATACTAAGCTAAGTTTGTTTTCTCTTTCAAAAGATAGAATATAAAAAAATCATAGAAAAGTTAAAGAAAGGCAAAGAAAACAAGTTTAAGAGAGATTGAGAATGCATTGACTTGCCAATTTTTGCAGTAGAATAAAAAATAATATTAACTTTTAAATAGAAAAATGATAAAGTTTAGCATGTTAGTATAAAATGAAACTCTATTTAAGTTGAGATAGGAAAGGAGGAGGTCCATCCTAAATGAAGAGATTGGAGGGACTTTTTAAAGCTTCACAAGGTATTTTAAGAACTTCAAAGTTTTCTATCTATAATTAACCTGAATTAGTTCAAGTTAGATAAAGACTAATAATAGAGACCGATCCGAATATTTTTTAAAATAAAAGGATTATTATAAAATAAAACGGAAGACGGGATCTGGTCGCCGTCCCATAAAACACCCTCAATGTTACGGAAGCCCCATGGGCCAACGCCGCAGGAGCTTGGGTCGCACGCAAGGAGCGCCTCGCCATCTCCACTCGCCGCTGCACTCGAGCTTTCCCTCCCACGCTCCTCTCTCCGTTCCTTCCTCCCTCCCGTCCATCCCATGGATTCCGCCAAGGTAAGCTCTTCTATTTCTTCGCGATTGTATTCCGGCGAAGCTAGGGTTTAAGGAGTCGTCTGCACCGATTATTACCGATTATTTGTGCAAGTTTTTTCACTTCCCCAACAATATCCTCCTAAGCCTTCTTCAATTTGTTAATAGTTTTATTAGCTGAATAATTTTATTACAGTGTTCTTTTCGTGATATCTTCGTCATGTAGGCAGATAATCGCGGCCCGCTTGGATCCAAAAGGACCCGTAATGAAGGTATGCTATGGTGATTTAGTTAATCGGATATATATATATTATGATTGCAGATTGCGGTCATAATTTGATCAGTAATCTTATGTTTACACTGTTATCAGTTCAATCTCATTACTCTATAACCGCAGATATTACTCTCAGATAACTGCTGACATCTGTTCACCATCCTTTTCTAATTAAGTCATGACAATTTAATCCAAGCGAATGTTGGGAGCGGTTGGTCTGGTAATAGAACTCCCTCAGCTATTTTGAGGGCCTGGATTTAGATCTCGGAGTGCCTAGGTGGAACTGCTACAGCTATGTCTAGTTGCCATGAGAACAAGAAAAAGAAAATGGAATGATATCTTCTCCTTGCGCAAGGCTGAATTTTTAGTTTGTTTTGGCTTTTTAGTTTCATGGGTAAAATATTGGTTGATTGTTGGTTCATTGTTAGTTGATGGAGGTTAAAGAGAAGCTGCTATCTTAACTATTGCTATTAATGATGGAACAGTGAAGAGGAAAGAAATTTCTTCAGCGAGATATTTAGTGTAGCCTGTGTGGATTGCTGCTGATGGCAGAGGATTATTAGCTATTGATTTGTGTAGTTGTACTTGTGAGGTTCAAGTACTGATGCCTTTTAGGCTTGATATTGTAGTTGTGTCATATGCATCTGGGCCTTCTATTCTTTTCTATTCTAACATTAACAAGTATATTATCAAGTGGAAACCAAAGACCAAGAAGCTCTAAATTTTAACTCTTGTCGTATTGGAGTGATCTAAGAGTAGGGCTGAGAACAGGTTAGATATTATCTGACCGTATCCAGTTCCGATTGGATCTGGATAGAAATCCTTGTATGCAATCGGATTGAGATATAGATTTGGATATATGCTGATGAATTTTGCCAGATATCAGATCTGGATCCAGATATCCAATAAAATAATGTCTGCAAACCACCTATATCAAGGAAAAAACCATTTACATACAACCTGTACAAGGAATCAAACTTGTGAGCTTTCAGCTAGTTCACAACCACTCAGCTATTGTGACAACATTCAATCTTGTTATATAATTATGGTTGATCATACTTATTCAGAATTTAATCATGTTGTCAAATATAATCATTTGAAATATGTTGTGATATTTTATATTTTAATAATTAATTCTTTTCTTAAAGTATTCAATCGTTTCTCTTGCGATAAAAAATAAAAATATACAATCATTTCTTATAGGTTCTTTAAAAGTAAATGTTTAATGATTATTATTATTTTTATTTATGCTGGAAATAAAGAGTACCAATGGTATTGAATATAGTAAATTTTAATAATTTTATATTGTATAGTTTATATATATATTTTTTATTTTTTAATATATTTTTAATAGAAATTCAATTGGGTCAGTGGTCTAGATCCTTGGCCCAATCTGTGTTCATGCAAGTTTAATAACTATGCCCTAGACCTTTAGCTGGTTGCTGTGCATTGCATTGCATGTGATCTTGATAGTGGATTTTGTTCTCATCCTTTATGATTATGTTGTTTATGTTAATTTTCATTATTGAATTCCACTTAAAATCTGATTCATCACCAAATAATATCTGACTTATTTTGGTAGTTGGATAGAGAAAATATGGATATAACCTGACTTGTATTCATATCCGTTTACAACAAATATGGATGTGCTTAATATCCAATTCATATCCATATCTGTATTCGCATTTGCTGAAAAATATGGATATACTAGTATCTGGTCTATTTTCAGCCATATCTAAAGACCTTATGCTCTCTCTTTATTCAATTGTGTACATGGTATGCAACAATGAAGTTGAGATAAACTTTTCTTTTTATTGATTAAATGCTAGTGGAATTTAAAGATAAAGTAGGTTATAGTGTTAGTTGTTATTGTTTAAAAGAGATTAGGTTATCATAGACGTTAAAGTGAGTCTAGGTTATCTTACATCAAAGAAACATATTATGAGAGATATAGTGGATATATGATTTTTGGCTAAAGTGCACATTTAACCCTTGAACTTTTGGGGGTGTTTTACTTTATTCCTTAAACTATGAAAAATTTTCAAGATATTCTTGAACTTTCGTTTTTTGTTCACTTTGGTCTTTGTTGTTAAAAAAATTTGATGTCGTGGAGAAGGGATGTTGTGTTGGAGGAAAGTTTTTGTGGCAGTCTACTCTCACTTAAAACCCTTTTTGATAGCATTTTTCTCTCAAAGCGAGTGGACCCTAGCTTTCTTTCACCAGACCAGCCACCATCTCCGGCCAACACTGGAGCTTGCAACATTTGAACCTCATGGCCAACTCCTTCTCTGACCCCATCCCAGCGACCTATGGTTACCTCTAGTCCTTTCAAGTCCTGTCCCTCTTTGGCAATCACATCTCTGAAGAGATCCCCATAGAGCTCCCCAACTGCTCCAAACTCACTATTCTTTAGCTTTGGGCCAATGAATTGTTCGACCTCATTTCGACGGATCTTTTCCGTCTCTCCAATCTTATAGAGTTTGACCTTGGTCAGAACAAAGAATCTCCATTTCCTACTGTCCTGAGTAGCCTCATCATTCCTTATCATGTGAATAAAATAAAATAAATAAAAAACCAGACATTCAATGAGAACATTTTCATCAATCTGGACAAAACACGAAGGGAAGGCACAAAAGCTATGAAATGATGACTGATTTCTAGGAGAGACATAACGAGTTTTTGAGAGAACGGGTTTGTGTGACATAGAGAGATCTTGGATTGGACTCGCTAAGGAATCAAGTATGGCCTTGAGAGGAATAAGCATCAACTGACGATGACATTGGGACCATCCGAAAACAAGGTAGAGAGTGTTCTCATCCAATCACCAATAGAGGAAAGTCGTAGATTAGATGGGAAGATCCCATAGAAAATCTCTAATTGCTCATTGCTGGTCATGCTCCGAGTGGATGGGAACCATCTCTTAGGTGACATCCTCGACTCCATTTCCAATCTTTCTAAGCTCTAGATGCTCAACCTCTTTGCCAATGATCTCTACGGCTCCATCCCTTCATCTCTGGCTCGCATCTTTGGGCTGGCGTGGCTCAATGTCTTAGAGAATGACCTTAGTAGTGAAATCATTGGAATGTTGAGCTCTCACTTTAGGGATCCCTCAGCCTTCGCCCCCAAAAATCCAGACTTTTGCGTATCATCGCTAGAGGCAAAATGCAAAGGTGCCTAGAGGAGGATTCCGCAGAGCTGGGCCTCGTTGATTGTCTTGGTGGCAGCTATCATTTGTATTCCGGTCTTCCTCTACTACTGCTTCATGATCACGTTGTTTAAGTGGTAGTGGTGCTTCCTTGATAGTAGAGCTGGCGTAAAGAAATGGAGCCTTGGGAGGTGATGCTGGTGTGGCCACTAGGTACATGGCATTGGACGCAGCAGCAGCGAGGCAAGCTATGAGGGAGGGGGACGTGTATAGCTTTGGGATCATGTTGCTAGAGTTGCTGATGGGGAGGCGGTTAGGGATGTTTGCAAGGAAGGGGACATCATGAAGTGGGCGAAGAGGCAACCATAGCGGGGCTAGACCTCGGCGGAGCTCTTGGAGCTCGAGCCGCTAGAGCTAGATCCAGAGTCATTGGAGTAGGAGTTCCTTAGAGTGAAGGTGGGGCTTCTCTGCACCACTCCCGATCCTCTCAATCGGCTCTCCACGGCTGGCATCGTCTTCATGCTCAAGGGCTATCAGTGGGCTCGGATGTTGTCTCTTCTGTCGATCCCACCTCTCAGCCTTCTCCCACATGATACTGTCTCTGATTCGTTATGGCATGGCTCTCTGTTTTCATCCTCTTCTTGGCCATTATTTTTTTCCCCACAAAAAAATCTTTTCTATTTCCATATAAGATTTTTTGTTTTCCAAAGGGTTTTGTTTTCCAAAGGGCTTTTCATTGGACTACCACTTAAGATCTCTCCACCACATAAGCCTGCCACCTCAACGGAAGAAGCATGGCATTAGTTTTTTTTTTTTTAGGCAAGGGCCAAAATAAATCAAAAACTATAGTTCAAAGATGTCTTAAATTTTTTTTCATACTTTAGGGACCTAAGTAAAACACACCCCAATATTTAAGGGTTAAAAGTGTAGTTTAGCCATGATTTTTTTTGTGTGAGAGGGAAGACGGGAGAGATCAAGATAGGATTTTTTTTTTTTTTTAATGTGATTTATGCAATAAGAGTTGTTGTGAAACATGTTATACAATAAAGTTTACTTACAAAAGATTATGCCGTCTTGGGAACAAAACTGATTGTATGGGATCCTTAAGTTCCCTTATCTACCCCTCCCAAAAATTACACTAGAATGATGCCTCCAACAGCTCTGGTGATATTTGTTGAGGGAACACAATTCTAACAATGATTAGTGGATGTTCTAAATCATTGGAAGTAAGATGCTGGTCTGTGCATGGTCTTTTGGCCTTAACCTAATACACTACAACTAATAGTATTGCCATTACTTCTATTATTTCTATTACTACTATCATTACTGCTATCATTATCACTATTATCATTAATAATAATAATAATAATAATAATAATAATAATAATAATGCCATCATTACTATTATTACTACTATTATTACCACATTATTACTATCATCATTGTTGTTGTTATTGCTGTCATCGTCATTATCATTTGTCTTATTTTGATATAATGTTGCATAAATGATCATCAGCTTCTTGGAGTGATGGTGATTGGACATGCCCTCAATGTGGTAACATGAACTTCAGCTTCAGGAATGTATGCAATCGTGGAAAATGTGGTGCTCCCCGACCATCAGCCAGTCCAAGTCCAGTAAATTTCTCTTGCTTCTATCATTTTAGCTTGTTCTGGCTTAGGATTGAAGAATTGTTATTTCTTTTGCTACTTTGAGAAAGATGAGTTGTAGATCAGGATATGCACCTTTCACAAATTTAGTGCAGGTGAATTGTAATTATTTTGCTTATTCTCTATAAGTTGTTAGGATTCTAAATTCTTTAGCTTGAGCTGATAGGATTCTGGAACCTTGCAAAATTAAAAAGCAACAAAAATGAGAGCAAGAGGAAGATACAGAGAGAAGTGGAAGCAATAACCATGCCAATTGCTTTGGTCCAAGGTTTGCAAAACCGATATTGCGAATTGGACCAGTATGTTGCTTGGTACAGTGCTGTCAGTACGATATTGTATGCATCCTGTATCGAGAGAAGCTTTCAACACTTTTTTTTCACTCCTAGTAATGGCACTACTCAAAATTAGGTGGTGCAAGATTGTATTAGGTGGTACAAGATGGTTCCGCTTGATTGGATATGCTAGGTCAAACCTTAGTATCATACCAATATCTTATTGATATAGTTGATATGGAGCGGTACAGAATAGTATGATAGACTTTGCTAAGCCATGGTTATCCTTATATATTAATGAGGCCAACAACTCATGTTAAGGGATGGATAAACATACTCCTTATGAATAGGTGGTTGTTTACATTGTGAAACATCTAACGTTGTTTACATTGTGAAACATCTAACGTTGTTTACATTGTGAAACACCTATGTTAGACAAGCCTTACATATCTAGTAATTTAAGAAAAGAACCTATAAATAGCTATCTGCTGACATATAAAGCTATTATCACATAGAAAATAAAATTTGTTTAGAAAACAAACTATAGTTGCCCAGAGTAAGATCAAAAACTAATGTAGCCTAGGGTAAGTTGGCATGCAATAATTCTTGAAATGATAAAAACAAGTGCCTCTCAGGTATGTGAATTAAATATTATTATTCTTTTTAAATTACATTATTGTGGTGTCCTTAGGAAAAATTAATTACCCTCTTGATTATAAAGTGCAAGAATATGTACCATTGGAATAATTTTTGTTAGCAATGAGATAGATTTTTGGTAGGCAATAACTAGTGATGCAAACAAAAGAAAGTTCAAAAGCTTTCAAATGTCATAGCCCTAGCAAGAGCATGATTTGACATACATATATATACACATACGTACGTATGTACACACATACATACATTGGAGAGGGGGGTTTGATTTGACCACACTCGAGAGGATTTTCATTTAGATTTGGTCAGGTTAGATTTCGATACTGGAGCAAAAGCTTTCAAATATCATAGCCCTAGCAAGAGCATGATTTGACATACATAATACACATACGTACGTATGTACACACGTACCAACATACATTTGAGAGGTGGACACTTGGCCGCACTCGAGAGTTTCTCTATTCAGATTTGATCAAGTTTAGATTCCAATAATGGAGATCTCACATCAATGATCCAAGCCATTGGATGCAATCAATTACTTAAATGCTTATATACAAAAAAATCATGTGATTTGAAGACTCCTAGCCCATGCATCAAAAGGTCAAAAAATTGGACAGGGTAAAAACATAACATAATGCATGCTTTTCTTCTTTTTTCTTCCCAATCTCTTGATGCAAATCATATGACTTTTAGTGTGTAAGCATTTTCAATGTAGTAGATCACATCCAATGAAAATATCTCGGTTCATTGATGTGGTTCGGCTTACGTCATTCAAATTTAGACCTAATCGGATCTGAGCAGAGACTCATTGAAGTATATGTAAGTCAAGCTCTCTCTCTCTCTTTCTCTACATATATGTATATGTGCATGTGCCCATGCATGCGTATGTGTGATACCTTTAGAATGCATGAGACAATATATTATATGATATACCACCTATTGTGAAAATCTAGATTTCAAATGTCCTAAAAAGTTTTGGGTCTGTTTAAAATTGCAAACCCTGACACCAATGGGAGAAGGAAGGCCTTAAAGGTTCTTCAACTTTGTCTCCAACTTCTATAAGATGTTCTTTAAGAAAAATGACAGAAGCTAAAAAAAAAAAAGGTGGGAGAAGAAATTGGAAAGAAAAAGGGAAAAAATACAGATATAATAAGAGGAGGATTAATGGAGCAAGGAGTTTGGACAAGTGTTTTAGCTGATTCTCTCGTAGTTTGATCCTATTCTAGGAAGCCTACCATGGAGTATTATTTTGCCAAATTGCTTCATAGTGTAGCTACCATAATACATTGCGTATTGGTGTTCTTGGTTCAGTCATGGGTTCAAAAGACATGCCTCATATTCAGTTTACATTATCCAATGCTTCAAGGCTGAATGAACATCAAACTAAATCGTTCATCAATTGTGATATTGAAAGAGGTTGAAGTATGAATTAGATTATTTAATCATCATAAATATGTTCTCTGAAAGTCATCAACAGTTTTGCCATCTATTTGGACCACAAATGCTTAGAAGTTTTGGATGCTGATCTAGCAGCCTTGGTGTAGCATGTGGCAGGTGGAGTGATTTCTTGAGCTCTATCAGAATTGCTGCAACAGTTTTGTTGCCTGTTGCATGTCAGTATAGGTTGTGATTGATGTTTGTCACATAGTTTTAGTGTTGTGGGCATGGGTGCTGGACCACTACAATTATTTTTTTGCCAATCACATCATTGTAAGGGAGGCTTGTTAGACAGATGGGTTGGATTCATCCCCTACGTTCTTAGTAAAAAATATTATGCACCATATTAGTTTTTCCCCAAAATTTTATTTAACCATTTTTATTGTACAAGCTGCCTTTTGCAGACATAATTTACATACTATTATTCTAGCTCAAAGCCAAGCCATATCATGCTAAGCCTATTATCTTCATCAAAGCGTATTTGATTATAATAATATATCTTTTAGTGATTGTTGGCAATTTTAAAATGGAAAGATAAGACTATCTTCAGTTAGTGGAACAACAATCATTCTAGAATGATTATGATCAAATTGACATCATCACATCTGCAACCATATATCCTGCCAAGTTTTAAAGTAGAAGTAGTTCATATATGACTGGACATTTATTTGTAGGCTTGTATCATTGATTTCATCCTAAATAATAATTGCCATTTTTATTATATTAACATGAAGAACATGATGACCAAATGAGTTCCTACTTTTCAGCACTTCTTTGCTTTCAGTCTGGTATTCTTGCTGACTGTTCAATCTGATCAAATGTTGATTTAGTTTAATATCCAGATGCTAACATTTTGTTGTTTCACCAGAGAATGGGACCAACACCTATCCCTGGAGCTTTTGATCATCCAGCACCTCTTTATTATGGGGGTGTTGGGGCACCACCACCCATGTCTCTTGGAATGTCTGGTGGCTATGGTGCTCCACTTCCACATGTTGGCATGTGTTATGACTATGGACCACACAGCATTGCTTCTGGACCATATGGTCTTTTATCTCCATATGGTGCACCTGGACCAATGGGAGGTACTCTCTCCTCCCCTCCCCCCACCCCCCCCCCCCCCCCAACAATATGTTGGCACAGTATAAAGCATTTCAATTTCATGCATGTCCAATTAGCAGTTAGTGTACCTGTGTTATGATGTATCCTTCATGGATCTGATTTTGTTCTTCTGCTAATGCTTGTGGGTGTTGCAGGCATGGGTTATGGTCTTGGTCTTGGCATGGGCTGGTATGGATATGGGTACCGAGGATCACCTGTACCGGTATGCTTTTATTTTTCAAGACATAGATGTATGCTTCTATGTGCCTATTCTTTTGAAATTTCATCAAGGTTGTCTGATTGTCTTGTCTGATTGGGTTCCAAAGGTCACAAGTCCATGGTCTGGAGGAGCTCTGCCTGGCAACAATGCTTCACGAAAACGTCGTGGAGGTAACAAAATAATCATATTTGTAGTTACAAATTTTCAAATTCTTCTTTAGCTTGATGCAGTTGTCTGGAATAGTAATTTGATTGTCATAGGCAATTCGACTTGTCCTTGCATACATGTGTATTCTACATCTAATCATCTATATCATTATATTATATGGTACCACTTCTTTTTAAACAATAAACGCACTGTTCTTTTTTCTCTCAATACAAGTTTTTATTCTATGTTTGCCATTAATTTTATATTCTTCTGTGTTGGTTGTCTTACTAACTGCTTAATGATTATCACTAGAGTATTCAATGAATGATATATTTTTAAAATCTTATCTATGATATGCATTTGTTAAAACTGGTATGCAATTGCCTCTTGGAATAAAAGATAAATTCATTTTAAATATTTTATTATTCTAATAGGGACGGAGTAGTGGAGTCTTGTAGGATCAGATGAAAGAAAGAGTGGGTGGCACAAAAATATGGGAAAGTGTTAGATTTTTTTTTTTTTGTTTTTTTGGTTACAATTTTGGGTTGTGTTTGGATTGGATTAAGAGAGTACATAGGTTGCATGATATTACGTACATACATTTGTAAATACATATGAACATATGTACATGCATATCTTTGTGTTTTCCCTTATGCACGGTAATGTTATTTTTACGAGTGGCTATAGGACTTTAAAAGATTATTCCGGAGTTGAAATAATAGTAGTAGGTCTTACATTGTGTTATGTTCCCTCGGTTGTCTTATGCTTACAACCATCTATTTATCTTTATTTTCATATAGGGATGACTTTTTTGTTTTAATATTTTTTAGGGCCTGATGGGTTGTCAAAAAATGATTGGACCTGTCCCAACTGTGACAATGTTAACTTTGCCTTCAGAACCACTTGCAACATGAAGAAATGTGGAACTCCAAGGCCTGGTCCTGTAAGCGTCTCTCTTATTTTTTGTCATCATCTCTGCTTTTCTGTTTCAACTTATGCTTATGCTCCACTATTCTTGTAACGCCCCAAGCCGACCTTCTGATCCAATTAATATTGTTAGCGGATCGAAATCACATGGCTCAAAAGCTTGAGTAAAAGTTAATTGGCAGTAGGCGGACTTGAGTCATAAGCACTTAAACCTTTTCTTTCCCATCCGATGTGGGATTATTTTAGGGTATTATAATTTCTTCCCTTATAATGCGACGTTCTCGTTGCATGCCACAAGTTATAGTTAGAATTGCCTTGAGCCGGATCGTTGGTGCTGCAAGGATGGCTCCACGCTATGCAGGACTCCACTACTGTCCCATGAATAGTCCTTTCCTTATGCCTACCAACTTTCGCACACTCGGATTGGCTTTGATACCATATGTAACGCTCCAAGCCCACCTTCTGACCCAATTAACTTTGTTAGCGAGCCGAAACCATATAGCTTAAAAGCTTGAGTGAAAGTTAATTGGTAGTAGGTGGATTTGAGTCATAAGCACTTAAACTTTTTCTTTTCCATTCGATGTGAGACTATTTTGTAGTATTACAATGCTATTCACCCTCTCTTCCCACCCACACTCCTGCACCTGACTCTCCCCCACCTGGCATCATTCATGGCCTGTATGATATTAAAATATCCTGTAAAAGTGGGAAACTAACTTGAATCTGCTGAGTTATGTTGCTCATGTAAGTTAAAAGTTTCTTTATGTAAACATAAGGGGTGCTGGTGTCAATTGATTATGCAAAACGTTCTGATATTATCCTGGATCAGTTGGGCTAGAAGTTCAGCTACATTTTCTCTATTCCATTTTACACCTTGATTGTTTTAATCTGAGCTCTAACTAGAATAGATAAATTTAAATAATCATCCACTTAAAACTTATTCTGATTCCTTATGTAGTTTGGATAAAAGGTAGAACAGATTAGTACCATAAAGGTTTTGGCCAAAGCTGATACATTACATGCTTGAAGTGTGATTTAGGGTTTGAATATCTTAATTAACAAAAAAAAAAAAAATGGCTAGACACTACATTCTTGATTGCCTCATGCATTTTTTTTTATTTTTTAAATAATCCTCATGAGTTTCATGCTATGAATGTGCATTGGACGAATGAGAACCAATACTTAACAGCTTACTTGATGCATGTCATATAAATAGACGAGGGACATGTATTGCTTTAATGAAACTGGCTATGCACCGTTTCAAACCGAGTTATTCTCTGAAATATATGTACTTGTTAGCTATGCGTTAGGCTAGTAGATTATGGGGGTTGAATCTTAAATGGCCTTCTGTAAATAGCTTTTATTCGCTAGTAGTTTATGGATTTCTATTGTTTTATTATCACTTATAGTTTTGAGATCCACTAGATATTCTAGTCATTGTACTATATTTATTCATCTCTTTACATATATCATCTTTGCACAATGCTAATATATGTGTATTACGATTTCTGAATTATTGGTTTCTTTGCCAATTCTTTCTTTGGGTCATAATGACTACTCTATATCGAACATAAAAGAAAAAAAAAAAAAAAATTATCTCTTGCATTGATGATAGTTTTTATGCTTTTATTCAACTCTATGTACTTTTTTTAAAAAAAAAATATATTTTATGGCCATGCCATTTATTGTCACTTCTTTATTTATGGCAGGCAGGTAACAAGGATTATCCGGATGCGCCAGAAGGTAGCTGGACATGCAATAAATGCAACAATCTTAACTATCCCTTTCGAACCGTCTGCAAGAGGAAAGGATGTGGAAACGAGAAGCCTTCCAACAACCAAGCAGACAAAACCAGATCCTGATATTAATTGTTGTTCAAGAATGAAATGAGACAGGGATTTTTGATTTAGATGAGATCACCATTGTGAAATCTGTGATTATCATCAATGAGATGATTAAAAGTTGCTTATATTGAATTTGGAGTATCTTGTGGCATTTTGGATTGAGTTGTTTTTGGAATATATAATGAATATGATACATCTTCTCTGTGGTTAGAACTGTGCTACTTCTCTATGGTTTTCTGTCTGCGAAAATGTCTGTGAAAAAAATAATATCTTACAATGTCTTACTTCCTCTGGAAATATTTAGAGAGGTAGGAGGGTCCTAGACTCCTGGACAGCGATAACATTGCTTATAAATCAAGGCTCACATGAGCCTTCTGAGATTGAACAAATTTAGCTCTGGGCTTATTTTGGAAAAGAAAAAAAAAATAAAATCATGTGCTTTTATTCTACCTTATGGTGGATAGATCCAATGAAATCAATATTATATTCAAGTATTTGTCAAGTCTTTGTTTGTTAAGTAACGTAAGTTATGTATGTTTTACTCCTTGGATGTGCTTCTGTTCTGACAAGCCACTGTTACTGAAAAATATTAATATTATTCATCCATCATAATTTCTGACTTAAAGATTATTCCATCCATGAGAAACTCATATTGGTTATACCAAGATGGCTTGGTGTGACTAGTTTGTATGTTTCCTCTTGAACAACCGTTTAAGCCATATGGCTTTCCATCATCATCGAGGGAATTGTGGTGAGAACCGATAAGCCTGGTCAAACCAATGCCAGTCATTTTTTTATAATTGCACCTGCAATGCATACGGAAGAAATATATTAATAAAATAATATATAAATTCAAATTAATATAATAAAATGAGTAAATTGATAGTGTCTAGATCTCCTCAGTTTCTTGGATTTGGGGTCTTATTAGTAATATTTATTTTCTAAAAATAAAAAATATCATTCTAAACAAATAAAAAGCTTGGGAGCGAAGTGGGTCTATAAATTGGAGATTGAAAGAACAGCAGATTGGAGACTTGAGGTTTTCTTTTTCTTTTCTAAAATTAACTGAAAAATATTTTTTTAAATACTATATAGGATATTCTGGAATTTTAACTTTCTTTTTATAATGTAATAAAATTAATTGAACAAATCATTTCACATTCCACAAACATAAGATAGCATCAGAGAAAGTCCAAATCACAAACTCACAAATGATAAGGAAAGGGTCAGAAATGACGAGGAGAGGATATCCAGATGAAAGCACCATCATTCGGTCGCCTTCAAAAGATTAGAAAGAAAGGAAGAAAAAAAAAAAAAACACTGCCATTTGGATGGTCGACGTGATTCATGAATATGTACCCATAAAATCCCAGAATAGAAGCAGGCAACAGGGTGGCACTCATTAAGGTTTTATTATTATTTATTTATTATTTAAATAATTTTATTTAAAAAAAATCAGCCTAGACCGGATAGCAAATAATTTACATTGACACCCGTCCTCTCTCAGTTAGCCTACTAATAATGTTTGCTGTTCGGTGGAAACACGAGGAAGCCGTTCGCAAATCAAGAATCTAGGCGCTTCATCCTCCTCCTTGGCGGCAAGGGAATATAAAAATGGCAAAGGGAAAAAGGAAAAGATTTGAAGCGACCAAAACGGCGTTATCACCATCGGCTTCGAGGGGACGGAGGTCCAGAGGCCTAGGGTTTCGTCTTCTTCCAAATGGCCCTTGCTCCCATCCCCACGTCCCTCTCTTCTCGTTGCCTTCTATCTGTTCCTGTTGTTTTTCTTCTCTTCTTGGTTCGCTGCCAAGATTCGGGATTTGCCATTGCTTATTTAAATCCCGGTCTTGGCCGTCTCCCTCGCTATCTTCTCGGAGGAACAGGAGGAGCAAGAGGGGACGGTGGGCGCCGAAGGATCTTTGTTTTTCCCTATGTTTCCTTACAACCTGGGATCCTGAATTGGTTGTTTGGTGAGAATTCGATCTTGAATCCAGGGTTTTGAGAAGAGAAGAAGATTGATTGCATCAGTTCTGGAGGGGTATTCATATTCTTTTTTTAAGGTTTTGAATATTTGGTTTGTTGCGAAATATATGATACAATTCAAAATTCAAATTTTTCATTTGAATTGTTGCGTCTCCTAATTTCTCTCGAATCGTTGCTGTAATCAATATATTCATCGTGCAAAAGGGAGGAAAAGACTTTTTAATGAGGAATTGCGTAGAATTACGTCATTGAATACTCCCATCTTTTCGCCTTGGATTTTATACGTGAAGTCGCTCCTTCTTTCCATGAATATATCGGGTTGCTTTTGGTTAGGTCCACAAGGAGGCTTACTGGTGCCACTGCAGATAGTTTCATCTTGAATCGCTTGGCAGGTGAAGCCAACTGAGGACAACCATGGATGATAAATCAACTGCACTTGAAGCCGTTAACAAGGAAATTGTTGATCTGGTATGTAGGCATGGACAATCAGAGGGCGTTTCAAGCTTATGGTATTTGCCAACTCTGATATTGTTAAACAAGTCTGAAACTTGGATGGTGTCAGAAAATATCTCTTACCTTAAAAAGCTTTTCTGTGCACACATAAAACAAATAAATCGTTAAAAAAGTTTGCTGATTCGAAGCACACTATAGACGAAGCTCTCTTTAGAGTAGAATTCATTCAGTCTAGGCACATACAATTGATGATGGTCTACTCTCAAGATATAATAAACCATTGCATGTCTTTCTTGAAGTGCATTTTAATGAAGGAGTCTTCAGATGGATTCAAATCAACCAAATCCAGATGATCTGAAAATTAGTAAAATAATTTAATAAAAACTTTCTTTTTTATATAAACTCAATCCTCTCTTTTCAAATTCTCAAAGGGTGCACTTAAGGTCACTCAATTTCTTTAATATCTTTTACTTGAGTTCATCCATCTAATCAGATACATCTTTGTAAATCTCATTTGATGTGTTGCATGCATCTCTTCGCGATATTGTGCAAGAGAAGCATCCATATATTTTATGAAAGGAGTGGGCATAAAGAGAGAGATAAAAATTAATCTTTGTCCACTTAAGTATCCTAGGAGATTATATTACCTAAATAGGATTTTAAAGCCCAAAAATTTTGAATTACTTTAATTAATTCCCAACAGATGGCATCTTCATGTTTATATCTCATAGTTTTATAGTTTCTATTATTGATAAGATGCCCTTTCTTGAGTAGAAATTATAAAAGCTTGTGATGCTAATGAGATGTTTCAAAATTTCAGTACTTAACACCATGGTGACTTGCTATCACCGCCCCATTTAACCTATTTCTACCTTTCTTTCTTACTTATGTTGTTTATTTAGGTCAGGTTTTCAATTTGTATACCTTCCTTAGAGATATTCAATTGTTATCCTTAAAGAGGATTGATACATCATAATTCATAATCTTACTGAACCATGACATATTTCTATCTATCATTTGAGTAGAGGAGCAGCAATGCTGAACCCTGCCTTCGGTCATATTTTTGATGCCTTCTCTGCACCTTATATGTCATATCAGAGCTTACTTACAAGAAGAAATCTCAACAAATAATGTAGAAATATTTATGTTCCTTAAGAAATTGCTGAAAAAAATCACCTCATTTTTGTTACTTGGAGTGCACAAACTTTGTGCTGCTGAGTTATCATATTTCTTGATTTCTTAAAATTGGAATTCAATCCTCTCAGGAAAACATCCCCATCAAAGAGGTTTTTGAGAACCTTAAGTGCACAAGAGAAGGTCTAACATCTGAAGCTGTTCAAGAGCGGCTGGCTGTATTTGGTTTTAACAAGCTTGAAGAGAAAAAGGTTGGGGCATCACATATAGCAATGTAGCAACATGAGCTTCTGCATATAGCTGATGATCTTTACAATCTTTCCTCCCCCCAACCCCAGGGGGAAAAACTCATGCATTCTCTACTATTTTTTTTTGCAGGAAAATAAAATACTCAAATTTTTGGGGTTTATGTGGAATCCACTATCTTGGGTCATGGAAGCTGCAGCTATCATGGCCATTGCTCTTGCACATGGAGGAAGAGATATAAGAGGACAGGTAAGGGATCCATAAATCAACTAGGTTAACTTCAAAATTTTGTTGTTTTGAGTATGTAAAAGAACATGTGCTAATTAGGAAATTTAGGAAGCAGTTAAATAATTTGCTTTTGTGTATGTCTTACACTTATATTGAAGCAAAGCTTGAGAAATTTAAGTTTTGATGGGCACATGTGTGTGTGTGCATGTAGGATGCACTTGAGTTCATTTGGCCCCAAATACTTCTTAGTAGAAATTAGTGGTGCACCTCTTAAAACAAAAATTGACACCATTGATAATGATTTATGGTGTATAAAATGCCTAGAGAATAAAAATCATTTATCTTACGAGTCTCTTGCCTATACATCAGGCAAGAACAAAATGAATGATAGCACTATAGCTAGTGAGTCAAAGTATGTTATACACAATATAATTTGCAAATTTAAGCAGCCAATATACAAATCAAATTTAAGCTGATTTGGATACTTTTAGACTATAGATCAAATGAAGATATGACATCCTATTGTTAAAATTACTTTTTTGCATTGATCTAATGTATGAGTGGAAGATCTTGAAATTGCATGATTTTTTTTTCCATTTCTAGGCATTTTATGCACCATAAATCATGTTCAACAATGTTGATTTTCATTTTGACCAATTCGTCAATGATTTCCACTAGAAAGTATTTGTGGCCAAATGCGCTCGAGTACATCTTAGCCTCTCTCTCTTTCTATACATACATGGATACATGTATATCATGTTTTTGAAGTCCATGTCTTTTTCTTTTTTTCATTTTTCATCAACCTTCTTTTAAATGGTAAAAATTTCTCCAAAACTGGTATAGGAGGTCTGAACATTTAATCTTTTGACCCATTCATTGGCTATATTTGTGCAAAGCTGAGAAACTTGAAGATTCAATGGAGAAGATACGGACAATTCATTCGGCTATGTAACATTGATCAGTTCTATCTGCTCTGTACATCTCAATTAACCTTCTCTTTTCATGTACAAGTTTATGAGCTATTTTGTGCAATCTTTCTATATATGGTTGTATATTCTTGCTTCTTTCCAAACATTAGCCTCTATAGGCAAAATATGTTTTTTTTCAAAAAAATTCCTAACCAAGTTATGCTTTCCATGATCCACACTTCATTTTCATCTTTAACTAGAAAACCTTAAAGAAAAAAAGGAGAGAGACAGAATCCTGCTGAAGCATAGCATTGTTCAAATGATGGACTATTTGGCCTATGCTTATGATCATACAATCATAGAAAGTGGTTTGTTAGAAATTTATATATCAAAATATTGCACTGAAACCAATCAAAATTTGCCCATGGTATAGTGTAATGGCAATGATGGCCAGAGCACTTGCTCCACTGACTTTTTTTTCTTGAATTTAATAATTATGATGTAATTAAGCAACACTTTTTTCCCTTTGTTTTAACTTAACCAAAGAATAATTGGTTATTGAGTGAATCTGATATTTAAATGTTGACATTTTCTTGTCTGTCTAATTTGATGAAGAATTCCTAAATTGTATTGTGGTACTTATTATCATGGTCTTATGCCCTGAAATTGATTTCTTGCAGAAAAAGGAAATCGATTACCATGATTTCATTGGCATTGTTACTTTACTCCTTATCAATTCTACCATTAGTTTTATAGAGGAAAATAATGCTGGCAATGCAGCTGCTGCTCTTATGGCTCGGTTGGCACCAAAGGCAAAGGTATTTTTTTCTGCTGCAAACACATACACACACACGCACACGGACAGACAACACACACTTATACATATACGCATATATTTACATACAAAAACACATATCTAAAGCAATGTTTATTGACCTTTTAAAGAATTCCTTAGGTTTTACGTAATGGGAAATGGAGTGAGGAGGATGCATCGGTGTTAGTTCCAGGTGATATTATCAGCATTAAACTTGGTGACATTATTCCTGCTGATGCACGCCTTCTCGAGGGAGATCCTCTAAAAATTGATCAGGTACATGATTGCCTTCCCTTTTGGTCTTTATTAATAATAATTAGTTAGTTACCATATTTTTTTTTCTTGAAAAGTCATAATATATTAGAAATGAATCTTCAAATTGGAAGATCATAAGGCACACTGATACAGGACAAAGTAATAATCAATTGATTAAGATGGATTTACTGCAAAGTAAAATTACTTGGATGAGTGGATTCTTTGGCAAGGTCAGCAAAGAGGAGAGGGAAACCTCTTAGTAACAAATGGAATTGTAAGGAAGGCAACGATATGAGTCTTACTTTGCAGATGTGAACCTTGAAGTGTTTACCTAGAGGATTTCTAAATGTACATTGATGAGTTTTATTAATTGGAATACATGGACACGTGGCCAGATCATACAGATGAAATTTAATGCATGTGACATGAGACAGTGGAATAGCTTAGGCTGGATTTGAGCATTCAGTTACATGATTTTGTCAACTGGTTAATACTGACATGTTTATAGATTTATCATCAGGGAATGACTAAGCATGCAAATGAAAAGAGGAAAAGAGGCTCTAGAGTTTAACTTTGAATTCATCTTCATAGGATGAAAATTGTGGCTTGACCTTCCATTTTGCCTATTGTTTCTTGTAGTTCACATCAAAACATAATTAATTCCATGTTAAACTTGAAAATTAAATAGCACTTGCCCTTTTTTGTAATTATATGTTTAATTATCAGCATTACGAAACAAGTCACTTAGATGTGGTAATGTAAGCAAGCTAACACTATGTTTCATATTTGAGGCCAAATGTGAAAGTTGGGGCATTATTTTCAGGTTGACAGATTTTTCCATTAGAAATCATACTATAAGATCAATTACAATAATAAGAAAGTCTTAATTCTAAACTAGCTGGGGTTTTTTTCTCTATTCTGCTAAAAACATTATGTACATGTGCAATATGAGATTAATTCTAATTTATAATTAATTTGTCTTCAAGACATCAAACCTCTCTCTCTTACATATATATGTACATACGCATGTACATACATGCACTTATTGCATGCAGCCATGGAGATAACTAAATATTGGATGGAGATCACTATATATTGCATGCACGTATGAGATACAGCCTAATAATAAGAAAGTCTTAATCCTAAACTAGCTGGGGTCAGTCACATGAATCTTTTTTCTCTATTCTGCTAACAACATTATGTGCATGTGCAGTATGAGATTAATTCTAATTTATAATTAATTTGTCTTCAAGACATCAAACCTCTCTCACTTACATATATATGTACATACGCATGTACTTTCATGCACTTATTGCATGCAGCCATGGAGATAACTATATATTGCATGGAGATCACTATATATTGCATGAACGTATGAGATACAGCCTAGACTCAGAGGTCATAAGGATTGATATACTGATGAATCAATTGTATTGATAAGGTGTGCCTCTATTATGGATTACTGAAGTTATTTTCTAACAGTCAATGCTAGATATTTCACAAATTTACATGTGATTCATTTCAGGTTTACCATTAATTTGTAAGCAACATATTCACATTTATAGTGATCTCCTTGAACTCTTTTTTTTGACTGTGTAATCTCCATGAGCTCATTTGTGCTTTTACCCTATTATATGCAAATATGTAGAGACTTCTTGTTGAAATCTGTATTTTGGAACCTGGAGAAGTTGACATCTTTTAAATGTGAACATTAAAGAGGCTGGATTATTTGTGGACGATCGAACATGTGACAGGACTATGCGATGGATATTTTTATTTGATTTGTAAAGAGACCAGCCAGTTCAATTGTTGATAACGTAGATTGCCTTGTTTTATTTTTACCTTATGAGAGTAAACTGGTGACTTCATGGCCATTGAGATTAATAATTTAACAAGGTGAAATATAAATTTCAGTCTGCTCTTACGGGAGAATCGCTACCAGTAACCAAGAACCCTGGTGATGGAGTTTACTCAGGTTCAACATGCAAGCAAGGTGAAATAGAAGCAGTTGTGATTGCCACTGGAGTTCATACTTTCTTTGGGAAAGCAGCTCATCTTGTAGAATCAACTATTCATGTTGGCCATTTTCAAAAGGTCAGGCTTCTAGAAACTATATTGCTTTTGCAAGTCTTGCCTGACTGGTTCTGATATTGGTGTATGAACTTATCAACTTGTATTTAATTCATCTGGGATTTATAGTGGTGTGTCAATAATACTGTACCATAAGCAACATTAAGAATCAACACATGCTTCTGAGAGATTAACCATTGTTGAATGTTTTCCAGGTTTTGACTGCTATAGGGAACTTTTGTATCTGTTCAATAGCTGTCGGAATGGTCATTGATATAATTGTGATGTATGGTGTTCAAGGGGAGAAATATCGAACGGTCATTGATAATCTTCTCGTGCTACTCATTGGCGGGATTCCAATTGCTATGCCCACAGTTCTTTCTGTTACAATGGCCATTGGATCACGTCGATTGTCCCAGCAGGTCTGTGCACCATTGAATGTGACTTTTTGAATGTTTAGCACTATAATTGCTTAAATAAGCTGAATCTGGCCTTCCAACTGATTGCTGTTATTTCAACATTCAGCATAATTGTCCTCCTGATTTGCAGGGTGCCATAACAAAAAGAATGACTGCTATTGAAGAAATGGCGGGAATGGATGTTCTATGCAGTGATAAAACAGGAACTCTAACTCTCAACAAGCTCACAGTGGACAAGAGTATGATTGAGGTTATACTTTATGCATCAATAATATATACTTCTGCAACATATATTTGCATTATCTTGTTCAAAATTTAAAAGCTTGTTTTCTTCGATAAAATATGGCATCTGCAAAATTTAGATAATTGTTGGGAAATTAACATTTATTTTACCACTTATAAACAGTCCGACCTACAGCTTAACTTTTTTTGCCTTTCTGATCGTCTTTTAAGTATGTGGGTGGGAATATTCCTAACTTGAAAATATGTTGTACTACAAGCTATCAGTCATACATGTATCAAGCTGATATCAACTCATTAATGTCACTGCAGGTTATTGCCAAAGGTGTTGACAAGGATCAAGTTGTCTTGATGGCTGCAAGGGCTTCAAGGCTGGAGAACCAAGATGCTATTGATTTAGCAATTGTTTCCATGTTATCGGACCCAAAAGAGGTAACAAAGTCTGAATTCTCCTTAAACTTGTGGAGAGACTTTGCTGTATAATGTATTTAGCTGTCCTTTTGCTCCAACCAAATCATATGCAGCCTATGAGCTTATCTTCTTGAAGTTTCTCATGTTTGCACCTTATGACATTCTGTTGTTAGACCAGTGTATCATGGAAAGAGTAGATTTTTTTTTTCCCTTGGTAGGGGACATAAATATCTTCTATGTAAATTAAGGACACAGTGAAATTGAAATAGGCATGGCCAAATTTTTTCTCCAATGACTCCAAGTATCAATCTTTTGTAATGAAATGTAAGATGGATATTCTGAGAAAGCAAGAATGATGTGCTATCGATGATAAAAGTTTCCTTTTATATTCAATATGGCTAATCTGATTGAAAACTAGCTGTCTGCCACTATTAACCTTTTTTCTTTCTTTTTCTGTCCACATAGTATTGAATCGTTTTTACTTTTCTCTGTGAACTTTTGTTTCAACCTGTTTTAAATTTATTGAAGGCACGTACGGATATTTGTGAGGTCCACTTCCTTCCATTCAACCCTACTGATAAGAGAACGGCTCTTACATACTTGGACGCTGCTGGTAAAATGCATAGGGTGAGCAAAGGTGCACCGGAGCAGGTATGCATTCTCTTCACTTTTGATATTAATGTAATAGTGCTGCAGGATAAACTGAAACATATAAAACTAAGATCTCTCTGGTTAGACATATAATATTTATTTGTATTCAAATACATGTACAGCACTGTGCAGTCTCAGTATCAGAAAATGTGGAGCTTCCACACAACTAATTAGAAAAGGCAATAAAAATACACGTGATAAGATTTTCAGTAGGTTTATGCCTTAAGACAAAAGTAGTCAACCATACTGATGCTGTATTAGAGGAAGTTGATCTTGTCAAGTCTTAATTAATTAGATGACTGTGATGGCCAGTCAAAGATTTAATTTTACCTATTAGTCAAACTGAAATGTCAAATGGATCTAGTTTGACTGCTTACCTGATGATTTGATTGGCAATACACTGCTGTGGCAACGATATTCCCTTGGCTAGCCTGCATTTTATAGGTTGAGTTAAAATCAGTTCTTTTTTCTTTTTTTTTTTTTTCAGTTGACAAAGGGGAAAATACATAAAAACGATATATTTTTTAAATTTTTTTATGTCAAGGTAAAATTAGCAGAAAAGAAATTTATTATAAAATTAATAGAACTATTGGGGAAACTTCCAATGATTTCAGAGAGTTTTGTCACTTGTCTAGGAGGTGGTGCAAAAGAGGAGTGACGGGAAGATAGATAGACGTGCATATACTTCATGATTGTCAGATATTAGAATAAATGGTTGTTTCCAGTATGTTTCCTGGTCCAAATTTAGGATTGGGAGCAAGAAGTTGGCTCAAGTGGACAGGTTTGGTTGTGAGCAAACATAAATGTCTGTTACCCTGGAGGTCTTGTATTTGAAATGAACGGCATGTGATTTGTTATTTTATTGTTCTACTATGTTAATTTAGCCACATGAGATCATGTTTCAATTTGTTGGCTTTTTGCCTCCTTAGATAAATCCCCCTTATACGAATCTTGTAATATTTTCCCTTTAGTTAAACTGTGTCCAAATGTATGGAATTTGTGGAGGGCTCCTTGCTTGAGCTTATATGACTAGTAAAGTGGGTCTTCCTACCCACGAACAGGCCTCTTTGATTGCAAAATAGTCTCTTCTCTTGGCTCAAATTGCCTTGGCCACAGATTCCGCACCAATTCTTAGGGGGTTGATATCATATCAATAAATGACCCCTAAAATTTGCTCTATCTTTCTATGAAACCTTATCAAGTTAGACTTTTGCTCTGCTTTGATGGGAAGAGAATTCAGTTATGGTGATAATTGGGATGAAGTTGAAATGAATACCACATTCATATTTCTAGTTGGCCCAGAGTGGCCGTTACCCAGACTGAAGTCTTTTTTGGTGTAAAATGAGGTTTCAGCCTGGTCAAACATGTGAATATTTGAATCCTTAGTGTGGTGATTCAGAGGCCTGGCTGGGCTAAGATTTGTAGGTGGGTGTATATTCTCAAGTATAAACTAGGATGCAGAAAATAGTTTGATAAAAAAATTCATATTCACTTCTGTAAACGTTGCTAAAACTTTTTCTTCATTTTTGTAGATTCTCAATCTTGCATGGAACAAGGCAGATATTGAAAGAAAAGTGCATGGAATTATAGATAGATTTGCAGATAGGGGGCTCCGGTCACTTGCTGTTGCCTATCAGGTAATTTTGACTTCTCATGTTCATTTCTTAAGCATCATTGTTGGTATTTCTTTCAAACCTGAATCATGCCCCAGCTAATTGGTTCTTTTTGTGCAGGAAGTGCCTGCTGGTAATAAAGACAGTCCTGGAGGACCCTGGGAATTCATTGGCCTTCTTCCTCTGTTTGATCCTCCTCGCCATGATAGTGCTGAAACAATTCGCAGAGCTCTGAACCTTGGAGTGAGTGTCAAGATGATTACAGGTGTTTACCTCTGTGGAGAAGGCCTGTGATTTTCAAGTTATGATTTGCATGCATTGGTTCTGGAATTGACATGTTAATATATTGCATAAGATATTGATAGTCTATACACTATAACTATAACCATCAAGCCTTTTCCTGACCGTCCACACAGCCAATATAACAGTGATCTTCAAATTCTATTATTTTGGTAGTTGGGAGTGCAAACTAAAATTTTGAGTGTAAATTAAATTTTTCTTTATTGCGTCTTATGATGCAACTATTGTTAGTTCTGATAATCATGAAAGTATATTGGAAAGACTTTATGACTATAACTTAGAAATTGTCTAGTTGAATTGCATCTATAATGCCTTAGTTATACAATTCTTGTCCCTTTTGCTTACTTGTATGTTCCACCATGCTTTGCCAAAAAACTCTGATGCAACAAAGAGCGGATGAAAGTACGTAGGTTACAAGATAAACTTAAGCTAACACTTAATCTAATATAACCAAATTAACAATGCAATGAAAGATCTACGGTTGCATGCAAGGAAACAAATGAAAAAGCTATTTTTTATTTTTTCAAAGGATGCAATCACGAATGCATGGAAAGAAAGAAGTCTTCACGTGATGAAGGTTTCATGCAAGGCATAAAGAACCATTTTTGGTTTTCAAGAGTGGTAATGATTAGGCTAAAGAAAGTATTTACATACTAAATCCAAATAGATAAGGACAAGCACAAAAGTACAAAAGGAAAAGACGAAATAACAGATAAGAAATTTACCATTGAAGTGTAAAATTTGCAGAGTTGTTGATGACTTGGATTTCTACAGTTCTGTGTATCAGAAATATTGGTTTTGGTTAGGCTAGGGTACTATCTCAATGTTTCTAAATTTAAGCTAGACTACAGGTAGAGAAAACATTTCTTATTGATATTAAAAGGTATTCTACTCTGGTTCCTATTCTACCAATTACACCACTGGATTTTTGCCACTCTTCTTATCCAGTATCCCATATAAAGCTGTTGTTTTTTAAATGATATAGGACTTCTAAAGAGTTGATGTTTTGGACAAGTCTAGGAAGACAAATTGAATATTTAATATACAGTTGTCGTCTAGGTTATCTATAGTAAGAGGTTGTTTTACTCTGATGTGATCTAAAAGATCATCATCTTTTATCTGGGAATCACACTCTAAGGTTTCGTCACGTTTTTCTAAGTAGATGGGATTTTCTATAATTTCTTTTATTATGGGCTTACTCTGCTCAAATTCTAATGGAAATTTGTTGTAGTAAGCTAGGGTTTGTACTATTAATTTAGAGGGTCTTCCTCCAAGTAATGAGGTAAAAGGCATTTTTTCTATAGCTTGGTAATTTGAGTATTGGGTATCTACTACCAGATTACTATTGATTTTTCTGTCTAGATTTTTATTAGTTTTTGGATCTTGACAAGGTTTTACTTGCAGTTTAGATTTGGGCTGCTGAATTAAAGGTAAAGAATCTGAATGCCAATTTACAGTCGGTTTTTCTACAATTCTTCTACCAAAATTGAGGTTACCTATATTAAAACTATTTTTTGCCAGAAGGGATTTGGCTTCTAATGCTAGGTCTATATTTACTAAATCAAGATGTACTAGGAATTGTCCTATACTATGAGTTATGTATGTCCTATCTGGATAGTTACTGAATGTGATGACAATGCTGTTATCTACTTGGTTTGCTATAATGGGTGTTTCTACAATTTCTAACGCTGGTTTGCTATCATGACCTAACATACTTAATGCTTCTACTTTTTCTTCTTTTTCTGAGGGTTCTACGGGTTTTTCAATATTAAAAGTGATTTCTTTTTCATCCTTTTCTAATTCTATTGGTTCATCTATGGCTTGTTTTAGGTTTATCAATCATTTATTATGTCGTCCCATTTGTCATGGTCTATGGTTTCTAGTTCTAGTTCCTGCTTGAAATGTTCTTGCTTCAAGCTTGTAATTTGTTGTTTTTTTGTATCCTTAATTGTCTCTCCTGATAACCTAATAATTCTAACAATTGGATCTTCATCTTGGCTATTTGATGTAGTTTCCTTTTGAGGTTGATGGCTAAGGTTATCATCTCTTCTAGTTTCTATTTCTTTTTCTAGGGTTTCGCTATGCTTTACTATTTTACTTTGATGCTGTTCTAAGGCTATGAAACGGTCATTTGAGCTATTTGGATGTACTAATAGTTGTCCTAAAATAAGTTCTATATTTAGGGCACTTATTAATTGTCCTAAAATATATATCCTAGGGGTTTGTTCTATATGACTAATGTTTTGATTGACAACCTGTTTATCTAATGCATAGGATGATGCATCAGCTTGATGGACATGTTTAGTAAGACTAGTATTTGATGAATTTGTCTGATAAGCTTGTTCTGCATTTCTAAGGATTTCATATGTGTCATCAGGAGGTATACTACTTCTAATGATCTTGACTATTGGATCTTTATCTTCTTTTAGCTCTAATCTTACTGGTTCTTCTTCAGATTGGTTTGGGTCTATAGGAGATTCATCAATTTCAGCAGTCTCTTGTTCTGGTTCTTGGTCAGTAATACTTAGACAAGAGCTGTCATTTCTGGTCATCAGTTTTCCTAGAAATCCTATAGGTACAAGGATGTTATCTTCTTTAGGTTTAAAGCTTTCATAACCTTTGCTGAAGAAGCTAATTTTGATGTTATTAAAAACATCAGGGGTTGGAAGAAAAAAATTAGGAGCATAATACACTAAACCTGAATTATCTTTTAAAACTACTTCTAGGGTTGTGATTATTTGTTGTTGGTTTTGGATGACAACATATACTTTAGTCGCTAGGGCTGTTCTAACTAAAGCTTTTACACCTATAACTATTTTTCCTGAATGCATGAGTTCGAATTGAGTTTGTGATATTTCTTCGTTTGTTTTTGAAGTGAAAAGATGAGTTGTTCTAACTTCATGACTACAAGCTAGTTTTGCTTCATAACAAGTTTGTAGAAACTTTGAGTCTTTGTTTTTGTAAAGTGTTTCTGGTTGTAGGAATTCTAGGCGTGCTTAGGAGAATTTATTAAACTGTTCTTCTATGTCAGTTTTAGGCTTATCTATTCTATTAGGGTTGCCTATAGTTATATCCAGTTGTGTTTTAGTTATAGGTTGATTATAGTGATTTTCTATTGGACTAGTAACGCTATCACTATCATTTTTGGCTAACTGATTATTAGGAATATTTTGGCATTCTTCTAAGTCCTTAGTTTTTCTAGCAAGATTTTTATTTTTCTTTGGGCTTTTAGGATTATTGATGTATTTTTTACTCGTTCTTTTATATTCTTTTATATATTTAGGTTTTTCTAAGTACCTAATTGTACTACTTGATTCTAAATCATCTAATTCTATTTCTGATTCTGAATCTTAATATATTTCTAATTCTATTTTTGAGTTTATATCTGATTCTATCCACAGACTTTCGCTATCACTAGTGCCTGTTATATCTAGATTTTCTGAGTAACTATCATTATTAGTAATGTATACTATGGTTTCTCTATCGCTAAGGCTTTCTATATCAGGTTCATAATAATCTTCGTAATAATTTAAATCTTTTTCCTTATTTTTTATGATGGTAGAAAGGTCTGCTAACATTTCATCTTCAGACTTTTCATAATAATCATCTTGATTATAGTCTAGATTATAATAGTCTTCGTTGTAATAGTCTTCATAGTGGTCCATGGTAACCAAAGATGCATGATAAAAGCTAAGAAAAATAAGAATTGGGTTTACTTTCTTAGGTCCAAATAATGGTATCTTACTGTTAAGATAATAGAAGATAGGCAACTATCACAAAAGATAAACAATGAATAGTAATTAACAGGAAAGTTGTGGAAGTTTACTATGAAGGTTTCAATAGGTGTGAAGGGATAAGGTCAAGAATAGGAAGATGAATAGTAAGATTTCCTTGATTTGATGTCAGGATTTGATGCGGTAAGTAGATAGTATGGGTTTAGAGTGGATGAGATTTATCTTTTAGAGGATAAGGATGGAGTAGTATTTCTGATAAGGATGAAAGAAAAGGACAAGACACATACAGATGTGATAGAATCTTGCGGTTATAAAGGATAAGGAGAATAAGAGTTGGTTAAGGCTGACAGAACATTATACGGAAAAATGTAGAGATGCACTGGATGATGTACAAAACTAGTACAAACTAATAATATAGAGAATACTTTTTGGGTTTTCTTATAGAAAAACACATAGAAATATTTTTAGATTTTTCTTTTATATATTATTTTTATATTTTTCAAGGGTTCCACCACGCTTTATTGCAAAACTTTGATGCAAGAAAGAGCGGATGAAAGCATGTAGGTTGCAAGATAAACTTAAGTTAATACTTAATCTAATATAAGCAAATTAATAATGCAATGGAAGATCTACGGTTGCATGCAAGGAAACAAATGAAAAAGCTATTTTTTATTTTTTCAAAGGATGCAATCATGAATGCATAGAAAGAAAGAAGTCTTCACGTGATGAAGGTTTCATGCAAGGTATAAAGAACTATTTTTTGGTTTTCAAGAGTGGTAATGATTAGGCTAAAGAAAGTATTTACATACTAAATCCAAATAGATAAAGATAAGCACAAAAGTATGAAAGACAAAGACGAAATAATAGATTTTTGCGGAAATAATTTTAAAGATAAGATAAGTAACAGTTAAAGGATAAGATAAGATAAGATTCTCTTCCTATCTCTCCCTCTTATTAAAGAAATAAGGGAATCTTTTCTTTTCTTTTGAACGAAAGTTCCGTAAATGGTTAAAGTGGAAAAAATAAGAAAGGTTTGTTCGGCGAAGGCTATGGAAATGGTTAAAGTGGAAAACAGTAGGGTAATGATGGTGAATGATGGGACTCTCCTCAGGTTTAGAGGAGAATGAACCTTGTGCTTTGATACCAGGGATGGGTAAAGGATTGTAAGTATTGTTTATAATCATTAAAATTAAGGGTTCTTTAGCCTAATCATTACCACTCTTGAAAACCAAAAAATAGTTCTTTATGCCTTGCATGAAACCTTCATCACGTGAAGACTTCTTTCTTTTCATGCATTCATGATTGTATCCTTTGAAAAAATAAAAAATAGCTTTTTCATATGTTCTCTTGCATGAATCTGTAGCGTCATTGCATTGTTAATTTGTTTATATTAGATTAAGTGTTAACTTAAGTTTATCTTGCAACTTATGTACTTTCATCCGCTCTTTTTTACATAAGAGTTTTGCAGCAAAGCGTGGTGGAACCCTTGAAAAAATATAAAAAAAAATATATAAAAGGAAAATCTAAAAATATTTCCGTGTGTTTAGCTCCTGCTTTTGTTGTTGCAACTGAGTTTCAAAGATAATATTTCTGTAATTTATGAAAAAAGATGCAGCAGGTTGTGCATAAGCAGAGGTGAAAAGAGACATCAGATAGGAGTTTGGAAATTTACACATGGTGCCTCTTGTGTTTCCATAGAATCATGTCATTCAAGTTTGGAGCTCAATGCCAAGTCATTAAAAAATTATCTGTCACAACATTGTCTCTGGTTATTTTACTATTTTTATTTCCTTTCAAACCTTTTGTTTAATCAAACATATGCAGGTGATCAATTGGCAATCGCTAAGGAAACTGGGCGCAGACTTGGAATGGGCACAAACATGTACCCATCCTCCTCTTTATTGGGTGCCAGCAAGGATGGAGAAATTGCAACATTACCAGTTGATGAGCTAATTGAGAAAGCAGATGGTTTTGCTGGGGTGTTCCCAGGTAAATTTTGATTTTAGTTAACAATTTTGAATCTTTTATATGTTTTCTGAGTTTATTGTCTACAGAGCACAAGTATGAAATTGTGAGGAGACTGCAAGCCAGAAAGCATATTTGTGGGATGACTGGAGATGGAGTCAATGATGCACCTGCATTGAAAAAGGCGGACATAGGAATTGCAGTGGCAGATGCAACAGATGCTGCTCGGAGCGCCTCTGACATAGTTCTTACAGAGCCTGGATTGAGTGTGATTATTAGTGCTGTGTTAACTAGCCGTGCAATTTTCCAGAGAATGAAGAACTATACAGTAATCATGCATTTCACCCTTCATGATATCTGATGCACAATCGAACTTAAAGGCCACCATATGTGTTTCCAGCCTCCATTTTCTATTATTTTTTATTTGTGATTCTAAAGTCTGACATGGATATGCTGCATTGCAATCTATGATGCTTATCTTTTTATGAAGTTGAAATTCACTTAATGAAAAATCTCAGGCAAGCAAAATATTATAACAATTGGAAAGTAGCATGAATCAGCGTTTGCTTTCATCAGATAATTTTCAATCTGAGATCTTCAATAACATAATATACAATCAACCTTTCTTAACCGGAGTTCCTCACAGTTTCTGGAGTTCCTCACAGTTTTTGATACTTTTATATACATTTTTACTTGCAGTTCTGTTAATACATCATTATGATTGGACAAAGTGCTAAAATTTAGTCTTTGAACTTTCACTTCAGAAATTTCACATCAGTAACTCTGCAATCATGTGTCCTGAGTTTGTTGAGGTCATAGATTTCTTGCAAGGAAAGCTCATCAGTATTTGTTTGTACATAAGCACCTTTTCTACCTAGCTTAAAAATTGGATTTTGCATATGGCTTAAGTTGTAGAAACTAATGACTATACTTTCTTTCTCATTATGCAGATATATGCTGTGTCAATAACTATACGTATTGTGGTAAGCTACAAGCTATGTTTTTCTGTTTTGCTCAACTTGTAAATTTTTCTAGCTTTCCTGTATCTTTAATATAGTTATAACATGTTTCGAGTCCTGCAAAGGGCAGAGTAATTTGATAAAAGGTTGATAGGCACATGGTTGCACATGAAAATTCCTTTGTCACTGAGTGAGTGCATGTGCAAATGCATATGAAATTGTGGAACATTTAACGTGTGAAACAAAGATGTGGTTATGATGGGTTTCTAAAATGTTATGATGGTTGTGGTCTATAGGTAATCTATGTTGTAGATTGTCATGGTGAAGACCAAGATTTTAACTCTTAGCGGGATGGGGGACATCCTAGCCATCCCATCCCGTCCCGTTCCGTTCCTATGGGAAAATGGACCGGAATAGGGGTAAGACATTAAAACCCATCCATGCAAGCAAAAGAAGTGAAGTAGAAGAAAGAAAGGAAGGAAAAAAAGGGAAGGGGGGAAAAAGAAAGGAAGGAAAGAAGAAGAAAAGGAGAGAAAGAAAGGAAGAAAAAAAGGAAATAAAGAAGTTGAAAAAGGAAAGAAAGAAAGGAGGGGAGGAGAAAAAGAAAAGAAGGAAGGATGAGGAGAAATAAAAAAAGAAGAAAAAAAAGAAGGGAGAAAAAAAAGGAAGAGAGGAAAAAATGAAAATGATAAATTAAAAAAAAAATAAAGGAAAGAAGAAAGAGAGAGAGATGGGGTACCTATTGGAATGCTCTATCCGGATGGCTAGTGGAATAGGACCAGATAGCTTGGCATCTCGTTTGGTGGAGGAACTGGAACACCCCATCCTATAAGATTTAAAACCTTGGTAAAGGCAACTACTTTGATCACTGTCTAAAGAATCTTTAACAGTTCTTCATAACATCAAGTGTATGGCTGGTCAAGATCAAGTTCAAGGGCAACTTTGATTAGCTTTACCCTATTATATTTTTGTTTATTGCTAATTTTCTTGTATTCTTGCTTTTCTTGAAGAAAAATGCTGATATTACATCACTGATGCATAATATTAAGAGGTCTGTAGTTAGTCATCTGGTCAATGAAAACACATTCAATTATTCATGTTAAGGATTTTAAAATGAAGTGTACAGCATATTGGGAATACAGATGTTGGGTTCCTACTTGAATCCATGGACAACTTGTCCAAATGTTAACCTTGTTTTTGTTATCATTGACTGGGTCTAAAGTAATCAAAATAAATTAAAATCATGAAAAAATGGCATAAAAAAATCTATTACATGTTCAACCAGTCCAGATTCACATTTGGGTTCCCAAAATATGTATCTTTTGTTGCACACAGTTGGGTAGGGTCGGTCATATTTGAGTCTGATATGACTGACTTGTACACAACCATAACAGAAACCATCATAATAGGTCATATAGGAAATTATGGATGTAGACAATAGTGGAGGGTTCTTAAAAGTTTGTGTTATGAACGTGCAATTCTTTTCCCATATTAGACCATTGCTTCTCCTTGACATGATGGATTTTTCTTTAACAGCTTGGATTTATGTTGTTGAATGTCTTCTGGAGGTTCAACTTTCCTCCATTCATGGTCCTTGTGATTGCAATTCTTAATGATGGTTAGAACCAACATCCTCAATTGAACTGCCTTACTGAACTCTTTTTTATTCATGTTAAAATCTTTTTACCTCTATTCTGTCTGTTAATTTTGTTTTATTATTGTTCATGCATCTCATTCAGGCACGATCATGACTATATCCAAGGACCGGGTCAAGCCATCTCCACTTCCTGATAGTTGGAAACTTTCTGAGATATTTGCAACTGGGGTCGTCATTGGTGCTTTTCTGGCTCTCACCACAGTTATATTTTTCTGGGCGGCTTATGAGACTGATATTTTTGTGGTATTACACTTATCTGTTCCTCATTGCAGTTGCTGGCATTATGGTGAAAAGTATTGTTACACATGATCATGACACCTTTTTGAATAAAATAGGATATTTTCATGCATGAACTAATGTGTAACTTGGGCTAATTTATACCAATTACCTGTAAAAGAAATAATGATTTTCATAGAAATTTTTCTGTAAGGCAGTAATTTCTATGTGTTAGGGAGGTAGAGAGGCTAATTATATCGTGGAGGGAAGTGAATGCCAAGTATCCCTAATGGTGCTTTTATATAGGATAAGTCCATTATTTTCATCTGGTAGGAAACCTTTTGTTTCTCACACCTGCAGTCTTGATTTATATAGTCTGGAAGAACAAGGTTTTGAGGATTCATAAATTTATATTTGTTATTCTGTTTCTGACATCATCCTTTATTAGTAGTTAACTAGGTATAAATTACTAGTATGTTCATGTCTACTAGTATTTGTGCCTTCAATTATTTGCACCGTACTCCAATGATCAAAATTATTAAGAAGGTGCATTACTGTTTTCTGGTGTTGTCACAAAATTAAGATCCTGCATGTCAGATAAGGATGCACATCTTTATGGCCTACTAACAATGTGTTGATATTGTTTGTAAATTTTGATATTCACTTCTTCCCACATCATTTCACATGTGTGGTCACTTACATATTTTTCATGGCAACTTTGCAGCACATCTTCCATGTCAAGACTTTCAACAAACACAAACTGGATATGTCAAATAATGATGTCCGCTTTGACAACACAGAGAAGTTGGCATCTGCTGTGTACCTTCAAGTGAGCACCATTAGCCAGGCGTTAATATTTGTGACACGCTCCAGAGGTTGGTCTTTCCTGGAGCAACCTGGCAGTCTCCTCGTTGCTGCATTTGTCATTGCTCAACTGGTGAGTTTTTCTCTTATTTGATTAGAAGAATTAAAGTCTGTAAATGATAGCAGTTGAAAACGGTGAAGGCAAATTAACTAGTTAGAGTGCCTCTATATAAGATAGATGGTTGCTCAAATAGAAACCGTCTTTTCTGCATATCCCTCTCTTCACAGATTATGCCACTTCACTAAATATTCTTTCCTAAAAAGGTGCAAGTGATCATACTACCATATTCTTTCCTCTATGACCTAGTAATATTGTAATAACTTTCCTGGGCATCATTCCACTGTCAACTCTTTACATAATGTCTATATGTATGCTTCATTTTTTTTTTTTTTTAAAAGAGTCTACAAGCATCCATTTGGTTATACTTTTCCACTTCAATGCTGGTGGGAAATGGACCCACAAAGGAAACAGAAATTTAACATCAAGATCCTAAACTGACAGTGCACGGAACAGTACTTGGGAGAATTAAATTTCAGCATCTATTTTTATTCTTTTTGAAATCAAAATCATGTTATAACTTTAGTAAGAATACAAATACTTCTATAGGTTTTGATGTCTGATTTACCTGTGCAGGTTGCTAGTATACTAGCTGCCCATGCAAATTGGGAATTTGCTGGAATCAAAGGTATCGGTTGGGGTTGGACGGGGGTTATTTGGGCTTACAACATCGTTGTCTACCTGCTTCTTGACCCAATCAAACTTGGAGTGCGATATGCACTCAGTGGACAAGCCTGGAATCTGGTCCTAGATAAGAGGGTTAGTAGATCTCAACTCCAAATTCATGCTAGCTGTAGTAATGACATCTTCATGAAACTTCTTAAGAGCCCTTCATTTATCAAAGCAAGATGTTTTACCAAGGTTAATAATGCTTGGTATTTTTGCCATCTGGGTGGATGGTCGATGAGCCGATATTTTGGTTTATCTCCGCTAAGATGGTAAATAGAAAGAACAGAGATTTATCAAGACTGAAATTCTATAATATCGGCATATTTAATATTAGTCAACATTAATCACCATTTTAAGCCTTTAATTTTAGTGTTTGATCATGGAAATATTCGCTTAAGATTGTAAAAGAGAGATTAGAAATTTTCAACCAGTATGTTGATATCATGTTGGCTGATATCTCGAGATATATCAGTTTATATGGGCTAAGAAAATAAGGACCAATATCTTCTGAATGTTGTATTATTGGGTGCTTTTTATTGATACAACTGAAATTTTGGCTGAGATATTGATTGATACAAAACTTCATGTTTTTCTTATAGTTCTTTATTTGTGTGTGTAAAAAGAGAGAGCTGGACTTGGCTATACTCATATGTAGTCAAGCTCTAATCTGGTCGCTCTTTTCTTCCTTGAATCCACATATATCATGGATCCCAAAGGTGTGGTGGCTTTGAGATGCATGTAGATTCAAGGATGAAAACAATGACCGGATTTGAGGCTTGGCTATACATGAGTCCAGTTCTGTCTCTCTCTCTCTCTCTCTCTATATATATATATATATGTATGTATGTATGTATGTATGTATGTATGTATAGAGAGAGTGAGCTGGACTTGGCTACATTTGAATGTAGCGAAGTTCAGGATCCGATCACCTTCCCCATCCCTAGATCTACATAGATTCCGAAGCCATCCTACCTTTTTCATTTTTGGAATCCATGAACTATGGATCAAAGGGTGAAGAGATGATTGGATCTAAACTTAGCTACATTCAAATGTAGTCAAGTCTAGGTCTTTGTGTGTGTGTATATATATATATAGAGAGAGAGGGTAGACTTGACTACATTCGAATGTAACCGAGCCTAGATTTGGTCACCTTTTCCATTCTTAGATCAATGCAGCTCACGAATTACAAAATGAAAAAAATGGTGTGGCTTAGGGATCCATGTAAATTTAAGGGTGGAGAAGATGACCGAATCCACACGGATCTCGAAGTCATCTCACCTTTTTCATTGTGGGATTCATGAACTGGATTCATGAACTGTGTGGATATAGGGGTGAAAGAGGTGACTGGATCTAAACTCGGCTATATTCGAATGTAGTTAAATCTATTCCCCCTCCCTCTCTCTCTTTTTATATATATATATATATAATTTTAATGTGTTTTCATGTCTCTTTTTCATCTCATATCATGATTCATTGGTCTCCTCAGACAGCATTTACGAGCCAGAAAGATTTTGGGCGGGAAGCCCGGGAGGCTGCATGGGCTCGTGAGCAACGAACACTGCATGGCTTGCAGCCTGTAGAACCAAGAATGTTTTCAGAGCGGGCCACATTCAATGAGATTAATCAAATGGCTGAAGAAGCTAAAAGGCGTGCAGAGATTACAAGGTTAGTTGTAGAAAATGTTGGACCTTTATGAATCATAAATAAATTTTCCCACTTGTTTAGTTATTATCTACCAGTAATGGATGCTTTGTAATTTTTTTTCCATTATTGATTCCTAATTGACCTTACAAATTGCAGCCAAAGCTTCACCCTAATGGCAACACTTTCCATATTCGCTGATATGTTTTATTGATGAGTTCGTGCAGGCTGAGAGAGCTGCATACATTGAAAGGAAGGGTGGAATCTTTTGCCAAACTTAGAGGCCTAGACATTGAAGCCATTAACCAGCACTACACTGTCTGACAATGCTCGAGGATGTTTAAAAGCTTCCCATCATCTTAAATCTTTTTGTTTACTTGGTCATATTAGATTTTTTTTTTTTTTTTTTTGAGTTTGTTTATTCAAATTGTAATGTCTGGTTCTTGACAGAGACAATTGGTCCATGAGATAAGCCTTCTTGCCATCAGCACTTATTGGCCTACTAGACAGTTTGCATGCAACCTAACGTATATGCAAAAAAAAAAATAAAAGAAAAAAAAAAAGAAAAAAAGAGGGGGGTTATACATTCGCAAATGAATTGTAAAAGGCATTTGCATACTTCTGATTGCAAAAAAATTGCGTTACACTTGCAACAAGCAACACAGCTAAAGGTCAGAAGTGCTTGCCCAGCTTCAAGTCATGGAAGACCTGTGGCAACAACAAAACGTAAGGAAGCAGCCAGATATTAGTTTTGTTAAAGCGCAGTTTTTGATGTGGTCTATAGTGTTCCTGCATTTAACTAAAATGTAAGCTATGGACAAGTGTCAGCTCCATTGATATAAGAGAGATGAAACAGGAGGATCGTGGTAAGGTTTCACTTCCGCTTATGATAGTGCTGCCAGATGCTTTAAAGCTATTCTCCAGAAAAATACTGCGTTCTTTCGCGTGTTACATCCTGTTTATGTTCGAGTGGGCACCGCTCTAAGTTTAGAAGCCTCGTTGTGCATTTGCTAGCACGCATACGTACATCCATATCTGAAACTTGAACCCGTGTTTGGATGTTGAATAGCTAATCAAGGAATAGATTTATTTATAGGAATAGATTTATTTATTTATAACTACTCTTTAGTGATTTGAGTTGTTTACTATTTAGTTGATGCTTCAAAAATCGGTAAAATAGAGTTTTTTTTTTTAAAAAACAAAAACGAAAAAGTAAGGTAATTGAATAGGAAATAAAATTAATTATGTTAAATAACTTTTAGAGGTTTTAATAAGATAATTTTAATGTTCACCTTTTGGCATTTGCTTGATTGGTTTTGATAACAATCTGTTTTTACTTACACATCTTGGCGGTGAGCGCAGGAGATATTGCATAAAAAATCTAATATATTTGACAGGAGATATTGCATAAAAAATCTAATATATTTGACAAGATGATATGAACTTATGAGATATATCTCGTCATGTTAAAAAAAATAGTAATCGAGATTTAATTGAGATATTGTTCATATTGATCTATATTTTTCTTCATATTGGTTGACATGGTAAAATATTAATTTTAAAAATAGTTTAAAATTCTCTCTCTTCCAATAATCTTATATTGAAAAAATAACTCATCCAATTATTTATATTATAAATTAAGTTTTTTTTTTTTTTTTTACCATTAGTACATAATAAGAACATTCATATTAAAAATTAACATATCGAAGAATATAGTTTTAAAAATGAAAAATGATGTTTTAGCCCTTTTCTTATCTTGAAAATTGAAAAGATATCAATAGTGAAAAATAAAATATTAAATGACAAATAAATAATATTAACATTTATTTTGAAAAATTAATAAGTGATGTTCCTATATGAATGATATATAAATACATACTTTTAATATGAATGAGTTTGTTCTTTATTAACTACTTGCATATCTTTGTATTTTTGCTTAACTAAACAGTATTGCAATATTTTCAACATTTCAATATGCAAAGAAATGATCCTAAATTAAAAGGATTTTATTTAGCACATAATATTTATGCTATAAATTAAAAAAATATCATGAATGGTTTATAAAATATCATCAGTCTTAACTTTAACATTAAATTTTACAAGAACAATTATCCTTCATTTAACTATCCATATAATTTATCTATGCATTTAATATTTTGGTATAAGTTAGACTAATCATAAAATTATAATTATCTATAATACAGACTTAATTTTTATTTTTGAAACTATAATTAATTAATCTATAATTCTTTATAATCGATAATAGATTTACTTAAATAATATTATGTTTACTAAATAATAAGGAAAGAATAATAGTAAAAGAAGTAATATTATATTTAAGACTGCCATGAGTGCATTGGTCCCATTCAAATAAAAGGAAGCTCCCGGGTGCCATTTTGGATGAACGCCCAGGCTCTCTCCCTTTGTGTCTCCCCTGTGAATGATGACTCTGAAACGCGAGAGGAAGAAGCTACCTGCAGCTGCGACGAGCCCATCCATCCATGGCCATGACAAGAACGGGGCCCAGGGGTGGCGAACTCTGGTCCCCAGAAGAGAAGCTCTGCTTTTGTCTTCTCCAGCGAATCCCCTCACCTCCTCCCTCCTCCGTCGCCGCTCACCCGTCGCCCCTCCTCCAAATCCATGCCTTCCTTCTCCGCCGCGGCCTCGATGCCAACCTCTACCTCCTCACCCGCCTTATCTCCTGCTGCTCCGACCTCGCCGCCGCCTCACGCCGCCCCCTCGCCGCCTCCCGCCTCCTCCTTCACGCCCGCCGCGCCTTCGACTGCCGCCCCGCCCAGGACACGGTTCTTTGCAACACCATGATTCGCGTCCTCGTCCATCACCGCCGCTTCCGCGAGTCCATCGCCCTCTACCGGGACCTCCGGAGGGGGCCGCCTCCCCCTCTTAGCCTTCCCTTCTCTCCCGATCATTATACCTTCCCATTCCTCTTGAAATCCTGCGCCTCACTCGCCGGCTCGCCCGAGGAGCCAAGCGAAGGCCTCCAGCTCCATGCCGACGTGATCAAGATGGGATTTTGCTGCAATGCCTTCGCGTCCACTGCATTGGTCGACATGTACTCTAAGTCCGGTCACATGGAATCCGCGAGGAAGTTGTTCGATGGAATGCCACAGAGGAGCCCGGTGTCTTGGACCTCGATGGCTGTGGGTTATGCCAGGAGTGGGGATGCGGGCGCTGCGATGGACTTGTTTAGATGGATGCCTGAAAAGGACACGGCAGCCTTCAATGCGATGATCGATGTTTTTGTCAAACTAGACGATCTGTATTCGGCGCGGCAGTTGTTTGATGAGATGCAAGATAGGAATGTGGTTTCGTGGACCAGTTTGATATCAGGGTATTGCAAGGTCGGCGACATGGAGGTAGCTAGAGTCTTGTTTGATGAAATGCCGGAGAGAAACCTCTACTCTTGGAATGTGATGATCGGTGGGTATTGCCAGAATCGGCAGCCGCACCGGGCACTGGAACGCTTCCGAGAACTGCAGTCCGATTCGTGCCAATTTCAGCCGGACGAGGTGACGCTTGTGAGCATTATCCCCGCAATTGTGGATATGGGTGCAATTGACCTGGGCCGATGGGTCCACAGCTATGCTCGAAGAAAGGGGTTGGATCAGGGGATCAGTGTCTCCACAGCATTGGTGGACATGTATGCCAAGTGCGGAGACATCTACGAGGCGAAGCAGATTTTTGATAGGATGCCAAGGAGGGAGACGGCCTCTTGGAATGCTATGATCAACGGGTTTGCTGTAAATGGACGGGCGAAGGAGGCATTGGACGTGTTCGAGGATATGCGTAGAAGAGGAATATCTCCAAATGAGGTGACGATGATTGGGGTGTTGTCAGCTTGCAGCCATGGGGGTCTTGTCGATGAAGGGAAAAGGTGGTTCAGGGAGATGGCAACATTTGGGATTGAAAGGAGAATCGAGCACTATGGTTGCATGGTGGACCTCTTGGGAAGGGGGGGGTATCTGGAGGAGGCTGAGAGGTTGATCGAGGAAATGCCATGTGATCCCAATGGTATAGTGGTGAGCTCTTTGCTCTTTGCTTGTGGGTGCCATGGGGACGTTGCTAGGGCTGAGAGGGTGATGAAGATGGCGTCTGGAATTGAGCCTGGGAATGTAAGGAATTATGTTATGTTGAGGAATATATATGCTGGGAAGAAGAGGTGGGGGGAGGTGGAGAAGATAAAAGAAGTGATGAGGAAGTTTGGGGGCAAAAGGGAGGCAGGGTGTAGCGTTATTGAGGTTGGGAGCAGGGTTTGGGAGTTTGTTTCTGGGGATAGAGCTCACCCCAAATGGGAACTGATATATAGTGTGCTTGGGCGCCTGCAATTTCTTATGAAAGACCAAAGAGAGGAGAAAGGAATTTGCAATGATGGCTAACTTGTAACATTGGTGAATTAGGATTGTACGGAGGCACTCCATACAGTTGGGATAACTTCGATGGTTATGGTGGTGATGGCTTCTGAGGAAGATAACACTCTCTCCTCAAGCTTGAACTTTAGGAGGATGATCAGAGCAGTAGCAGTTTTTTGTTGGGGGGGGGAATATTGGACAGTTCAATGGATGTTAATATTGGTACTTAAGCTCAATCAATTTAGAGTTAAGCAAGTGGAAACGGGTTTGCTCAGTGATCTGTGCCATGAAGATGATGGTTGAATGGGCATCTCGCGGAATGCTGAATTCAAGGAAAATAGTTTTGAAAGTGTACTGTTATGGTGACATAAGGCTTAAAAAACTATGAGCTATGGCTACAATAAAGTAATTCACCAGGCAAAGTCTGACAAAAATGAACCCTGGTTCTGGGTGTGTGCTTAGTCGAAGCGTGACAGAGAGTGTGAGAATATGACATTTTCTAACTCTGTTAATGAATAAAGGAAGATCGTCCTAGCTTTCCCCAATTAGGCAGAAGGAAGGCACTTTTAAATTTTATTGGTGCACTGGTGTTGTAGAAAATTCTGAAATGCTTTTACATAACTAAAAATTTCTTGAGAGATGGCCCATCCACATGTGGCCTCCTCGTGCTGAAAGTCTCAGGAATTTGAGGGTCTGGGAGATCAAAAAATTTGTTGTATCATATATATATATATATATATATTCTCTCTATTTTATACAGAATTATTGCTAAGAGACTTGCATTTCCTACGAGAAGAGTTTCATGATAACACTGAAAAGTAATTGCAATTCTATCTGCCACAGCCTAGAATTCTATTTCTTGAAAGAGATTAGTTTTTAGAATCAGCAATGCTTCATCCCATCATGGGTGAGAGGGCCGTTGCCTTCATGTCTAATGCGTAAATAGACGTGATGCCATGGGTCATTGCGAACGGGCACCAGAAGACTGCCGCTCCTCCTGGTTGTCGGAGTTGATTCAAGTCCAAAAAGGTTCGTTGTAGATGTCTTCAGGCATTGAAAATGGATTCTGTGATGCTCCTAAAGATATGCTATGATGTCTGTCACACCGCTCTTCCTTAGCTTCATCTTACATGTAGCAACAAATTCAAGTTCAAGCCTAACGTAAATCTTCAGCAACTTTTCACCCGAAACCATCCAGAAACTATCAAATGCCACAAAAAGAATAAAAATAACAATAAAAAAAAGGCTGGTGCAGTCATCTTGTCAGCTCTAGTCCAAAAGCCTTAACCTAACAAACCTTTGTTGCCTGCACGGATCCATTCCTCACCCTTAAACCATTACAGAGGGTTTGGTTTGCCTTCTCGGTAAACAAGATTGAGAAAAAAAGAGTTTTTTGTCTTCTTGTGTGTAGATGTGCACCCACATTTTCCTCGTCATCTTCCATTGTTTCTTCAACTCTGACAGAATTCTGGGCATCTACCGTGGACTCATTAGATGTTGCCCCAAGATGTTCGGTTTTTCACCACACTACCCAATTTTTGCATTTGGATGGGAAGCTAGAGGCAATGCATGCATACCTTCCAGGATTACTAGGGTACACCTACCGTTTTCAAGTAAATATCAACTAGAAACAGAGTTCCTCTTGTTAATAAACAAGAAATAGATACAAAGTTAAAGCATGCGGAGGCAACCCATGGAATCACTAGGATGCCTGCATGATCATGGTATAAGCTAAATAAACTATAGTCATCTAAATCAATACTAATACCTGAACCTCGATTAGAACAGCCATAGGATCAGTTAGGAAAGGAAATACTTTCTGGAACTGCATTAATGGTTTGCACATTGCTCCACATGACCACTACTAAGAAGCTTGCATCTCTCACCATAGATATCTGAGTACTGATCAAGTGTTTGTAAGTCTTTCTCATTCTTATGATGCATCACATAAAGTATGCTACTTAACTAAAAAAAGAAAAAAGAAAAAAAAAGTTAATAGTGTAGTTATATGAACAAACCAAATTTGCTAAAAATCCTAAACCCTAAAACCCTAAACCCCTAAACCCTAAATCCCTAAAACCCTTAACCCAAAACCTTAAATCTCTAAAGCCCTAAACCCCTAACCCTTAAACGCTAAACCCTAAAAACCTTAAACCTTAACCCTGAAACCCCTAAACCCCTAAAACCTAAAACCCTAAAACCCTAAACCCTTAAACCCCTAAAACCCTAAACCCCTAAACTCTAAACCCTTAAAACCCTAAAATCCTTAACCCTTAACCCTAAACCCTAAACCTTAAACACTAAATCCTAAACCCTAAACCCTAGAACCTAAACCACTAAAACCCTAAACCCCTAAAACCCTTAAAACCTAAAACCTATACTCTAAACCCTAAAATCCTAAAACCCTTAAACCCTAAACCTCAAGCCCTTAAAACCCTAAATCCTAAACTCTTAAAACACTAAAACCCTAAACCTAACCCTAACCCCTAACCCCTAAACCCTAAACCCTAAACCCTAAACCTTAAACCCTAAATCCTAAAACCTTAAAACCTAATCCTAAAAACCCTAAACCCTGAACCCTTAAAACCTTAAAACCCTAAACTCTTAAACCCCTAAAACTTTAAAACCCTAAACCCCTATCCCCTAAAACCCCTAAACTCTAAACCCTTAAAACCCTAAAACCCTAACCCTTAAACACTAAACCTGAAACCCTAAACTCTAACCCTAAAAATCCTAAACCTTAAACCACTAAAACCCTAAACCCTTAAAACCTTAAACCCTAAAACCTAAAACTTATACCCTAAACCCTAAAATCCTAAAACTCTTAAACCCTAAAACCCTAAACCCTTAAAACCTTACCTAACCCTTACCCCTAAACCCTAAACTCCAAAATCCCTAAACCCTAAAACCCTAAACCCCTAAAACCCCTAAACCCTAACACTTAAACCCTAAACCCCAAAACCTTTAAACCCTAACCCCAAACCTCTTAAACCCTAAACCCCTAAAACCTTAAAACCCTAAACCCCTAAAACCCTAAAACCCTAAAACCCTAAACCCTTAAAACCTTAAACCCCTAAAACCTAAACCTTAAACCCTTAAAACCCTAAACCTCTAAAACCCTAAAACCCTAAACCCCTTAAACCCTTAAAACCCTAAAACCTTAACCCTAAACCCTAAAATCCTAAACCCCTAACCCTTAAACACTAAACCCTAAACCCCCTAAACCCTAAGCCCTAACCCTAAAAACCCTAAACCCTAACCCACCAAAACCCTAAACCTCTAAAACTCTAAACCCTAAAACCCTTAAAACCTAAAACCTATACCCTAACCCCTAAAACCCTAAACCCTAAAATACTTAAACCCTAAATCCCTAAAACTTCTAAAACCCTCAACCCTAAACCCTTAAAACCTAGCCCTAACCTTTAAACCTTAAACCCTAAACCCCTAAAGCTCCTAACCCCTAAAATCCTAAACCCCTAAACCCTTAAAACCCTTAAACCTCTAAACTCTAAACCCCTAAAACCCTAAAACCAAAACCCTAAAACCCTAAATCCTAAACCCTAAAACCTTGAACCCTTAAAATCTTGAATCCTGAACTCTAAACCCCTAAACCCTAAACCCCTTAAACCCTAAATCTTAAATACTAAAAAACCTTAAAACCCTTAAAAAAACCCTAAAACCCTAAAAAGCCCTAAACCTTAAAACCCAAAAATCCTAAACCCCAAAAACCCAAAAATCCTAAACCCCAAAAACCCAAAAGCCCTAAACCCCAAAGACCTAAAAACCCTAACCCCTAAGCCCTTAACCCCTAAACCCATAACCCTTAACCTCGTAACCCCTTAAACCCTAAACCCTAAGCCCTAAACCCTAAATCCCTAACCCCTAACCCCTAACCCCTAACCCCTAACCCCTAAACCCCTAAAATCTTAAAACCCTAAACCCTAAAACCCCTAAACCCTTAAAACCCTAAACCCCTACCCCCTAAACCCTAAACCCTCTAAACCCAAAACCTCAAACCCTAAAAACCCTAAAAATCTAAACCCTAAATCGTAAACCCTAACCACCTAACCCTAAACCCTAAAATGTTGAACCCAAACCCTAAATCCTAAACCCTAAACCCCTAACCCCTAGCCCTTAAACCCTAAAATCCCTAACCCTAAAATTCTAAAACCTTAAGCCCTAAACCCTTAACCCTTAAATCCCTTAAACCTTAAACCCTAAAACTCTAAAATCCTAACCCTTAAAACCCTATAACCCTAACTCTCAAATCCTAAACCCCTAAAACCCTAAACCCCAAAGGGTTTTAGGTTTAGGGTTTAAGGTTTAGGGGTTTAGGGTTTTAAGGTTTTAGGATTTAGCGTTAGAGGTTTAGGGGTTAGGTTTTAGGGGTTTAGTGGTTAGGTTTTAGGGGTTTAGGGGTTAGAGGTTTAGGGGTTTGGAGGTTTAAGGGGTTAGGGTTTAAGGGTTTAGGGTTTTAGGATTTAGGGTTTAGGGTTTTAGGATTTAGGGTTTAGGGTTTTTAGGGTTTAGGATTTTAGGGGTTAGGATTTTAGGATTTAGGGTTTTAGGGTTTTAAGGGTTGGTTTACGATTTTAGGGTTTTAGGGTTTTAGGGTTTAAAGGTTTAAGGTTTTAGGGTTTCAGGGTTTAGGGTTTTAAGGGTTTAGGGTTTTAAGGTTTTAGGGTTTTAAGGTTTAAGGGTTTTAGGGTTGAAGGGGTTAAGGGTTTTAGGGTTTTAAGATTTAAGGTTTAAGGTTTAAGGTTGTAGGGTTTTAGGGTTTTAGGGGTTTTAGGGTTTAAGGTTTTTAGGATTTTTAGGGTTTTAGGGTTTAGGGTTTAGGGTTTTAGGTTTAGGGTTTAAAGGTTTTAGGGGTTTAGGGTTTAGGGTTTAGGGTTTGGGGTTTAGGGTTTAAGGGTTTAAGGTTTTAGGGGTTTAGGGTTTAGGGTTTAGGGTTTAGGGTTTTAGGGTTTTGGGGTTTTTAGGTTTTTGGATTTTTAAGGTTTAGGGTTTTGAGGGTTTAGGGTTTTAAGGGTTTTAGGGGTTTAGAGGTTTTAGGATTTTTAGGGTTTGGTGGTTTAGGATTTAGGGTTTAGGTTTTAAAGTTTTAGGGTTTCGGGTTTAGAAGGTTTAAGGTTTAAAGGGTTGAAGGGTTTTAAGGGTTAGGGTTTAGGATTTAGGGGGTTTTAGGGTTTATGGGTTTTAAGGTTTAAGGTTTTGGAGGTTAGGGTTTTAGGGGTTTAAGAGTTTAGGGTTTAAGGGTTAAGGTTTTAGGGTTTAGGATTTAGGGGTTAGGGTTTTAGGATTTAGGGGTTTAGGGATTTTTGAGGTTTTAAGGGTTTTTAAGGTTTTAAGGTTTAGGTTTTAGGGGTTTTTAGGGATTTAGAGTTTAAGGGTTTAGGGGTTGGGGGTTTAAGGGTTTAGGGGTTTAAGGGTTTAGGGGTTTAAGGGCTCTAAACCCCTAAAACCCTTAAAACCTATTCTTAAAACTCTAAACCTTAAACCCTAAAAATCCTAAAAACTAAACCTCAAACCCTAAACCCTAAACCTTAAACTCTAAACCCTATGACTCTAGACATCCAAACAAGTTTTAGTTCCATATCACATGTATGGATTCAAAGATAAACTAATCATTTATTTGCAGGCTCCATCCACATCTTGCAACTCAAACAGAGTACCATAGTTACATGAAGCAATATAGGGTAAATAGATGACGGCTATATTTCATCCAGACAAACTGAAAAATCTGAAATAGGTGATGTAGTCAGATTATAGTCATACACTGTGCTTCAAGAGGAATTCGCTAACTCTGAGTCTCATAACTACTACCAACACTGATGAACAGGGTTCCACTGCCTTAGAAATAACAAAAATTCAAATAATTCCAAATCAATGCAATGTAAGTAGAAATTTATCAAAATAAAGGACAAGATAAATTTCAATTACGTTGAAAACATATATCAACTCAAGACAACAATAACAATAAAGGACAAGATGAATTTTAATTACGTTGATAACATATATCAACTCAAAATAACATAATAATAAAGCCTTAATCCCAAAGCAGTTAAGATCGATACATGTATCAACTCAAAAATAAAAAATAAAAATAAAAACAAAACATTGTAGTAGTTTGTCAAGCTAGCCAATAAAATTACTGATCTATGCCTACAGCTCCTAATGCACTTCATTAGACGACTGGCAAGCAGGTGTTGCATAGAAACAGGAATACCAATCAAATTTTGTTTCCCTTAGTTTCCTGTGTTCCCTGTTTTGGGTGAACTACCACTTGTAGTTTTCACTTTTTTATGTTTCCCTCTACAAGACTTAGCCCACACATATTTCTCATCATAAAACCTCAGAACCATAGAAGTAGACCAGAATGCTCAAATTGAGCTATAACATTCCACATAGAAATAGATCACTAGAAATACCACATCTATACAGGGTTGGCTTTCTGAATTCTTCTTTGAAATCTATAATGGTACAATCATAAGAGATATTACAATACTCAGGTTTGGCATTTTGAATTTTGTAGCAAAATAAACCCAGGTCATTCCTTCCAGTAATAGGAAAATCCCTATTCAAACTCGATGATGACCTGCATGCTCCTTTAATTGAATCATCAACACGGCCCTTTATTTCCCTTATCATCCATTTTGTAAATTAAGATTGGTCATTTACACTGTCTTATCAAGTGATCTCCTAAACAAAATCCAGCATGAAATCAGATCATCATGAAACTTATCTTAATTTTTCAAGCATTTGTGATGTTGAAAGGCCCTCTCTCTCTCTCTCTCTCTCTCTCTCTCTCTCTCTCATATGCCAGCAGATAAGAGGAGCACCAGGAAGTGTCAGGAGAGAGTTAATGGAGATGGGGTGGACATACTGAAGCAAGTTGTGCTTTCAAAAATAGAAAATTAGGTAAGCATCATTTTCAGATGCCCATAGTGATCGTCAGATCTATACTGCTGATAATATACACCATCATCAAAACAAGCTCTCTGCAATATTAAGGACAAGCAAATAAGGGTGGCAAATTCTGCAGATGTGACAACATTTTGCAATCATCAATGGACTCTATGAATACAAATGAGAATGGAAATGTTAAAAGGCCATCCAAGGGAAGGATTAGATATCCTGCAATAGTTATTTATGAATAAACCCAGAAAGCCTCATACACCAAGGGTCTTCTTTTAAGCAAAGGAAAAGGAAAAATGGAATATTACCATGGAAAGGAAAAATTTTCCAAAGATATAGTAATAAGCTTTCAAGTTGTCAGTTTTTGGGTGAAACAGATGAAAAACTAGCCTTTTACAGGACAGTAAGTCTCCACACAATGTTTGTTGCAACCAACCTGATGTTACAATAATCTGCAGTGAATTCCATAAAAGCCACATGCTTAAGCACCATGATGCTAAGATGCAACCAACTATTACCCATATAATCATCAATAAGCAAAATGTAATATCAAATATCACCTCATAACTGAAAAGGAGGAAATCCATCATAGATTGTCAATCAATTCAGGAGGTGAAGCGAAATGAATATCATTGAGATCAAACAGACTGATTGTTTTTAGCAGGTTTCTGGTTTACAGAAGTGGTAAGAGCACCTAAAAGAACCTAGCAAACAACGACTTTCAGAGCAGACAAATGCAAGCTTTATTTTCAATAGCAAATGAGTTATTATGTAGAAAATCAAATCAATGTAAGAAACCAGCCTCTATTTTGACCTGTTTAGTAGAATGCCAATGTAGAGAATCAAATCAGTCACAATAGCCTAGTTGTTATGTCAAAATTCATCTTCTTTGCACTAATCTTTATTTTACTAGCCTTTCCATATTTTCATAGTGCTGCTCAAAATTTATTCATAGATATTGAATTGCAAATGAGTTATGTTCTTATAAACTTGAATACTCAACACTCCTATTACAATGCCATGGCTACTTTCTCATTTATCAAGATCTCACTGAATAGGTGAGCTATCAAACCTCCCATATACATACTAAGATTGGATCTACTAGACATCAGAGCACTCCACATTTGGATTAGTCATATCATCTACTTCCTTCCTCAGTAACTAATGGCGATAAAATAGAATATAAGTGCAAAGTGTGGTGTTAACAAAGCTGAAAAATTCTTATGATACCAAAGATTCATTTTTTGTGATTCATTGCTAATCAAATGAAGCAATAATCCAATCATCCTGGAGAAAAATAAAGATAAAGTCGCTACCAAATTCCCGAAATCCAGAGCCCATATAAAAATCAAAAGTAAAACAAAATATCCCATTTGATTTAGATGCACCAAAAAGAAAAATCGACACTTTCAACCATATCTATAATCAAGATTAAGAAACGCTATAAACCAAACCAAACTAAACCTAATACCTACTCCATTTCAGTTCTTCACCTAAATTCTCATGCAAGAATTAACATAGAAAGAAAGATAGATCCCACCTTTACCCTAAGGCTTTCGACGCCGAAGCAATCATCCCAGACTTCCTCGCGTAGGAGAAGATCCCCCCAGCCTCGATCACCGGCCCCGCGTCTCCGATCGGCTTCAACCGGTACTCCTTTCCCGAGGTGTGGTTGATCAACCGGCTCCCGGCGAGATCGACGGTCACGATGTCGCCAGTGGTGCACTCCTTCCAGATCCCCGTCTCCTCGGACTCCATGGGGTAGATCTCGCCGGTTGAGACGGAGTTCCGGAAGAAGATCCGAGCATAGTACTCGGAGACAACGGTGCGGACGCCGGCAGCGCCCAGGGCGACGGGGGCGTGCTCGCGAGAGGAGCCGCACCCGAAGTTGGCGCCTGCGATGACGACCGGAAAGCGGGTGGTGTCGGCACCCGGGGGGATGAAAGGAACGGGGTAGGCGGCGGAGGGGAGGCCGGAGAAGGCGAAGGAGCCGAGCTTGCGATACTCGTCGGGCTTGGAGGGGACGAGGGTCAAGTACTCCGCCGGGATGATCTGGTCGGTGTCGATGTTGTCGCCGAGGACGTAGCAGGGACCGTGGAAGGTGGTCGGCGACGGCGACGAGGGGGTGGCGGTGGCGCGAGGGGCGGTGGAAAGGAGGGGAAGGGGGGCGGATCGCGAAAAGGAGGGGCATTTCGGGAAGGAGGAGCGAGTTCGGAATCGGAGATTGGGTTCGAAGGAGAGAGGCGAGTAGGATTTCTGAAAACATATAGACGTTTTGGAGGCTGTTGCCGCCGCTGCTGGTGTCGCCGCCATCGCCATCGCCATCGCCGCCGGCGCATTAGACGTGGTACGGAGCTGATCGAGGAGGGAACGCTTTTCTTCCGGTATCCTTAATTTGCTAATAAACGGGGAGGCCCAGGTGGACCGATGTCGGCAACTGCAATGACGAGTCAAATTCACCGTGGGATTTGGACTGAGCCCGGGTTTTGATTTCAAGGCCCAAGGCGGGGTCATCTGAGGTCCAAAGAGTTAGGGCTTGGGCCTGCCAATTTTGTGTTGATACTAGGCCTTGTACGGCCCGAACTCGGAATCTCCTAGTAGTTCGTATTGCTCGAAGAACTCCAAATAAACTGGCGCCCCTAGCTCCTGACGGTTTCGCTTGATTAGTTCTTCATCATGCTTGCATGGTGATCAACTAAGCTATTTGATGTAGCATAATGTAATTTATGCTATGATTTGCGTTATAATAGTATTAATTTGATTCATAATTGATGCCTTCAAGGTGAGGTATGTCGTTTTGGTCTTCACCCGGGACGAACTGCGGCCGCAGAGGAGCAGCAAGCGAGGGCCGCGGCGGTGAGGGGAGAGAAGGCCGTGGCGAAGGTGGATGATGGCTTTGGAAGTCGAGCGATGGCAAGTGGAGGCTGCGGTGTCGAGGCAGTGGTGAGCAAAGGCCGAGCAGAGAGCACAAGCAGCGGCGAGTGGCGGGCGCGGCGTCAAGGTAAGGCCGCCGCGGTGCACCGAGGCGATGAGGCGAGAGGTGTCCGAGTCAATAGCTAAAATATTAACGCCTTCAGGAAAGCAGTAGAGAGTAGGCAGTGGTAGCGATGATGGAGTTGAAGGAGGCCGCGAGGAGCGTGGAGCCGTGTTGCGCTGGAGAGGATGCATATCGGTTTAGGCGAAGGGAATACAGCAATCGACGGTGGCGTCCAACACAATAAAGCCGGCGAGGAAGTGGTGCAGTGGCGATTGTAGCATTCGTTTTATACAAAGAGAAGAGAAGAGAAGAGAAGAGAAGAGAATCGGAGTGATCGGAGGATCTCATCTCAGCAAACATAAGCCAATCAAATTTAGACATAAATTTTCTTGTCTCAACTAAAACAGGGTATAAAGGTTCCAGGAGTCTCTCGTACCCATGCACTCCTCATTCCCCTCTAATCTTGAGATCATTCTTCCGTTTTTATCCGTAGATAGCGTTCGTGCATCCAAACAGCGCCCATGGTCTAGATTATAACATTGTTTCATAAAAATGCCTAACAGTAATAAAAGAGTAACATATCAGAAACTGACCTGTTATCACGGTAGAGGCCTAGCTATACGTACTGTTTGTGTAATCTGGCTTTGTTTTCTTCCCACCACACCTTTGCTTTCACCTCTCCAAACCTCTCTCGACTGCAACAACGAGTTGACACAGATTCATCAGCCAAAAAAAAATAACGTGTTGTGGGCTAGAATTATTAAAGTAGTTTTCATTCTCATTTCATGTTTTTTTTTTTTTTTTAACTTGAGCACTGGGGGCTATGTCAATATTTCCATAATCGAAACTAATATGTGGGCTTTTTTAACCCATAGTTCAAGAGTCCAGTACAGCGTTCTCCTGAAACACTCTAAAGAGCACAATATCTAAGAGACGTACGCAAATGGCAGCACATGCAGGCATACTTTAGTCTACGTGCCTTTGTACATCTGGCACAACCTTTTAAAGCTAGTTTAGATTTTGATCCTCCTATCGCCCATGGGGTACGTTTCAACTGGCTCATTTTGCATGCCAAAAGTTTGCAGATTAAGCCTATATTTCTGAAGATTATATAAGTCTCACCTGAATTCAATGCGCGTTAGCTCCTTGGAGCCATCGGCCAAGGAATGGATGGTTATGAAGACGCCAGGCTCGTCTTCCACCACCCACTCTACCACCTTGCCCTGGATCCCTCCTGGACAAGCCATGGTCGAGCTTTCCCCCCTTTGAGCACTGCCTCTTGTATCCATTCTTGGTGAGTGCAGCGACGCTGTGGAGCTGAGAGGGCTTCGTTCTGACTCCTTTGATTCCTGAACTTGAACTGAATCAATTGGATGCTCCTAGGAGACAGGGAAAAAAAAAAAAAAAACATCATGGAAAATAAGGTAAAAGCCATCTCACGACTGCTATGCTACTGAATTTGGCCCATCCAATCGAAACTAAGTCGGGATCTTTACAAAAACTAGGCTTACCTCATCGTTGGAATGAGCTGATGCAGTCTGAGGTACTTGGCTTTGAGAAATACTATAGAGATCTACAATCTTGTCAATGTTTTCGCTCCACCATTCCTGGGCCTCCCAGGCATCAAACAGCTCCTCGCTGGAAGGAACAAAATTAATCATGCTTGCAAGACTTGAACGCTACTGTAATTGTTTCTCCTATTAATAAACACGTGAGCAACTATCTCTTAAGACTTCCCTATTCAATGATGGCAAACACGTCTCACTAATCAACTAAAATTATTGCACACGTATCACACTTTTAAAATGAGGAATATATAAAAACTAAATGGAGAATAAATAAATAAATAAATAAATATGAGGTTAGAACCTTTTATTATTTAGAAGGCTGGACATAAGAGTTTTAATCTGATAAAATAGAAAGAGTTTAAAAATTATTATTGTTAAGAAGTTTAGGAGGATAAGAGAAAACCTTCTAAATCTTTTTTTCTTTATTTAAAAAGTTCTTAAACAAGATATTTCAATGCCTTTTTGTGCTTTTCTTTTTTTTTTTCTTTTTTCTTCTTCTTCTTCTTCCAGATAAGCTCTAAATTTCGTCCATTAAGATAAGAACTAAAGAGCACAAACTTTTCTTCATGCAATCTTTGAAAAAATTAAGAAATAATATATACTTTTTATTAAGAAATACTTCACTTTTCTTGATTTGAAATCCATTATCCTTCTTTGATGCAAACATATTTACACAGCACAAGTCTTAGCATAGATTTTTTTTTTTTTCTTCCATAAGATTAAGTTTAGGATTCGAGGTTCTTTGCCAAAATTTATGAACTCTTTCATTATTAAATGCGAACCCCGAGAAATTTACCATCGGCAAACAACGTACATCACATCTAGTATATCCTAGCACTATTAAAAAAAAAAAGAAAGAAAGAAAGAAATAAGATGTGCCTAAGAAATTAAACATCTATTTGGGTACCTAAAACGTATCCTTTTTATACGGTTGCCTCCGGTAGGCAGAGGCATCAAGGTGATTAGAACGCCAGGCTCAGGCTCTGCCACCCATTCCTTCTCTTCTGATACTCCTTCGGCCACCACTGTAGCTGTTTCTTCCGAAGATTCCGGCTTCCTCCGCCGTTGCACCCGCACCACCTTCAAGGAGATGTGCTTGATCTACCATTTAAAAGAAGAAAAGAAGGAAAAAAAAAAAAAAAAAAATCATCATCATCTACTGAAGCCTTGGCTCATCGCAAGACTGGTGAAGACTGGAGAGTTAATTGGTAAGAAAGAAAGAGTAACTACATGGTTGGTGATTTCCTTGAGAACTTTGGCGCTGGTACAAGGAATGCATGTTACCATCTCTCTCCCTCTCTTTCTCTCTATTCTGATATGATATCTCTGGATACATACAGCGATAGGAAATTTGGGAGCTTTGCTGGACCGACGCCAATGGAAGATCTTGCTCCAGGTTGTTTAATGGAAAGAACCATTCCATTCTTTGGCTAAATTATGGGGCTGCTAATTATGTCCGTAAAAAATTTGAAATTTAAATCTGTTTTCCTTATACGAACGGGCTGGAATTAGATCGACGATTAGGCAATTTGGCCTTCCAATAATGAATTCAACGGCAACGATAATATGGAAAAATGGCCTTTTTCTTTTCTCTCAGAAATTTATCAAAACTATATTTAAATTACTTTACAGAATTTTTTTTTTATTATATAAATCCAGATGTTTGAAAAACAAATATAGAAAAAGACTCTAATGAATATAAAAAAATTATAATTGTTACAGAATATTTTAAAATAATTATATACTTTAATTAATATTATTTTTTTACTTATTCTTGTGACTACGCTTTTCTTTTTAATTGGTTCAGATACTTGAACAAGCATTCAAGTTCAATTTCTTTGTTCGTGTCCATGCAACAATACTTCAAATCAATACAATTATAATATCATTCACTTTCTAAGAAAAAGGTATAAATTTTTAATTCATTTTTAATGATATTTTTTTATGGTTTTATACTTTATATATATATATAATTTATAATATATAGTGATACAGGAGAAAAAATTTTGCTAATAAATTTATTGGCATGGCTTTTATGAAACTCAAGTCATGGTAGCAGTTTGAAAGTCTATTTCGAATACTTCAGAAACTCAGGACTTAAATTTTGTACCTTTAAATTTAAGTATTAAAATTTTAAATTTAATTTGAGAATTTTTAGATCTTGATATAGCTTAATTTTTAAACTTTAGTAACAAAGTCTTGCACACGTACTGCACCAGATAACATGTAGGATAAGTGCGATCCCTTTTCTCATTAAAAATCTATTTTTGCTATTCATATAACCTGTCAATCACTCTCAAATTTGAGATGTAGATATCTCTTACTTGACTAAAATGAGAGCTTGGTGAAATGGTAAAAGTTCATTTAGAAGTTGTAGTAATTTAGAGATAAAGATAACATAAAAGCAATTTGACAAATTGTGATTGTAGTTCATTACAATTAAATTGTAGACACTTGAAACAAATGTATATAAATTTGTAATTATAGTTACAAGCTACAATGCAAAAGGAGGTTTAAAACACATAATTAAAACATAAGTCAATATTTGTCACAACTCACAAGTCTTATGTTCCTTAAAATTGAGAAAGCCTTTTGAATGAGTTCCTTCATGGCTCCAAGACTCCTCATCTTTTTTCCTTGATGTCCTTCTAATTATAATAATATAATAATATTATTGTATTATGAGAATATTATAGTCTATCTGTAATATTATAGTAATAATAATTACAATTATATAGTACATTATCTATAAAAATCATTAGTTATTATAAAACATATAATAAATATATAATAATAATAATGATATAATATTGTTATATTATTATAATATCTTAATCTATGTATTATTATAATAATACTTTCAAACTTTATAATAAATGATATTTATTATTTATTAATTATTATTATGAATATAATGGATATAATTACGAATAAAATTATAATTGCTATAATATTAATATGTTTTGAATTAAAATAATTATTAGAGTAATTATTTTTATGCTCATCTAATGATAATTTAATAATAATATTGTTTTCTATTATAATTATCAAAACAATATGATAAATACTATACTACAATATAAAATGTGAATGGCTCATTGTTTGTTGAGCGATAACCTTATTAATTTAGTTTCAGGGTAGATAAATCTCTTTTCACAACAAACAACTCGATAAATTTACTATATTTGTGGTTTTAATCACAACCAATAAGGCTATGCATTTCCAATTACCAGCAATTAATTGCATATTTCTACTCCCCCAACCAAATGGCTTTGGGGTCAAACCGAGCTCAAGCGAGCTCTAAGTTCAGGCTTGCTTCGGCCTGGATGCTCTAAACATAAACGACAGCTTAAATGCTTGAAAGTAGATTTGATTGGAATGACTATTTATTGTTTGATGTGTTACATTCTAATGTTATTTTGAAAGCATCAAACTTATTTACAAGACATTCTTATGAAGCACGCGAAAGTATCACCTTCACCATCCCTCACACTGGAACCATTTCCTCCTCCTCCTATCCACACGTGCCACACGCTTGAGTTTTCATTAATGAGTTCAGCCGACCACCATTCAGCGTACAGGATTCCGACACGCGGACTTTCCACCCATGTGGATGGTTGACATTCACCCACCAGCACCTTTCCTGTTTGGAAAAGAAAATCAGATCCCCTTCCTCGCGCCCATGAACCACGCACTTATCTCGACCCAGGCCCAACTACGCCACCAAGACGCCTACCAAATGGCAGGAGGATATTGGTTGTTCGCACTACAAAGGACCTGGATTGCGCCAATTAACTGGTGCCACGTAGTTCTCTGTCGGTGAAGTGAACAATCGAATGGTACAGCATACACCGACTTCCATACACCAACATTCGCACTCTTCTGACTACAAAGTGGGTCCCGCGCTGGTTTCCACAAACCAGAGCCCGGGTGTCGGCCGCGTTTCCTTAAACTTGGGTGCATCGAGGACTGCTCTAGATAAATAATCTAACTCGAGGGGAACAACTTATCCATGCGGACCACGCGTATTCTCTGACGTGTCGACCACTGGAATCCACAAACAAAATCTCGAGCCCCGACAAGCCCCGGGCCCAGCGAAGGACGCCGAATAGGATTTCAAAAATCTCCTCCCGTTTTTTGGCCCCAAGGATCACGTGCTCTGGTGCCATCCATCCGCTCCTCTCTCGCGGATCACAACCTATGCCTCTCTCCACCTTTCAATATATTATGAAGAGCATGGCCGACTTTTCCCTGAATCCATCAATAAGTGCTTATACTAATAGCCTTGCCTTGGAAGTCCTTGTCATCCACACGCCACCGCGCACTCGCCCACAAGAAACACCAAGGACCAGTTGATAGACATTGCCGTGTTGGTTAGGATAAGATTTGTTGCTTAATTGCATGGATTTTGGGAAGAGTTTTGCTGGGTTGTATTCATTTTAGCTGGCCTTATAATTGGCATTGTTGTTGTTGTTATTGGTTTCGGAGAACTTAGCTTGCTCCGATGGGCGAGGCATTCTACGTTGCAGCCTTGTTGTTTGCGATAATGATTTGATGTGGATATGTGTTGGGGAAGGAGATTTTTCTAGACTCTGTATCGTCTATTCGTAGTAGCGTTTCTTTAGACCTTTCTGGGGGTTATATAAATGTGAATGCGAGTTGTTTTTGGACTCGAGCTTTGGTGTTAGTTAGAAAGAGCTGCTGGGGGATTTGTTGGGGTGATGGAGAAGGTATTGTTTGGTTCAAAGTCGGAGCTGGTTTTCTTGGGGAGTACATACTCGAAACAGTTGATCGGTCACAGGGGCGGCCTAAGATTCCCAGGACAAGTGTGTTCCTATCGAGAGAGAGGTAGTTTCCTTTATTAGGATTACTTTTTTAGCATTCATTCCTTCTGAATTTTCTGGGTGTCAACTGATAGATTCTATGTTTTATAGCTTGCTATGCTTCTTGGGATATGTTCGATTTAATGGGCACTATGGTGCTTGGGGGTTTTGAGGTCATGAAGTTTGAGTTCCTTCCCATTAGCATGGGAGCAAAACCTTTCATGCAGGGGAATTAGCGCATTGAGTGGTTATCTGATTTGTTTCATTGCATCTCGATTCTTCTGGTCAAAAAAGGTCAAGAAGAAAAATTTAGTGTTCTACTTGAGTTTTTTTCACTCTCTCAGCCAATTACTGATGGCACATCCTGACTTGAGTATACTTTGCCACGAGGGAAAAAATTTCAATTTGCTTAGTGCCATTAAAGAGCTATACTTGAGTTGATTACCATAAAGATGCTACTTCATCGTTCTACTCAAGAGAGCCTGGACTCTTCCAATTTAACAGACTTTTCTTCTGCAGTATGTACACCATGTTCATCCTATAATCACATTGTTTTGGAAGGATTGTCATAGTTATTTATTCTTCCCTCTTTTTGCTTTGAAATGCAAAATGTAGTGCCCTGTTTTGTGTACTTTACATGGCTAGACAATGATGATCCACAATTCTTTAACTTGATAATTTTTTCTATCTGGTTTTAATTGTTTCATTTATTTTTCAAATTCAGGCCTTCAGGTGAAGATTTCTTATTCAATTGCTAGGACATCAAGTGAAGACACTAACTCTATAGCCCCAAAAAGTTTATTAAAAAGTGATTCTTCTATTATAAATGGATCAAAAGTTGCTGCTTGTTTATGGCCATTTCCCAGAGAGAATTATGTACTTGATGCCTATGAAGATGAGTATGGAGGAATCATCATCAAATCAGAAGGATTGCCTTGGAATGCAAACATCTTTGCTTCTGCCCTGCGATCATCTCTTTCCCACTGGAAAGTGGAGGTATTTGAAAGCACTAGATCATAAATTTATACATCACCCAATCTATTCCATTTTTATTTTGGTTTTGATGGTTTAAAAGCAAGGTCTTCAACTACACATGCTTCTACCATGCACAAATATTTCCAAATTCACCTGTGGCTGCATTTTAAATCTGTGATCCAGTTAGCAGTGGTTGTAGTTGAGCATATGAGCTGAAAATCAGTATCATCAAAGGCAAAGTTGTCCTCTTTTGAAGTCGTTGCACAGCATGTATTTCCATTGCAATTTGAGCATCATGAGTGCTGAAGAAGAAATGTTCAACACTCCACACAGCTTATTATATGATTAGCTTTCAGTGCTGTATTCATGGTTTTGTGTTTATTAATCTATTCCTCTATATTTTCACTGCGTCTCTTAAGTGTGTTCTTGTGTGAGTTTCCTGCAGGGAAAGAAAGGGGTATGGCTAAAGTTGCCATTTGATCGCTCCGAGTTTGTCCCTATTGCAGTTAAGGTATAAAGCTACATTGTGTAATAATATAATCTTTAATCTCATAATTCCAAATTTACCTTGCTTCATTACCTTTATAAAATTAGCTAGGCTCTGTGCCTAACTTTTTTCTTAAAAAAAAACCATCATACCTTCAGAATGAAGAGACTTTTGCCTATTTCATTTGGAATTTAGGGCCTCAACATGGCTGAAATTAGTGAAAAGTATATTATGTATGTGTTGTATGAATATCTGAGTATCAGTGAGTGCCTTTTTTTTTCTTAAAAAAAAAATTACCAATCGATGTGAAGTCTGAGAGCTGCATTTTGTCTCCTCCTTCCAATTTTTTGTTTGGTCAATTTGTGTCACAGTTATCCACCTTCAGCTAACCTGGTAGCATCTATGTCACATCACTGAGTACATTGTTTGATATTTCACCAAAAAAGAAATATTAGAAGAATATAAAAACTTGTTCCTGGAGAATTCTTGAAATATTAGGGTGTAGTCAAAGTTATTGTAGGGATTGTCTAATGTTTATTTTCAGATGGTTATCTGGATATACTTGGCTGATGGAAAATAACTACTCTAAATTTCTAATAGGTTATTAATTAGTTTTAATAATAGAATGTTCAGTAAGTCTGAAATACTGTGAAAGAATTAGTTCTGTAATTACTGATATTATTTGCATGTTGTGCAGGAAGGATTCAAGTACCATCATGCAGAGCAAACATATTTAATGCTAACATATTGGATTCCTGAAGGGCCTTGCATGCTTCCTGCCAATGCATCACATCAAGTTGGGATTGGGGGTTTTGTAATCAATGATAAAAATGAGGTGAGTTTAGTATAAGAACAAATTAAGATTTTTAGTTCCAAAATAATGTAACCTATTTTTCTTTCATCTAAACTGTTAGAAAAGGTATTGTTACCTGTGTACTGCTTGATATTGTGTGTTTAGCATGTAGCCTGAAAATATTGCAATTCATGTTTGTATTGATTGATATTGTATGTGTTAAAGTTTGTTTTGAGGTTAACAAGTTCAAGATGGACATGTTTCTATATATGTGAAGAACATAAGTCCTAACCTGTAGATTACTCTTCTATATAAGCACATGTAGTCCTGACCTTGAGGATAACCCAAAGCATTATTGAGAGTCCAAGAGAGGTTTCAGTTATGTGCAAGTGGGTGCAGGGTTTTGTAAGAGAGAGTCTCTGATGAGAAAATAGTTATTGTAATCTTCAGTTATTTTTATTAATGAAATTTCTGTTATTTTTGCTGGACAAATGTAGGTCAATTTGATTGAACCATGTAAATCCCTTGTGTGCTATTTTTTCTTCTTTCCTGTTAATTTCTTCTTTCCCTCCTATGTGCAACAACAGCATGTTTATCATCTAGCCTGCAAATCAATTCTTTAATTCATTGTATTCATTGATCCAAATACAATAGTCTGTAGAAGGGCTTATACATGCCTTTCTAAGTAGGTTACCTATTTGTAGGGCGGAAATACTCTGAAATTGTGCATGTCTGGCCTACATAGGCCAAGGGGCAATGGCCGAAATACCATGGTTTTATCCACAGAGCTTCTGTGCTAATTGTCAGCATGGAAATTCCTATTTTTAATTCTTGCCAGTCTCATCCAACTAGTTCTAGATGTCTCTTTGAGCCGCTTTTACTGGGCGCTCGTAGCATGACCAATGTTCCTCCTGGCAGCGTTTGGCATTTGTAATTTTTATGATAAGGAAACAGAATTCATATACAAAATATCTCAACATGGTTTAAGTTATAGTATACATTTACCTTCCATTGATAAAATATCTTGTTCATATAATTATTATGGCAAAAAGGTTTAAAAAAGGAAGTATACGACTACTCAAAATCAAGAAGTGCTATCTACTGCAAGGTGACCATTTTCTGGGCTTATTTTTTTATTATTCTGACTTGTTAAATATGTATTCTGAATGTTATACCTGTTTGATGCTTTTATCATATATTTGTATCTATAGTTAATATTTTGATAAAAGATTTAGAAGCATTTGCAAACTTAAATTGACCTACAAACATTTTGTTATGCTAGCTCAACCACATGTGCATCCCAAGTCACTGCATTTTTAGTTTTTCCTAAAGTATATGAGGTGATTCAATTCAACAGACAAATAATGGAGCATTGAAGCAAAGCTCCGAACCTATTTTTTGTTATGTTTTCTGCAAATATCAACCACATGAAGCTTTTCAGAATTCTGTCTACAATGTATGACAGGCACCCAGTGTTCCTTATATTCCTCAAATGATATCCTAGATTTCTTTTTCTTTAAGGGAAAAGAAAAGAAAATTATAAAGAGCTCAGCCTTCCTGCTAGGTGAGATTGTGAAAACATTAACTCTTTCTTAGCGTTTTGTCATGACACACGCGGGAACATGCTTATCCTTGTTTTCAGTGTAAAAGTTTTAATGAGTGGTTTAGATTCCAATTATAATTTACAATGGATGTTAATTTCCTGTTCTTCATTTATGTTACTCCATTGAAACTCTGTAGGTGCTTGTGGTGCAAGAGAAGTATTGTGCTTCAACATTTGCAGGTTTTTGGAAACTACCTACAGGGTTCATCCTTGAGGTACCACTTCTAGCAATATACCTACAAGTACTTGTTGGTTTTCTTTCTTGAGAAAAAGACTTTTTCTTGAATGACATTTTCCTTTTTCTTTTTCCTGCTTGGCAGTCTGAGGAGATATTTTCTGGAGCTGTGAGAGAGGTCAAGGAGGAAACTGGAGTAAGAAAGAAAGACCATTCTTTTTTCTTTGCAAACTGTTTCATACCCGCTCTTTTCCATTTTTGGAGATCAAATCAAGTAGTTGCTGCTTTTTAACCTTATTTCCTAATTATTTTGCAGATTGATACAGAATTTGTTGAAGTGATTGCTTTTAGGTAATGATATTTTCTTTTTCTTATTTCTGAATGCTTCTGAGTCAAAAGAACATCCCGAAACTAATGCATTTATTGAATGATTTGTTGCAATTCTACCTAATATTAACTAAAAATTGCAGCTTAGAGGTACAAATATTACTAACTAAATGTGACTACATGAAGCAAATGCTTAAATTGGCAATTGCTCTTGTGCAAACATTCTTTAGTTCAGCAATTCTTGTGCAATTATTTCAGTATATTTACTAGGTACTGCTTTGTGCTACCTTTCTGTGCACACAAGTCTACGGTCTCTTTTATACTTAGTCAGCCTTAGAGTTTGAGGGGGATGCTTTTATCAGTATTCTTTGGTAGTACTGATGCCACAATGACATGTATGCGGCTAAAAAGCAAGCTGAAGGGGATTTCCAAATTTACATTTCTATAATTCAGCACTCCTTACTTTCCACTTCATGTAAATGCCATGAAGATCTCGTTCGATTGAAATTAGCATAATCTGTCAATGAAAGCCATTATGGATCCAAATTTTCAATTATGCCTTCTAATAGATGGTGCATCAAGGTCAATCACTAATATTACGGCATCTCTGAGGTACACTTACTCAAGGTGTCATTGCCTCATTTATTGAATAACCAGGATCTTTGAGGCCAATTTTAGATACACTGGTTTACAACAGTGGGTGGCCAATCACGTCTATACCATTTACTACCATGTAAGGTTTATAAACCATTTTATTTTTTTATCAAACCACCGACACATGCTTTTAGAAATTATCAACTGATAAAAGGTGATTTTATTTAACTAAATGAATTACATATTCTTCTGAAAAATAACTGAAGTACAAATTGGATTTATATGCAGCATATTTAGCCTGTGCCTTTATAGTACAGTTGCATGCAAACTGCATGTAATAGCTTTTTTACCAAGGAACTTTGTTAAACTGTAATTGTTTGAGTACAATATGAAGGGAATAAACATGTTATCTGACAACATGAATCTAACTGATTTATAGTTGCAGATAACAAATATAGAGCACTGATCCCTCCTTAAATTTGAATTACGTCTGATGGCCTCATATCTTTTACGGAACAATTATTTAAAAGTTATTTTTTTTTACTTTTTTCGAGGAAATATAAAATTTTTTTTAGACGCTAATACTTTTTATTTTATCTTATAACAGGCATGCACACCGTGTGGCATTTGGAAAATCAGACCTATTTTTCATCTGCATGCTGAGACCTTTATCGAATCAGATTAAGATAGATGAGCTGGAAATACAAGCTGCCAAGGTAACTATTGTACTCAATAATCAAAGTTATTTAGAGTTTCTCAAGGACTGAAAGTTTTAAATTGCTCTGGATTTCTATAAGATCATTGTATAACTTTTATTTTCAGTAATAAACTGTTTGCCATCATGCCTTGCCCCATCTCGGCAAACCATCTGAAATAAACATCCATATAACCATAACCATAGATATCAAGCATTATCCATGTCATTTATGTTAGATAATATTTAATTATTCAAATATTTTTCTGATTTTTGGTCAGAAAATTTTAACCATTGAAACATTTACTAATCCAATAAACTTTAAAGTGGCATCAAAAAAATTAATTCAAGTAGAGTTGTTACCAATCGCAATTTAATAAATAATTACATATTCTTGAACAGATTTGTTAAAATGAAAGTTTCTTTACAATTTATAATCTCTTTCATCGCTCATCATGCCATGCGACTGTTTAGGCCTTGACATTGGATACTGACGTGCGAAGATTTGGCAACAATATCTATGGCTGAGATGGAGCCTAAAAACTAATGACTGCATTGCTCTAAGATGTTTTGAGATTAATCAACATATGAATCCTGTCGTGCTATTCTTTCATTACCAAAACAAACAGCATTGCTCATAATTTATTTCTGGTAGTTTCAGACTTGTGTTAAATAAACTGACTCAAAACTCTGGCTTAAGCGTTTGATTTCATTGCTTCCAGTGGATGCCTCTCTCTCAATTCGTGGAGCAACCATGCATTCAGGGTGACGACATGTTCAAAAAAATCATCGACATTTGCATCGCAAGGCTTGGTAAGCGCTACTGCGGCTTAGCCGCTCACCAGGTGATCTCAAAATTTGACGAGAGATCGTCTTCATTATACTACAATATAGCAGAGCCTCAACATTTCAACTGCCAAGGAACTTGAAAAGAAATGAAAGGTTCTACTCTTGCTGCCATGGGTGAAGTGAGCTTGGATGAAGCTAAGAAAATAAAAATCCTGCAGCTCTTCTCCCTGTCCAGACATTCAATCACAAGAGTGATGTGTAATTTGGGATGTCTGTGTACATACAAATATGTACAAATATAAAAAATACCATCTTTTATTCACTCCATCAAACGTCTTCCTCACTCCATTTAGAGTGTATTTGGGTTGCTGCGAATTAGAGTGGTATGGGAATTTGCCAATCCAATCCGAGGCTTGAAAACACACAAAAGAAGATAAGTTGGCTTATTGCACAATTTTAGATATATGATGCAGCTTAAAATGGTGAGATTCATGGATTTTGAAACCATTTTAACTGTGTTTAGATTGCTGGTTTGGATTGAAGAGAGGTAAGAGAAGAAAGTTATGCATCGGGAGTCCTATCAAAATATTAGCTGAGTATATTTAAAAAAAATTAGACTATTAAATTTAAAGAAAGCTTGGGATTGAAACTCATCTCAATCCTATCCGATCTTAATTTTAATTGAGCATGGATTTCAAATATAACTTAAATATTAAATTAAGTTGAATTTTTAAATCAAACCTATAATACCATTCGCCATGCCAAACACGGCCCTATCGGGAACAAAACAAGCGATAAATTTCCTCAACCGATGGAGACGGGTACCCTTGACGGCGAGGTGGTGCAAGGGAAAAAAAAAAAACGATAATTTTTATTCTGATACGATGCGCTCTAATTTTGATTATATCGACCAATCATGGCCGTCTGATCGACTAGGGCCCACAAATTTTTTTTTTTGGATAGACCGGCGAATTCGACGTGAGTGGCTGACGTGTCAAATTTGTATGAGTCTATTAAGATGGATCACCACGCACCCACCTCACGCGTTCAGCGAGCCTTGGGGGTGGCGGAACAATAAAAGGTCATGCGCATCCATTCATTTAGTGACACGTGTCTAGGTGGGAAGATTGCAAGCGCGAGGGAATATGAATTAAGAATGCGAAGGGGTTGCTTCCTCCGTCGTCCGTTTGAAGGGCGAAGCTCTCCTTTCCGATTGAAGGAAAGGAGAGAAAAGGATTTAAAATATATATATATATATATATATATTATATGATTTCAAAGATTCTAAGAAACACTCCCCAAGATCTCCGCTTTCCTTTTTTGCCGCCATATCTTTCCCACAATTCCATCGATTCCAGGGTTCCTGATTCGAAATGCGGTCCCTTCTTCGCAGGATTCTTGAATTCGAGCTCGAATCCGGGCCTCGGAGATGTGGAAATTGATCCGGAATTAGGGATTCTGAGGGATTCTTTGCGGTGATTCCGGAATCTCGGTAACATGCGGTCGCTTCTGCCGGGATGCGCTTTCCCGGAGGTGCAGAAGGATGGCAGGAGCGACAGCAATGGCCAAATGCAAATCTATTTGAACATCTACGATCTTACCCCCGTGAACAATTATCTCCATCTATTCGGCCTCGGGGTCTTCCACTCTGGGATAGAAGGTGCGTTTCCCTCTATATCCTTTATTTCATCTATTTTTCTCTAGAGGAATCCGATGAGAATTTTGAATTTAATTGCTTCCTATCACCGTTGTTAGTTGGTATGTGAAATTTGATATTATAATCATTGCAGAGTTATAAAGATTAAAAATGCTAGCTTGGACGGTCAAGTTTCGATGGGAGAGGAAGGGAATAGAGTGAAAAGATTATAAAATATTTTGTTTGGAAGAAAGATGTCAAGAATTTTTTTTTTTTTTTTTTCCCGAATCAGGGATAGGAAGGGAGAGAAAATATTTTAGTAATTTATGTTTTATTATTCCAAAACTATACTTCAATTTTTTTTTTTTTCCTCAATGATAAAGGATATATTTATCAATTCGTGAACATAACGTTTCTCTTTTTTTTTTTTTTTTTCCTTCCTCCCTTCTATCCATTCTATCCAAACAAGGTGAATGTATTTACCTTTCTTTCCCTTTCCATCATTCCCAAATAAGGCAAGGTGAATAACATTCCCTTCCCCTTCCCCTTCCCCTTCGCCTTCCATCACTTCCCTTCCTTTCACTCTCCCTTCCCTTCTCCTCCAAAGATCTAAACAGACCCTGTGTATGCTGATGGGTTACTTTGGATTGCAGTGAATAGCAAATTGTTTGAGAGTATAAAAATGTCCCTTCTTTACCCAGCCGCCAAGCCTCCATCAATTCTTCTGTTCTTTCTTTGGTAAATTTTTCACTTTGACAGGAGCAAGAATGGCATAGTTGGATGCATTACAGATGATTTGAGCTCGTTGGCACCATAAAGTTCAGCCTTTTGTAAATTATAGTGGGTAGCGGATGAAATTGTGAAGTCCTGATTATAAATTAATAATTGGCCAATTTTCTTTTTTGAAGATGTACTTGTTATTAGTGAGTAAAACAAGGACTTACTAGCAATAATTTAGGACCCATCCTTCTATCATTTTCTTGTGAAATATGAAAGATATCCATGAGAGAGGCTTTCATAGAAAGTTTTTCCCCTCCTTTTTGCCACTACAAGGATAAGATACATTGCCTTTTGTATCTAGGTTATGAGCAATGATCCATATTTCTGTTTTGATTAAGTTACAAAGCACTTGCTTCCACTTTTTTGAAAACCTATCCAGATGGATGCAAATAACTAGCATTAAATTTCTTTTGGATCCTGGACAATAGATCTTACCTCAAAGGTTATGTTAAAACTCAGCTTATACTATTCAGGGTTTGTGCACTATGAACTATGAATCTTTATGTAATGGTAAAAATTATCTTTCTAATTGCTGGAACAAAGGTATTAATTCTACTGATGGATACCCACATGTTATGTACATCATAATAATTAGACCCAAGTGGGTCAAAGCCAAACAATTGTCTTGCTAGGCTAATTGTCATGTCACATGCATATTGTGCACAAAATTGGTTGAGACTGAGCTTGTGGAAATTTATGTAAACAAGGGTAGGATAACAGAGGATAGAAAAAGCATACTAATAGGAGTAAGAACATGCTGAGGGCACCAGTAGGGAGATATTTTGGGCTTCACATGAACTTCAGTCAGATTCAGGGTCATAAATCTAACAAAGGACTTGAGCTTGCTGTTCGTGGAAGATCATTGAAGATCTACTAGAATGATGTTTGTAGTTACAGGGCAATTTTCTCTTTCCTTTATTTTCTTAAAATAATATTTGGAAGAGATTTAACAGATGCAATGCAACTCTCTCTCTCTCTCTCTCTCTCTCTCTCTCTCTCACGCACGCATGTGCATCTTATCTGCTTTTTGGAGTTTTTTCTATTATATTGTCTTCTCTGCTATCATGATGGAACTAACTACCATGTAAGGAACCATGAAGTTGGAATGAAGCTTCTTTCCTTTTTTTGTTTAAGGTTTTGTTTGTTACCTCTTTCTTTCCCCCCCTTTTCTAGCTTATAATCTTCATCATCTTCTTCTTCCTCTTTTTCTTAGTCCTTTTATTTTGCTTGCTGCTCTTATTTATAGAATACATTGCCTGCCACTACATAATAGTCCCTCGCATTCTAATCTCTTAAAAACCTATTTTCTACTCTTTCACCAGACAGGTAAAATTTCTGTCAAACCAGACATCTGGCCTAAGTGCCACATACTTAAAAATATTTGCCAGGGGCAGCATCTGGCTTGTGATATTTTCATTATCTTTTGAACCAAAAGCCAGAAGCCAATTTTACATCAGAAATCCTGCCTTTATCAAAAAGTTAAGTCATAGGTAAAATGTATATAGACCTTCTGAGTGGTACTAAGGCACCTTAGGTCCTCATATATGCATTTTGGTTCTTATAGTATAGCTGAATCTCTTCCCACTTCTGAATTTAATAAGAAAGGCTTCTTATTTTTAAGTTTAATGGTCTGACCGCATTTTATTGTTAGAAGAGGTCCTCAATTAGATGGTGCACTAATGGTACATAATATAGAAGTCTTAAGCAGGTTGCTTAGTTGATGGGTTGGGTAAAATTATTACTCTTGGAAGATGTTAAAGTTGACATCTAAGTAAGCATGTAAGGAAAAATCCGGTTTCCAGAAAAACTTCATTTCATTGGTGCCTAATGTTTGGGTGTAAGTGCCGTCAAAAGTAATGACACTTGAGAGTGTAAATTTTAAGTTCGAGCTGCTTTTGATGTTAAGTTAAATTGGGTCTTGCTTGAATATTTTTTATCAATGTGTCTGATAATGAATGACTGTTATTTATTTAACAAATCTGTATATTTTTGGTTGAATTATTCAATTTATAAGATGCCTACAAGGTGCTTTTGCTTGTGAGTGCTTAATGGGAGGGTTTGACTCTAACCCAACCAAGTGAAGGGTGTTATGAGTATTAGGGGTACTATCAAACTACAGATTGTGATCTTCAGTTTTGGAATCTGCTAAGATGCGGCTAGGGCAACTTTGTCAACCAATGGTTCCTGTTTTCTGCCTCAGTGGTGATTGTGAATCGTCCTATCCTCTCCTATGATGAACTTTTTTTTTGAAGATATTTATATGGTTTTGCTTTTCTTGGATTATTTTGGAAATTTCTTGGTCCAAACCTATGCTTAATGCTTAGGCACCAAGTGGTTTCTTTTCACCTGCTGGTTGACATACTCATGTCCATCCTGAAACATGTCCGCTTGTGAACTGACCACAAAGTTTGGTGAGAAAACTTACGCCAATGCTTGCTCATCAAGTTTGACTAGACAAATTTGTAATTTAGAGCATGGGTTCCTCAGGAGGATCTGACGAGGGTGGACAAAGAATTTTGTTGATTAAACAGATGTTTTTGCTAGGGCTTGAATCTTTCCAGTCCAGCAGATTGATGCATAATTAATATCAAAATTGAGTATCTGACAAAAAAAGAAGTGAATGCAAGAAACAAGATTGACATTTTTGTATGAGAATTGTGCCTCAATAAATTCTTATATGGGATGGGAGCTCACAGGTTGGCCCTTTCAATCGATTTGGCGTAGAACAATTGCTGAAATATAATTAGTTTATATGCAAGTCTGTGATGCTACAGTTCTCTATGCATCTATTACAAGTCTTTGGTACATTTGATCCACGAGAGTTCATTCGTCATTTATTTTTCTAGGAAGTATCACTATGAGAGTGAGGTGTATTTTGTGCTTGGGAAGCAGTTATCTCAGATACTAGAGTCTATAGTTGTTTCATATTGAAATTCAACAGCTGTATTAGAGTTTATGAATAAAAATGTTCGTTGCAATGACTGAGATGCATGTTGCATGTTAGTAATTTGATTTTCTTGGGTGGAGCCATGTTTGTGATATGTCTGCTTTTGTCATTTGGTCTAAACTGTCATCCAGCACTTAGTTGCCAGCATAGGGTGGGTGAGGGACCAGTTGTGGGTGTGGAGAAGCAGATACTTAGAGACACTTTGATTAAGGGACGCATAGAAAGCAGGTGTATGTTCGAGATTCTGGGATGATTTTGAAGTGAGTGCGTCAGTCTAGATGATATATTCGGGCTACGAAGATCCAGCATAATTTAGGTTCATGTTCTAGTGTAGAAATGGTAAAAGTAGTGATTGATGTTCAAAAACCTGAAACCAACAAAGACTTAATTGAATGATTACCCATAGTTATTGATCTAACATGTGAAAAGCCTGAAAAAATACACCAGTAAGTTGTTTGAGTTTGGCAAATCTTCATATTTTGGATTGAGATAATTTTATGTATTCAATGAATGAAACAAGACAAGATTATTCTCTTAGGGCTCTGCACATATAACCTGCTAAATGGTCTTGTTTCTTGTTTATTTTCTTGATTCTTGTTGCTATAATTTCCTTTTTTTATCAAATATTTTCAAGTTCTTTTTCCTTTTTTTTTTAAATTTGGCAAACAGTACAGGGTCTAGAGTATGGATTTGGAGCGCATGAGTACCCAACTAGTGGAGTATTTGAGGTGGAACCGAGATGCTGCCCTGGTTTTGTCTTCCGGCGTTCTGTGTGGTTGGGTACCACTAACATGTCTCATGCAGAGTTCCTCTTATTTATGGAAAACCTTTCTGGAAAATATCATGGCGACACCTACCATTTGTTTGCCAAGAACTGCAATCATTTCACAAACGATGTTTGTATGCATTTGACTGGAAAACCAATACCAGGATGGGTAAATCGGCTTGCAAGATTAGGTCAGTATCTTGTCTGAAATATGTTTGCTGACCTCTCCATTAGAAAGTTGGCGTTAACAAGTGTGTGAGCTTCTGTGAAGTTTCAGGTTCTCTCTGCAACTGTCTTGTACCAGAAAGCATTGAGGTTGCTGCAGTTGAAAATTTACCAGCTCAACCAGCACTCTCTGGTAAGTTTGCATTATATCAGTATTAATGAAATCCACCTAGAATTGCAGCCAAACCAGTTGGGGTGATCTTCTAGTCTTACAGTTGTAAGATATTTGTGCAAATATCTTAAAACATTAGCTTCCGGTGGCAAAGTCATGGTTGAAGTCTCCCCGTCAGACTAATGGTCTTCCTATGGGCGGTGTTTGCTGGACTCTCCCCGCGGCGGCCCCCCCCCCAACAACAACCCAAAAAAAATGAGTAACAATTGATTTTTAAGGCATGTTTCATCTTCAAAAAATCATGATGGTTTGTGGCATTGCCTGACTTTGTAAAAAAAAATCTTATGAATAAAACTGAAAATTCTCTTTGTTACGATATTCCACACACGGCTCTAGACCATGCCACTGTGTTTGACTGTAAGACATGGTTTTCAGCATCCAAACAACGCAATTTTGACTTGGAAAAGGAAAGTTATTGCAGAAGCCTTTAAACATCACTGTTACTCAATTTTATGTGGATTTGATGCTTCCATTTTCTATGATGCGAAGTGAATGAGATTGCTAACTTTAGACTTTTTTTGATGGGGGAAACATTTCAGTAGTTGAATCGGTGTCAAATTCTTCATCAACCATGGAAAGAAGTGATGCGGAAGATCCAGATCATCAGCTACTGCTGACACCAAACAAAGACCCAGCACATTCAAGAGAGAAACAATTGACGCTTGTTAAAGATGCTCAGTGAAATTTTCAGGTCTTCTGTCTGCCATCTCTATTTTCTTTAATGGTGCTGATCATTTTCACGTGTATAATTATGTCAGCTCCTTAACTCCTCTCTTTGTGCCCTCCAACTGCTGTAAATATTCCATTCTTTTCCCAGATTTAAAGTAGACAGCAAGGCCTGATTCTCTTAAAATAGAGTGAAGATCAACTTGTTCATAAATTCTCTGAAACATATTTTTATTTTTTGTTTTTTTGGGTTATTTTATTTTATTTTAAATTGTTTCTCTGGTTTTTTTTTTTCCTTTCTTAATTATGTGTGTATATTCTTATTTATTTATTTATTTTTAATGAAGTTGCGCATTTTCATGTCAAAAGGTTCCTGTCAGAAGTTCAGAAATCTTGATTAAGCAACCTTTATGATTCGTGCTGATATCTCCTGAGCAAGAAATCTTTACAGTTGGAGCCTTCTTTTCTAAACAGAGCAATATATGCCTTGCACCATTTCGTTCCATGCGAAGTTTTTAAAAATTGAGAAAATAATTAACTCGGTGAAGGGACTGAGATTGAGTTAAACTCGTATCTTGATCCATTTCAGCCGAGGTAGACGAAAAAAAAAAAAAAAAAAAGAGAGAAAATAGATCTTTGCTAATATTTTAAAATTAAAACACTGAAATCAAGTTGACCTACAACCATCACGTAGTTTGAGATAGTAATTTTAAAACGTATAATAATTATGTATTTAAGGAGGGATTTGTGTGTGCCCGTGTGAGGGAGAGAGAACAGGGTGGTCAGAATCGCTTCGCTTGACAGTTCCATTAGGTACTTGGGCAGCTGAGTTGGGTAACAAAGTTACCCAAGTATTTTCATTTCTTGGATAGGTATTATCTAAGCAATATTTAGATTAAGAAAAGAAGTTTACTCATGTTCTTTTATGTATTGTAAAATAAATTTAATATTTATTAACTATATTACGACTCTTCTAGCTAAGTTATTGAAAGTTTATTATTATTATTATTATTATTATTTCTTTTACGCTTGCTATGTATATTGATTCTATGCTATATTTTTCTAATTGATATCTTCCTCTTTCATAAAAAATTAATTATATCGCATAAAAGACTCCAATCGAGAGGAGAGAATAAGAGAGGAAAAATATAAAATAAAAAAAAATAAAAAAAAAAGGGAGGTGGGTGGGGGGCGGTGGCTATGAGACGAGAGGCTGTTTGCTTCGTTGGGGGCAGCGTCAGAAAGCAAACAAAGGCGAAGCAGCGAAGGGGGAAGCGAGGCTATACATCACCTCTCCATGCATCTTCTCTCACTTTTTTTTATCTAATCATGGGCGCAATGAAAGAAAAAACATGAGGATAAAAAAAGAAAAGAAAAGAGAAAAAATAATGATGGAAAAAAAATGATCAGAGTGGTTGCTAAGTGGGGCGTGAGACTCCACGTGAGGGTGAAGATCATTTTTTTAGCTCTGATTTTTACCCAACGTAACCAAAAATTATGATAAAATTAACAAACTGATTTTTGCCCAACGTAACCAAAAATTATGATAAAATTAACAAAAAAAGGTAAAAAAATAAAAAATATATAATGATAAAATTAACAAAAAAGGTAAAAAAATAAAAAAAATTTGATGAAAAAGATAAGAAAGAAAAATATGTTAAATTTATCAGCATTATTAATCTTTCGATCAAAAAAAATTAGATGAAGATTACAGAGGATAAGTAAGCAAATGAGAATCGTGAAAGATGGCAGGGATATTTATGAATTTTTTTAAAAAAAATATTTTATTTGGCCAACCTATCTCTCTGTGAGTAAGTTTTTCCCTATGTTTCGTGTACAAATGATGTCCATGAGAATTTGGCTCACTCATCTCATTTGTTTGACCAAAGGAAAGAAGCATAGATAGGTTAATCAATGAAAAAGTTGATTAGCTTTTTTATAAATCTTACCCATTAAAGAACGAAGCTTTAGAGGTAAATCTTTAGATAGAAGTAATCGGATCAGGCTGAATCATTAAAGCTAAACCTTAATCCTAATGATTAAGTTAAGATCAATCTATGGATCATTTTTGAATTGCCCCTTTTTTTGGTTAAGAATTTAATATATATATATATTTCTTTTGTTCTTGTAAGTAATTTATCCATGATAAATTGAATCTTTTCTTTTTTTTTTTTTTCTTTTTACCTATTTGTTACTTTAAATGCTAGAATAGCTAACCACAAAATTACAGCATGATTAAAAATTAATAGAAATAATAGTTATAAACTTAACATTGAGTAATATAATTAAGCAATAGTCTATATATCTATAAAATTAAACAAATATCAATATCAAATTATCAATAAAATTATAAAACAAAATGGGTAAATATTGAAAATGTGCTTAATCTCATTAAAAAAAAAAAAAAAGCAAAGCCATGTTAATTCTGCTCTTTCATCTTTTTCTTAAAAGTATTTAAAGTTATTAATATTGATCCTTCAACAACACTTAGCTCAAAAAATACACTTCTATTTTTATCATTTGTTGAGTCTTATTAGTATAAACTATATCATATATCAAATAATAAAAAATATTAAAATATTAATCATGCAAACAATCTAATTAATAATTTATAAAATTATATAATGCTATTTAAATAAAATTTAAAAATTTAAAAATAAATAAAATAAAAAATATATTTCACTCTCGTATCTAAATAACTAATCACAAGCGGTAATTAAAGTCTATACAATTTTTTTTTTGATCAATACTATTTAGGAGTCATTTTGCGTTACATGAAACCTAACCCAATCTGACTTAAAAATTTTCAAGGCATTTTGGTCCAGGTTATTTCATTTGGGTATAAATAAATAAATAAATAAATAAGTAAAATCCTTTTTTTTTTATTTTTTGGATTGGTTAGCGTCAAGTCCACGGATTGAGCTAGGTTTTGCCGCCTCTACTCACAAGGGAAGGCGAGGACAAGAGGACGGAGGATTTTCCCTCGTCGAATCCATCAAGCCGCCACGGCTGAACCAGGCCGGTTCCATTGGAACGCCGGTCAATAAGATTGAAACCGAGATATTTAATGTATCGTATCAAATACAAAACGAGACTTCAGCCAACGAATTGTTTGCTCAAAGGCCCTCACTCAGATAATTGATTTCATAAAAAAATTCTCTTTCATGCTCTAATCAAAGCTTTCGTGAACGACATTCCGTCATCAGGCTCCATCACGAATGATTAGCTTACAAGCGACCTTGTTTGTATTAAAAAACTAAAAAGAAAGCAAATCATATCACTGTTAACCCTTGAATTTAACATAATTTGTCGCTTTAGTCCCTGTACAACAAAAAATAGGGTGGCGCCATGAAGAGCTCATATACATAACATCCAATGTGGCTGAAGCTGGGCTGTCCAACCTAACTTAATCACCGGCTTGAGTCATTCGACCAGACTATATCACTTTCTCTCTCTTCCCCTCCCCCTCCCCCTCCCACTCTACCCTTGTAGACGCCGTCGCTAGCGCCACCATCTCCTTTGCGAACTCCATCAGCTTTCTCTCTAGTTCAATTATTCGTTGTTGTTTTGATCTCTCTACTCTCTCGTAAACCTTCGCAAACTTCACAATAGTCCTCACCAACTCCCCAAAAGCCCTCTTCTCCCCATCATCACCACCCAAACTCCCTCAGCTTCTCCGCCATGTTCTTGAGGCGGCAACATGAAACGGTTCATCATCGCCATTCTCCTTGCCAGCATCCTCGTTCTTGTCCTCATCTTCCTCCTCCTCCTCCTTATCATTTTAACACAACTAATTTCCTACAGAAGCTCTCTGAATATTTGGCGAGTTTGTCAACCGTCCGAATATACAACAGTATAAGAGTTAAGGTTCCGGAGCTTCACAATAAAGGTGAGGAAAGGGAACGATGGGAATTGGGTTGAGAGTGTGAGGTTTTATGAAGGGGGTGAACGAAGGATTCGGATTATTGATAGATGGAATAGAATTAGGCTCGATGAGAAGGTCGAGTTATGAGAACAAGAGCCTTAGGCTTCGATTTCTCGAGCTTATGCTTCTTCTTGAGAATATCGATCCGGTTTTTTCACTGGACATCCGTCTTTTGAGGCTTCCTAAGCACCTCCTATGACTTGTTCATGGCATTTTCTCCGCTTCAGCTACAAGTATCGATTTCCCTATAACTCTGTCAGCACCTCGGATGCTCTCATGCTCCAATAGTCCTTCCTCTCTTCAGCGCCGGCATGTGTCACCGATGGAGGATGGTGGCAGTGCGTCCGGAGGTCGAGATCCATGGATTGATCGGAATCCGGCAGTCAATTCCTAAACTTAGCCAACTCGAATGCCACATTGGTCAGCTTCAAGCAACATCGGTTGCACGTAGGCGAGCTTCTCACAGAGTCAGTTCTGTGTTTTAACGATAGGAATCGGGCAAAAATAAAAAATAAAGTTCATGATAACTTAAAAATTTTTACAGTATTAAAATTAAAATAATATATCTTCTAAGTTTAAGGCTTAAAAATATAATTTAGCTTAAAAAATATCTATAAAATGGTGGCGTGAACAATGAAAGTGGCATGAACTTTTTCATTAACTTATGGTCTCATGATACGCAAGAGCCGCACGTTGGCCAGGATTTTTCTTTTCCCTCAAGCTTACACTATGTATTCCACGGGAAATATTAGAGGTTTTTTTTTTTTTTTTTTTTTTTTTAATTACACACGTTTAGATACGATTCTGGACCAAGATTATTGGAAGCAGGCAACTACCTCCAACCTAAAATTCGCGCTCGACGAGAACATCTTAGTAAAATGGTAAGAGAGCCAGAGACCGGTAGGTAGCCTTAAAAGCCGTCGACCAACCGCTCAAACGATCCAACCATATGAAGCTTATTTAATGGTACTCCCGATCCCATCACCACAGGTAATGGGTTAACTGATTTTCCTGCTTCACATGTCCGGAGGGGCCGCCAACGGACGACGCTTCTGTCCGCTTCCGCCCTCTCTGGCCCCACCGTCGCGGTGCCCGAACCCCCATTAAATTCCTTTGAAGGAACCTCATCCTCCCCTCCGCCGACCGCTCGGAATCCGCGCGTGCGAGAGTCCCCACCATCTCCCTCTCCTCGCCGCGATTCATTCCAACCGAACCTCCTCGCGCTCAGAATCTTGATAGATTCAGAGCAAAAGAGGAACCCTAGATTCCCGAGACACCGAGAATCTCGCAGAGAAAGGAGGCAAAAATGAGGGCTTCTTTGTTAAAATTCATCTCCCTTGCCGTTGTCGTCTCAGTCTTCTCTCCGATCACGTCTGCTATTCCCTTCATCGTCTTGCACGGTACCTAGGGATTTTTTTTTTTTTTTCCTTTTATCTTTCGTTAGATCTTACTTTCTTTGGGCTTTAGCGATTCTTGCTATTTTTTTAGTAGTTAATATGATCGGAGAGTGATCTAAAGTGGTGATTCTGATTTCTTGGCAGGAATTGGGGACCAGTGTGCCAATAAAGGGGTATCGCAGTTTACCGAGCTTTTGAGCGAATGGTCAGGATCCGAGGGATACTGCATGTATATTTCTTGCTTACTGCTCTCTTTCAACTAATATATAAAAGAAAAGCTATTCTTCTTGTAGTTTTTGCCCATTGTTCTTTCTAATTGCGAGAAAATTCTGTTTGTGTTCGTACCAAATTTAAGAGCTTAGCTTGACAAGGTTTTAAATTGATATTCCTCGAAGGGCTTCTTGTGTTCCAACCGTCGTTTAGAGACATAAGACAATGTTCACATGCCAAGTTGCAACCATAGTTTAGAATCGATCAGAAAGTGTAGGAAAAAAATGATGGATTCAGAGAACCTCAGCAGAACTTGGCATGTCCAAGTAGGGAACTGAAACCTCCATAAGTCATCCAGCATTCCCAACCCCTCCCCCCCCCCTCCTACAGAGATTTTCAAACTGCTTTGAACTTTTTAGAAGCCATCTTGAGTTACTTACCTAATCTCATCTTAGATGCACCTTAGTCAGGTTTTAATGGTATGAACTTTGCAAATATCTCACCACTCCCATTTGGAAAACATAATTTTGCATTTTAGGGGGATCATAAGAAGATCTTTCATTCAAGAATGGACTATCACTGTATTAAGTTACCGTGGACCATCATGTACGTTGCCTACTTTTTATGTTTTACTAACCTCCAAGCACAACCCCTTCCTAAGGTTTCAGCTGCTTATGTCATTTCTTTCCGTAACTAGGAGATCTGAAAAGAGGTTGAAAGGGACTGATTCCTTGTTTATTTGTCCTCTTTATTGATGATTTACTTCTGCTTGATTATCTGAGTGATAGAAGCTTTCACAATACAATATCACAGACACGAACATTATTGGACTGGACTTTGCCCAGTTGTTGCTCTCAGAAAAAAAGAAAAAAAGAAAAATGACACAAATGTATAAATTGAAGCCTTTTTGATATCCTAATGGAAAGTTAAATTTTATCTAGCACTTTAAACATTTTGTTGTTTGCACTTTGTTTATAAAATTGGTGCATTTTAAACAGCAGCATTTTATCATGTTCCTAATTCTTTTGCATATGTTACAAGTTGAAATGAACGGTAATATTTGTTTTTAAGATTGGCTGGACTCACACAGAATGAAACATCTTTTTATTTCTTTTCTTTTCCTATTGACAACCATAATTTCTAAGCGTAAGGGTTATCTTTTGTATATGGAAAATGAGCTCTTTCTTTTTTAACATCAATTTCCTTCATGTCCCCTCAGAGAAATTGGAAGTGGAACATGGGACTCTTGGGTTATGCCACTCCAGGAACAGGTTACTGTTACTTACTTCTACCTATGCATTCTGTCTTCATTTTTTGGGCATATTAAAGTTCTAATTGATATTTCTTGTATGTTCACAGACTGATATTGTTTGTCAGAAGGTGGTACAGCTATTTGGTAACTTTTTTTATTATTGTATGTCCCGTTGCAATCGAATTTTTTGGCATTAACATCTTCAAGAACATTCTGGATTGACAGGTAAAAGAAATGAAAGAGCTTAGCATGGGTTTCAACATAGTTGGTCTTTCTCAGGTGATTTACAATTAGTGGATATTTTTCAATTGTCAGCATCACCACTTCATTGCTGATTCGGCTTATATCTTGTTCTTGTAAGCCTACAGTATGGTTTGAGCCAACCCGCCCACCCAAAAAAAAAAAAAAAACCTGTGTGTGTATGCTTGTTGTATCTAAAGATTTTGGTGTAAATTATATACGGGTGATGATGCATTGGTTACTGAGGGTTTAAAACTTTTGTTTAGCAATGATATATTCGGAACTTCATTTATAGTGGAACTTATACACATTGTTATACATAGATGCATGCATATACAATATATTTATATATATGTAAATGCTATGTCATTTCCTTTGAAGCTGGTGTGAAACCACCTCATTATCAACCGCATAGCTCTAGCATTGGGAATGATGAATGCATTCTCCAAATTTGAGAGCACTTCGTTCATTTCCTTCTGTTTTCAAATCTTTGATAGTGGAGGAAGAGAGAGCTAGAAGGAGTGTGTTATATCTAACATGAAAGGGTTTTCCTTGTTATTCATTATTGTCATCGCTATCATCCAGGCCTTTTCCATTACAATGGGGTTGGTTATGGATGGCATTTTGAATTTGAGAAGGTTCCATGGAAGGATTTTTCTATCCATGGAAGATTCCATCATGGTTGTGATGTTTATTCCTTACTGGACCGATTTATTATTTTGCCAAATTGCATCATGCAATTTCTTATTGTTTTCTCCTGTTGCTTGTTTGATCTTCTACTTTGAATTAACTCAGCAATTCTAATCCCAATCTAATATGAAAATATTGACAAAGATTTTCTGAAATGTTCTCAGGGCAACTTGATAGGTCGAGGGGTAGTTGAGTTCTGCGATGGTGCACCTCCCGTAAGAAATTCTACTCTTATATATTTTTTATTTGCAAGCATTTTTGCTGCCTTTTTAGTTGTGCACACAATAAGTGGAAGTTTGGAGGATTTATTAGTATACTATCATTTAAAGGTACAATGCATTAACCACATCCGTGTAAGTCAATCTTAAATTGATACATACATTTTTAAAACATAGAAATAGAGAACTCAGATATGTAAAGGTGCTTATGCAACATTTTATATATAATTTTTTCTTCTCATTGAATTCAGTATTTGACTATCTGAATGCTAGATCAAATTGTTGAGCACGAAGCACCGGTATTTGTACATGTTCCAAGATGGAAGTTATGTGAACATAATGCAATTATTCTATCAACTTTATGCGTGCGCACATTCATGCATGGATGCATGCATGTATATTATGAGCAAGTGTCTCCTGAGAGAGACTAAACCTTGCTTAAGGAGGTTTGTTGACATCATATTATGAGTGGTGCTGATCTTGCATCCTGCCACGTTCCAGGGCTCTGGCATGGACAGATACAGGTTGGCATGGATCAATATCTTTGGAAAATGTCCTTATGTTAGTGGTACAATGCATGCCATATGACAGGGTCACACGGACCAGCATGGCATGGCACTTTTATTCATGAAGGGACACATTAATCTACACTGAGTAGGATGCTTATTTTATTTAAGCTATTTGTGATCTAATCAAAAACTAAGGTACTGCCACTATTGGCCTGTAACAACTGATGCATGTCATACCAGATGGAAGCCAATACATAGCACCCTCACTGTAGGTGAATGAACCTTGTACCACCCCCCCACCATCTGATACATGCTGTACTGGTTGGGGACTAGAACATAATACCCCATCATTCGAACCAGCAGGTGTGCTGGTTCATGCCAGCTGCATACTGCCTGCATACCATGGTTTAGGTGCATACCTTTATCTCTAAATCCTTAATGTAACGATTGTTTTAACTGTTTTTGTACAGAAATATCCCGAAATAATTTTTGCTTTCATCACTCACTATTGTATGCACATATGCTTTTGGATACTGCATGCATTATGCTTTATAATTGATAATTTACGTTTTTTCTCTCAAATTGCTGAATTTACTTGTAGCATTTTTTATTAAATATGGATTTTTTGTATTGATTCATCATCATATAAATGATGAATTTAAATGTTGCACTGCATAGATAAGGCCTTCATTTGAATTTTCTTGCCCCTTTATTATTAATTACGCTTCCATTTACCATCGGTTAACAACAATTATGACAATTTTCTATTATCAAGTCTTATTCTGATATGAAGAACTGCTGACAGGTAAAAAATTTCATCTCATTGGGAGGCCCTCATGCTGGCACTGCTTCTGTGCCACTTTGTGGTGTAAGTGTTCTCAAGGCAATTATTTATTTTATCCATAATATATTATGTATTTTTCATTTCCATTTCACCCATATCAAACTTAGCCATATACCTGGAATAAATGTAGATACTGATAGTAGTAGCATCAAATTTCTCCATTCTTTTGACTTAAATTGGTTAGGTTAATAAATGAATGAATGAACATGTTTTAATTCTTGAGTGATGTCTAGAAAGGGAAGGTAAGAGCAACCTCTTGGTATCCTGCACAGCTGCTTTGTGAGAGTGATAGTGAGTTCCTTAGTATGATGATCTGTAGCTTCTTATTTCTGATTTTTTGACATGAGATATGTACTGAAATTTGTTGTTGACAGATTGTTAGTTCTGGTGGTTATGTTCCTGATTAATGCTTATCTCTGATGTTTAATCTTATTCATGGAATTTCACATTTGGTTCTGTATTTTGCTTGAAAGTGTTAAATGTGATTATATAGTAACATGTTATTTAGCCTTAATTATGGCTAAGCCTATGCTCGCTTGTTGCCTCATGTCAGTCTGGAATCATATGCTTGCTTGTGGATGATCTCATCAAAACAGAAATCTATTCTGATTACGTTCAGGTCAGTATTTCTTTAACAGATTGCATTGACTTTTCAAACTGTTTGTCCTTACATGGCTTTGAGTGCAAGCATTATTAGATGGTTCTGACCATTGGATTGCTGAATTACAGGCCCACCTTGCGCCCAGTGGTTATCTAAAGATTCCAACTGTGAGTAATGCATTTTTTTTTTTGTAATCTTAATGCAGCATGCAATCTAATCTTTCATATTTTCTACTTGCATTTCTTCATTTGAAATGTTCTTTTCTTACTTTTTCCTTGCGCAAGGCCACTGATGTCAAACCTTTGTCAATTAATGTTAAGCAATGAAAACAACAATGAAGGACACCAGATTCATGTAAGCAACAGATCCACTTGGATCAAACTAGTGAAAAACAAATGCAACTATTTCATCTTGCGAAGAAAGGTAGTGACATCAATCAGTTGAGTTCACTCATAGTATTAAAGCTTGTCTGGGCATTTTTAGTTCACTGTCTTCTTAGTGGTGTCTGAACCGGCAGTAAATCAAAAGTAGTTCATCTACTAGGCTGCCATGAATGCTGACATCAATTAACATGTGCATTGAAAAGAACAATTACAGAACTATGATTATTATGTTGTAGCATGTGGAAGACCTTTTCTCCTTTCCCAGGAATTCTATATTAGGTTGAAGTTGTTTTCATTGTTCAAATTCTTTGCTAGTTCTTTTAGGGACCACAAGCCAAGTGTTGCTGGCAATCTTGTCAGATATACTACATATAATGGGAAAACTTTGGAGACCGGTCCTGAAACCACATGCCCTTATACTTGTCTTCTACATGTTGTTTATTCCCCAGTGCGTGCTGCATTATTAGCATATATTTGTCATTTTGTAAGATGTTGACAAGAATTTCCATTTTGTTCTAGGATATCCCTGCCTATTTGAAAGGATGCAGGTTTCTACCAAAGCTTAATAACGAAATCCCAAGCCAAAGGAACTCTACTTACAAAGAAAGGTTCAGCGGCTTACAGACATTGGTTCTTATCATGGTTAGTTCAAGAAAGCTTCTACTGTTTCTTTCGTGTTCCATTTTTTATTATCTAATACTCTTTGCAGAATGAAGAACATGCATTGCCAGGAACATATACGATATTCCACCTATCTACTACTTGATTATCATATGGGTTCCCATTTTCCTGTTTCATCTTGTATAAGAGACTGACTTTTTTCTGTCACTTTCCCAAATTGCTCAATAGTTTGAGCAGGATGCAGTCTTGATTCCTCGGGAGACATCTTGGTTTGGGTATTATCCAGATGGCACGTTTAGCCAAATCTTGCCTCCCCAAGAAGTATGGCTCATTTTTCTTTATTTCCTTTTTCTTTTGAATATCTCTTCTATTGCTTAGTTACTTGTTAAAGTACCAGAGATATGTGGCAAATCACGAGAAATTTTGCATGAATGTTTTTATTGACTTTTGATACAGTATTTATTTGATCTTTAGGAAATAGTATCTTGTTCAAATAGGTTCTTTATGATTCTTCAACATGATGGATAACGACACCCAATTCTTGGCTGACTTGAAAAACTGTATTCTGCTATTACATATACATTGAGCTTCAGATAGTTATTGCTCATTGAAGTTGATGGATTAGTAAATGCTCTTAATTTTGCAAGATTTTATATTTAGCTGAATGAATCAAAGCATGTTACAGAAATCTCTTACACAATACCCTCTGGAACTTAAGTGGTGTTCAAGGTACTTAAGAATTGAGTTAGGTGAAACTAATTTCTTGCACTTAAGGTCAAAGCTTTAGTTAGTTAATACTAGATAAGAAAATGAGTCAAGCAATCAAGCTACTTAAATTTGAGTAAGGTGAAACTAATTTCTTGGACTTTTAGGTCAAAGCTTTAGTTACTTGATTTGAGCTAAGAAAATGATCTAAGCTAAAGGATCTGAAAGGTATCATCTACTTGTGAATTCGGTTGGTGTCACATGCAATAAGGCATATGAAAACCTGTTGCTTCTGCTATTAATTGGAGTTGGTCCAAAAGAATTGGTCCGATATAAAGGTTTAGCTTCACAAAACAGAATGGCAGAATCAAATTTGAAATTGAATTATCCCTCAGTTTGCTAGATTTGTTGGGCCTAACCCTAGCACACATTCCCTGATGGAAGCACTACCAAGATAAAGGAGCATTTTCTATAAGTATTTCCTGTGGAAGCACTATCAAGTTATAGCGCACATATATACAATAAAAATAACCACAAATGAGTTGATGATCTTATGAACAGAGAAAGCATCACACCTTTTTTTTGGACATAGTTTCTAAATGAATAATCCAAAAATTATATATTGCATTTTAAAAAAAATAAAAATTCTTATTCAGTCATTCTGCCTTTAGTATTTATGATACAACCAATTTGTGAACTTATCAAAATATTTTTTATGCAAATTACTCTGGTCCATAAGATTTAGTCTGAATCATGTTTCTTTTATAACAGCTAAGGTATGCAAAACTTGTATTCACATTATAAGGTTTAGAGGAGAAAATTACATTAACTATGCATCATGAAATTAGATGAACCATTTATCATTATTCAAATAAGATAGGTTTAGCACAATACTAGTAATTGCACATCTGAAAAATGTTCAATAAATATATAACATGAGAATAGAATCACCATTTTTTATTACTCTAATAATAAAGGTTTAGGACTATAGTAATAATTGCACACCTGAAAAATGTTCAAAAAATATATAACATGAGAATAGGATCACAACTAAACATGAGTATAGAATCACAATCTAAACCTTTTTTTGTTGATACAGATGATATTCTAAGTTGTTAACTGTTCAAACCTAAAAGCTGAGTTTTTTTGGATTAAAAATAAAAAACCCTGCACATGTTAATTCAATTTATAAACATCATTACAAGAGGGTGTAGGTTTGAGTTGTAATATTGCTAAACCTTTTCTTAGGTATTTCATGTCTAATATGTATCTATTGTCATTTCATGGCTAATATGTTCATTGATGACATAATAATAAGTGCAATAAAGAGAAGTAAATGAGGAGGTGGCCGCTAGAGGACAATAGTTTGGTGATGTTTTTCCTTTCTTTCTTACAAAGACGAGTGCTTATGGGATGAATTCTTCTATGGAAATGTTTGTTCCCTCTTTTTGCTTGTCTTAGCAATAGGATTTTGGGCCATGCAACCATAGTTTTTAAGCATTGCTTGTTCTGTAAATAGCCTTAGAAAATTTTTGAGAAAATAAGATTGGAGAATTGATCGATTGAGAATATCTTGCCTAATATGTGATGTGATTCTTGATCTTATATATATAAAAAATCTGAGCTGTTGGATATGATCTAATATATTTAAACTATTTATACAAAAAAACATATGATTTGGAGATCTTGAACTCATGCATCAAGTAGTTAGAAAGCTTTTACTATTTTGTAACACTTGAATTGTACAATTTTTGGCCACTTGATGTATCGGCCAGGAGGTCTCCAAATCTTATATTTTTGGTAAGCAGTTTAGAGGTAATATTATCATATCTAATGGCTAAAATCATTGATATTGCATGCTCATCTAATCATGACCCAACCAATTCTAAATTTAGTTCTTCTTGACCAAAGCCTAGTTTATCTCATACACACACATAGATGAAATGAGGTATTACACTTGATCATATTTTTTAAGGAAACATTAGATAATCGGTAAATTTAAATATAAATTAAAAATTGTGGATCATAAAGTTTTTAAAAATAATCATTTTCGATATAAGGATGATGTTGTTCATAGGATTAAAACAAGTTGGATAAAATGAAGAAACACAATTAGAAAATTATATGATTATAGAATATTTGCCGAGTTGAAGAAAAAATTTTATAAGATAGCCATAAGACTGGGTATGCTTTATGATATAGAATATAGAACAGTTAAAAAATTACATGCACACAAGATGAATATAGCTGAAATGAGAATGTTGAGATGGATATGTAGTAATATAAGAAAAGATAGAATAAGAAATAGTCATCCATAAAAGGATGAACATAGCACGAATTGAGGACAAATTGAGAGAATGTTGACTTAAATGGTTTGGATATTTGCAATATAGATCTAAAGATGTACCGATATGAAGGAATGATTTAATGCATGTAAGAAGAAAAAGAGAAATAGCCAAACCCAAGATTATATGAGAGGAAGTAATAAAGAAAGATTTAATATCTTTGCATTTTATAAAAAATATGGCTCTAAACTGAGTAGAATAGAGATTCATATAGCTAACTCTACCTAGTTTGGGATTAAAGTTTTGTTGTTGTTTGTAAACTTAACAAGAAAAGAGCACAAAAGATTATTGTAGCCATCATTTGGATGGATTTTATCACTGATGACCAACATATTGGCATTACCCTTATAAATCAGCATTGAGTAGAATAGGCACATATTTATATGGATCATTGGATGCAACTTCATGGACCAAGCTATATGCATTGGGGCAGTTACATGTATATAAGCATGGTGCATTACTACATTTATTTGTTTCTATAATAAACTAATAAATAGTCCTTAAAAGATTAGGGAGCTTTCTCTCTCAAATTTGTATATCTCAATCTTTATCTCTCCTTGGTTCAACCTTTTCTCCTTTTTCCTTTTCTTTTTTTTTTGTCTCACCACATTCATCATATGTGCACAGTTCTAGTCATATGAAATATGAGAGGTTGGACTAAAATTAAAGTACTCTAATTGTCATCCTACATTAGGATTTATGAGCTCTGGATGACATGCTGAGAAAAAGTTGACACATATATGAACATAAGCATGCCCACCCCTTATGATAAATAGAACCAAACCAATCAATTCAGCCCAAACCGAACTAACCAGGAACTACTTCATTTTTCAATTTCAGTTTAGTATGGACCCCGAGCTGGTTCAAACTATGCTAAATTGCCTACTTTGGTCCAGTTCAGGTGTGGGCTGAGTTGCATGTGGGCTCTTGTGAGCTCATATCCTTTCTTCTCTCTTATTCATTATCTTTCCTATTTTCTTTTCATTTACTTAAGATTTTTCATGAAAATAAAAAAAATATCTCCATTTGAATTTAACAAAAATATCAAAAAATCAAATTCTTGAAGAATAAAAAGTCAACTCTTCCTCTCAAGAACAAATTCGAAGAATTTTACAAATTCATGATTTAGCAAATATTAAGTTAGTATGCTTTTACTTTGAATAAAAATCAATTTAATTTATAAATAATGAGAAAACAAAATATCAGAAAAAATTATCTTAAAAAATGATTTGTAAGAATTTGGTCAATACTTAGTCAAACTTATAAGATTTTTAGGCTTAAACGGGATCACAATTACAATGAACCTCACCTGACCAATACCGACTTAATTTACAGTGCATCAAAACATTAAAATTAAATTTGTTATAAAATTCTAAGGTTAAAACGTATTTTTTAGGGTCTAGACCCTAAAAAATACGTCACTCTAACCTCTAATTTGGTAGTGACATATGATAGTATAGACCCTAAAAAATACGTTTTTATTTTAAAATTTTATGATAAATTTAATTTTATTGTTTTGATGAACTATGGATCAAGTCAGCATGAGTCAGATTCATTATTACTTTGATCCTTTCTAAGTTTATAAGCCCTGTACGTTTAATCAAGTATTGATCAAAGCTTTATAAATTATATTTTAAGATAATTTTTTTTATTATTTTATTTTTTCATTATTTTTAAGTTAAATTGATTTTCTAAGATTTTTATTTGGAGTGAAAATATCTTAACTTGATATTTACTAAACCATGATTTCTTGAAATTCTCTCATTTTGTTTTTGAGAGGAAGAGTTGACTTCTAATTCTTAATGAATTTATTTTTTCTAATAGTTTTGTTGAAAACAAATTCAGGTGTTTCTCTTATCTCTATATGGAGATAGGATGGCATCTATTTAAATGATTTGAAATAAAAATAAGAGGGAAAAGAAAGGTTGAAAACTTACGGAAGGTTCTCAGCCTCATAACAAATACAATAACAACAACAACAACAATAAAGCCTTAATCTCAAACTAGTTGGATCGTTTACATGAGGCTCTCAGCCTTATATACCTCATAAAAAAAAAAATTTGAAAAACTATAAAAAAAATTTGCATGCTCGCATATTTTTTTTATAAATAATATCCATGCTCGCATCAATGAAGTGTTGTGTGTGTGTGTGGTCTCAAGCATTGAAGTTCAGCGTCTTATGAAATTAAAATTAGGCTTCATGGGCTGAATGCCTCTAGAATCAACTGAAGCATATTTTCAATGGCTACATGAATAAAAATGTCAATCCAAAGTTAAAGAGATTAATATTGATCTTATCATGGATAGGTTTGGGTCTTATCCAAATTATTTGCATATATCCATTTCAACTTTACTGAGATGTTGTAACACACACACTCACACAAAATTCTCATGAATTTCTATGATAATCTCTAAATTTTGTTGGTGCATGAGCTTTTATTTAAGCCAGAGGCTCACATAAAATGCAATAGTATAGAGCATCATATCTATCATTGCTCATGATCACATCTTAAAAGAATCTAGAATAACTGGCTTTCTGTTTATTATTAGCTTTGGATTTTTCCCTCTTGATGTGCTTTTATTAATTGAAGCATCTATCAACCTTGCAGACCATCCTCTACACTGAAGACTGGATTGGTCTCAGAGCTTTGGATGAATCTGGACGAGTCAAATTCATCAGTGTGAAAGGAGGTCACCTCAGAATTTCGGAGAGTGACATGCAGGAGTATATTGTGCCATACTTAACAGACGAGCCACCCATCCCAAAATCCTCTGTATTGCAATGGTTTGTGTCAGCTTGGGATGCCCTGAGGGACGGTGTGGGACTAATGGAGGACGCTCCTTTGCTTTCCACTTTCAGCAGCGAGCATAAGTAAATATGTTAATTTGTCCACTAAACGTGATGATCTGTCGTTCTACGGTACCAACAGTCGGTACAAATGTCCTAAGACAAATATTCCAGTCTTGTACAAACAAACCACTTCTATTCCGAATGCTTTCCTCTATTAATTTTAAGCTGCGCAACTTGATGGCAGAAACTGCTCTCTCTCTCTCTCTCTCTCTCTCTCTCTTTCAAAGCCCAACAGCAACCTCATATTGTCAGATTGTTCTTAATGCGGAACCAGTAGCAATGCAGGACTGGAAACCGGCACCGACCGGTCCAAATATTTTTTGCATCACCAAATATTAATATTTAGCAACATAGATATGGTGAACTTGTCTTTGAAGATATGACATGTTTAATGACGATTTTATTCATTAGGAAAAATAAATGATTTTTTGTCATTAACAAATGCATATTCATCATTCATTAATTGATGGGTAGCTCGAATTCGGTGGTGGATATAATTAATCACTGAATGTTGGGGTGTTTTAGTGATTGAGTCAATGGTAACAAACAAATTTTATCGCTAAGACGAGCGAGCATATGGTGATAAATTTGTGGAAGGTCGAATTTCATCGCCCAACCATTGAATTTTTCGATGAATAAATTTCATCATCAAAAATGTTAACTTTTGTGACAAAAATACTTCAAAATAAAATAATGAAGGAAATTTTATGGTGAGATGTTATCAAATGTTGAATTTCATGATAAACAAATTTTATTAGCAAACATTATTTCATAATCAATTTAATATAATTAAGGAAAAAAAATCATTTTTTTATCCATTACTAATTTTCTTTAAATATAATTGATGATATCATTAATGCAATTCACAATGTTTTATCCGTTATTATGATTTTGACTCCAAAAATATCAAAAATTTTTAAGTCAAAAATGCTGGTCAAGATCCATAATAGCACTATTCAAGATTACACATAAACAAGAAAATAATATTCTAAACAAAGTATTTTAAACTTATAAATAAAAAGAAAGATGACATTTTGAGTCATAATCATAAGAAGCCTCAAAATCATTTAAATTTTATAAAATATTTTATATATTAGAACTAAAGCAAATAGAAAAATTGAAACTAAACATGGCCATGAAGCTAAGAGGAGAATAATGAGATAGAAAAATGTTTAGAGGTGGACTCAGAAGAGATAGAGATCTGCAATTAGTTGAGGTCAAATGATACAAGAAGGAAAGCCGACAAAGATTTATTTGTCAGTATTGGCGTAAGAGTTTCTGGAAGGAAAGCCATGGAAGAGATTAAATGAACAGGAAAGAGTTTGAAAGAAAAGTTTGAGAATTTGAGTGATTAAGAAAGAAAGTGATGGTTTTTAAGAGGAAAGCCTTTGAATTTGAGAAGGCATGAAGCCATGGGAGAGATTAAAAGAATATAGAAGAGTTTGAAAGATAAGTTTAAGAATTTGAGAGATTGAGAAAGAGAAGATAAATTTGAGAATTTGAGAGATTAAGAAAGAGAGTGATGGGGATTTAGAGGAAAGCCTTTGAATTTGGAAATAGTTTCAAGAGGAAGTAAAATCATGCAATTTTGGAAAGAAAGAGAGTACGGTGGTTTTGAAAGAAAGCAAGCAATTTTAGGAAGGGAGACGGATGGAGAAAGCAATGGTTTTAAAAGAAAATTCCTACTATTTTATGGAAGCAGATGAGAGAGATGGTTTTAGAAGAAAATTCCTACTATTTTAGTGTTAGTGTGTGTGTGTGTGTGTGTGTGTGTGTGTGTGTGTGTGTGTGTGTGTGTGTGTGTGTGTGTGTGTGTGTGTGTGTGAGAGAGAGAGAGAGAGAGAGAGAGAGAGAGAGAGAGAGATAGCGAGAGAGATTTTTGTTGAAGAATTTTTAAAAGTAAGAATTAATTAGAAAAATAGCTAAGTTGGATACTATTAAAAAAATTCAATTTTGAGATTCAAAGGCTGAAAAAAATATTTATTATATAATTTATTATATTTCGAGATTATGAAAAGTCATCACATAAAATTACTTCTTATTTCCATTTTAAGAAAAATAAATAGTCAGAGAAAAAATTATGATAATATTTTTTTAATAATCAATAATGTAATTTGGTACTATACTTTTCATGACTAAATTTTGCAACAAAATAATTTTTTATCACTAAATAAATAACTAAGATAGCTGGGAGAATTTTATTTTGAGCACATAGAACTTGTAACTTTCGTAGCCTTAGAATTTTTAAAATAAAATTAATTTGATTTTAGCTTTTGATGAATAATGACCACAATTAAAGTTGTTACAAAAAATATTTTCTAATCACAAAATAATAATCATAGATATTTTTATTTCTAAAATAAAGTTATTTATTATTGCAACAGCGAAAGTTCTGATACCACTTATTGCAACAACAAAAGCTTTGATACTACTTGTTGCAACAGGAGTACACTCTAATGCCACTTATTGTGATAGCGAAAGTTCTAATACCATTTGTTATGATAAAGATATATAGGGAACAAAAGATTAATGAAAAAGATAAGAGAGTACAATAAAATAAGAGAACAATCACACAGGAAATTACTATTAAAAAAAGTTGAAGATTGTAACAAATGCTCGTCATCAAACTTTGGAATTACTAAAATTTTCTCTCTAACAGAAGCTGTTTCTTAAAAATCCCTAAGCTCACATATACCCAATAGGATTCTCTCTTAAATTTTCACAATAACTCTTTAAGTTACTTAGGATTCCCCAAGTCCTTGAAAGCCAAGGTTGCCTATGCTTATATAAAAAAGTGATATATAATATACTATAAGGATTAGAACTAGAGCCCATATATATGAAAATATATCTTATTTTATCTTCTGAATTAAAAGACTGTACAAACTAGGATTGAAGCCCTACTTGGATATGAAAAATTTTTTCTATTTGAGTTTATGAATTTCAAAATAAACTTTGAAGCTCTTGCATCCAAGAAAAGCTCAATTGATTGCCTTATTGGATGAGCTCAATCAAAAGGCTTAATTATTTGGGCTTAATTAGTGCATACATTATTTAAATTGTATCTTTTGGGATATGCAGAAAAAATAAAGAGGTTTTAGCTTTTTTTTTTTAAGAATTATTTATGAATTCAATCCAAAATCATCTCCATTTAAATTCTTTCCATCATTATTATTTCTTGACTTTCCAAGTAATCATATGCACTCTAAACTTTAGAAATTATCAAAGACGTTACGCTCTTTGGACAGGCTTTCCCTTCATCCCTATTCCGGCAAAATCATCAATTTGAACATTTAATCAACATTTATATTCATATTTATATTTATTAAAAAAATTTAATATATATATTTATATTCAAATATTTAATTCTTTTTAAATTTTTATTTAATTTTTTTAAATTAAATCATAAAAAATAAATAATCATATTAATATTTTACCTATTTAATTTTGTGATCACAAATTTAACCATCTAACTCATTTTTATGTTTATATCTGCTATTTTAATATTTAACAAAATAAATAAAGATGCAAAAGTTTTGTATTTATTAATATTTATATCTGTATTTATTTTAGTCAATATAAATGCAAAATAAATATAGAAAGAGAGATAGGCTGTCATTGGTTACGAATCGCGACTGGAAGTGCGTCCGGATTTCTTCCATGGAGATAAAATAACGTAGCCTCGGATTCACGGGCCATCCCATCTCTCTCGTCTCCGCTATGGGAGGGCAAAAGAACGCGGCCGCCTCCTCCGGCCAGTCCTGCTGCTCCGGCTTTTGGTCCAGCGCTCTCCGGAGGAAATCTGTAGTGCCCTCCGTCAACGCCGCCACCGTCCACGGCGACGTCCTCGTCCGTCGCCTCGGCCTCCTCGAGCTCATCCTCATCGGGATCGGCGCCTCAATCGGCGCCGGGATCTTCGTAGTCACCGGGACGGTCGCTCACGATGCCGGGCCAGGTGATTCTCTCTCTCTCTCTCTCTCGTCTTGTATCCAGTCCTTGTATATGTGGTCAGGTGGCTAGAATCTTATTCAGTATTCGTAACTAATTTCCCCTTGTTAACTAAAAGGTAACATTTTTATCATGGAAGACATGAATTTAATCGGTTTAATTTGGGAACGCCATGTTCAGAGAAAGGTGATAACATAAGTTGGATGTTTAAATAAATTGCAATTCGGATGATAGATTTAGAATTGGATTTTTTGTAATTTATCATCGAGTATTCTAATTACTATTAGGTCTATCTTGAATGACAGTCGAATCTTGCTCTGTGTATCTCAGGGAACCGTGAGTAGGTTTATCATTCTAGGCATGAAAATATGAACTTCTTGGGTCTAGATGTGCCAAAAAAAAAGAGGAAATAAATGGTAAATGTTCGATTGCAAGTCCTCTTTAAAATAGTGAAAAACTTAATGTATGTGACATGCACCAGTCATCGCATCCTAAGAAAATAAGAATTCCAAAGAAAAAAAATATTTTTTTGTTTAGGCTAGTTATCCAACAGTATTTGTTTCGTGAGAAACTAAATGATGGTTGATTGGGTCGTGGGCATGCCAAATCGAGCAGATCAGTCAATGATTCAAGTCTAGATGGAGACGAAGTTTGGCCTTACCTCGGCAAGAGAACTTAACAGTTTCTAGTAGAATGAGAATAACACAAAGAAACCAAGCAAAAGGTGAATAATAACTTATAAGAAAGGATGGCCGAACCATATTGAATTGGATGATTTGAGGCAAACTGTACCATCTCGAAACCAGAATAGTTTGATTCATGCAAGGGCTAAACTGCCCTATACCAACCCTGTACCAACCCTAAATCATTCCGTATCATGTCAAACCATCTTATTTGGCTTGATATAAGGCAGTTCTTCGGTTTAGTACAGAATGATTCACGGGTCAAAACCTCTTAGTTTACCAGATTAGTACACTACCGGTTCGGTATGATACACTGTGTGCTGAACAGTATCGATCCGATATCAAAACGAAACCGATTCTCAATACAGCAAACCTTAAGTTAAACTAACTGATAAGATTAATTAACAACAGATAATTGAGTATAGGACAGGTGATTCCTCAGGGTGGAATGATTGTCAGGTCCAAGAATCAAGATACAAGAGATTCATGAAAAATTTGCCCCATGGAAACTCTTTACAGAAGGTCAACTAGTTATTGAAATGTTGTAGATGCCTATTGTGGCTTTGCTTCCTTTTGAACTTGTTAACTGCAACGAACCAATTGCATACAACCACCAGTTCAAAAGCAGTAAAAGGCCATGTTGCCCCATAACTTTTAGTTGGCCTCTAGAATTAATTTGCCTCACACTTGATAGCATTTGGTCACTTGTTCCTTTGCATCAAATGTCAATCAGCCATAGGATTGAGCGAAAAATACTGTGGTGAGATTAATTTGTGTTAATCCAAATTAAATAATCGACTTGTATAATTAAATCTCTGCCACTGTCAGCCAAGTGGCTACTACATATATATAAATTTTAAGGTAAATAATAGTACACATGCAATTCAAGGACTAAATTCTCCACATGAATTTAGATAAAAATCTAATGGCTTGAGTGCCTGTTATTTCATTATCAATTTAAAGTTCTGAAAACCTTGAGTTTTTGCTGGAAGGGAAATATCTAATTTCAGAAGTTATTGACAATTCCACTGGTAGGGCAATTGCATGTCTTCTGGATATAGATTGGCAGGCAAGGGCTATTGCAATTTTTTTAATCTACTTATTTAATTTATACATTCATTTTTCCTCCCTTTCTGGTCGATGAATTTTCTATACCTGCTACTTATCCATCACCTACTTTAATACAGGTGTTACAATTAGTTTTGTTCTTGCCGGTGCTGCATGTGTACTCAATGCCCTGTGCTATGCAGAGCTATCATCACGATTTCCTGCTGTGGTAGGTGGAGCATACATGTACACATACGCTGCATTTAACGAGCTCACAGCCTTTCTTGTTTTCACACAACTAATGCTGGACTACCACATTGGCGCGGCAAGCATTGCCCGCAGTTTAGCGAGCTATGTCATTTCCTTTTTGGAAATCTTTCCTTTCTTAAAGGGCCATTTCCCTAGCTGGATTGGAGGTGGCAAAGAGCTTTTTGGAGGAGTTATCTCTATTAATATATTGGCTCCGATTCTTCTCATTTTCTTAACAATGATTCTTTGCTGTGGTGTTAAAGAATCAACAGCAGTGAACTCTATTATGACAGCAACAAAGGTAATCCTTTATGAACTAGCATGATTCTCTTCCTTCAGTTTGTTATATGGGTAATATTTTGTCTATTGTGCAGCTTGGCATCTTGTGATGGTTAAAAAAATTCTGCCTTTGTGTAGACAAAGTGATAGATAATTAAACTATACAAGTCTTTTACTAGAGGTATTGGAACTTATCCACCAAACAGGTTCCTTTTTCACAAACAGTACTTTTCATATTTACATGCACTTCTACGCATGTTTACATGCACAGAATCATCAAGAGGATGCCCTCAGGTCATTATTACCATAGGAAGACTGACTCCCTCACCGAAAAGAAAAAACCCCTTCCAATCTCAGTACATTTACTGTATGTTCTAAGAAATTTGACTCCAGCATTGAGTGTTTTTCCCTGGGCTCATTGCATTTAGATTGCTCTGAGAGATCTAAAGGCATGCTAAAGAAATTACTAGGTAGCAAAATGAAGGGAGAAAAAAAATTGCGCTGGACGTCTGAGATAGCTTAAATAGCTAATTGTCTTCTTTGTAATTAATGTTTCAGATATTTTTTATTATGCCTTTCTTGCACCTAAATTACTCATAAAATTAAACTATGATTTTTGAAATTGATTTTAGCGACTGCTTTTGCAGCCTGGCCACAAATTGTTTTCTCAAGCTTAGTAGCTTTGTACTGTGATGCTGGTAATCTGGTTACACAATTCCTTTTCTTTTTAGCTAGTGATGTACAAATCATGGAAGTATGATTTTTGTTTGCAATTGCTTTCCTTAAAAATATATACATTCATTGTTGTTCAGTCTTTGCAATTATCTTTTTGCAATCTCCATGTTTTGGTGTCAATTTCCATTTATCTTTCATTGTCTTGTACACATACAGCTCTATAACCTTCACTTTGTCAAGCTTAAATTTATTTAGATATGTGATAGTAAGTGTTTCTGAAAAGGGAGGTTTAATTTCATTTTTCATAATAGACTAGCTGATATTATGACATTTGTACTGCAGGTACTCATTGTCATGGTTGTCATTTTTGCTGGCGCATTTAAGGTGGATGTATCTAACTGGTCACCATTTGCTCCAAATGGTTTTAAAGCTATTGTCACTGGAGCAACTGTAGTATTTTTTGCATATGTTGGATTTGATGCAGTTGCTAATTCTGCTGAGGAATCCAAAAGACCACAGGTAGTGTTGCTTGAGGTTAATTGGTTAAAGTTAAATATTTTATGGGAGATTGGGCTTAACTATTATTGGCAATTTGATAGCCCATTCTTTAAGTTTTTCTAGACATGATCAGCAATTTTTTTTTTCCTTGATATAAAAACCTCCATAATGCAGAATTTTTGGATCTTTTGACCATCTTCTTTTTCCCCACTTTTTCTTTCAGAGAGACTTGCCCATTGGCATTTTAGGGAGCCTTCTTGTATGTGCAATACTCTATGTTGCTGTCTGCTTGGTAATAACCGGAATGGTGCCATACCAGTTTCTTGCTGAAGAAGCTCCTTTGGCTGAAGCTTTTACTGCTAAGGGTTTGCAATTTGTTTCAGTTTTAATTAGCATAGGTGCTATTGCTGGCCTTACTACAACACTTCTTGTTGGTTTGTATGTTCAGGTGAGGACCTGAGTTTCCAACATGATTGGCATGCATTTAGGTTTTGAGTTAAACAGTAAAGATCGTATTGTTTGCCTTGTGCAGTCTCGCTTGTACCTTGGGCTGGGACGGGATGGCTTACTACCTTCAGTTTTCGCTAAGGTGCATCCAACACGGCACACTCCTATCCACTCTCAGATCTGGGTTGGTTGTGTTGCTGTCATCATGGCAGGCCTCTTTAATGTGCATCAACTCTCACATATTCTCTCTGTTGGTACACTGGTATATGCTTTATTCCTTTGTTTATAATTCTTTGTCTTTCTTACCTCACTTTTAATTCATATTCAGAGATTTAGTTTGTGATTGCTTTGCTGTCATAAACAACTGACTATAAAAATGAACTTTATGGCTGATATCTAATTATTTGTTGTCCAGACTGGCTATTCTGTTGTTTCAGCCTGTGTTATAACCCTCCGGTGGAAGGATAAAGTGGGAAGTCAAGATTCTAGAAGGTGCATTCCATGCTGGCAGGAAGGCATTATCAGTCTTCTTGTAGTTGCCATCTGTGGTTTTGTTGCTGGGCTCTGCTACCGATTTGGTGTTTCATTTATTGTTCTGGTAGTTGCTATAGTGATAGCAATCTTTGCTGCAGCTGCACTTCATTTTCGACAAGTGAGTGCCACAATTTTTGTTGTTAGTGGGCCATCTATGTTTCTAACTATTTGCAGTATTACTCTGATTAATTTAGTAACTGTTCATTTATCTTCTGGTAATATGCATTCTACATGGAACAGCAGTGATAAGAATCATGGGTTGGTATCTAAACGGTTAATTGGAACTGACGTTAGCATATAAATGTATTAGGAATCAACCATTTTGACATTCAAAATGTGCATGATAATGAGACCTCACCACTTTCTTACAATCAAGTGAAGCTTTTTTTTTTTTTTTTAAGAATGCAATAAATCTCAATTGATCATCTCATTTCCATCTCTTGACTTCTTATAAAATGGTAGTGCAGTTATTTCTTCAAGCAATGATTGGAGTATATAATGCAATTTACTTGTGTATTCTCGATCTATGTATAAGTTTTTTATACATAGTCGATTCCAAGCCTGGATAAAGGAGGGTTGCGGTAGGTTGACGACTAGCGTAAAACTATAATCACATCCTATGAACATGAATCCAATAGAAAAAATTGATAAAGTTAGAGCATTCTCCAGAAGTGGCACGCTAAATCAGACCCTAGATGTAATGAAAATGATAAGGGTAGCTAGGGTGGTCACCGGAAGCGATGCATCACATCGGCATCCGAGTGTGATGAAAAATAAGCAAGGGTTTTCATACCTTCATGGATGGGTGTGGATAAAAAAGTTAATCCAAGAAAATAAAAATAAAAATAAAATAAAATACGTTTAGCAACTTGAAATATAGGATTATTAACAGAAAAGTTAATGGAACTAATAGATATAATAACTAGAAGGAAAATTATCATAGCTTGCTTGTAGGAGACCAAATGGATAGGTGAAAAAGCAAAAGAGGTTGATGGTTTTAAATTTTGGTATACAGGCAAAAATAGAAATAAAAATGGAGTAGAAATTATTGTAAGTAAAAGCCTAAAAGATGAAGTTATAGACATTAAGAGGACAAAAGATAGAATGGTTTTAATTAAACTAGTAATAGATGAGGAGTCAATAAATATTTTTAGTGCTTATGCTCTTCAAATAGGTTTAGATATTATTAGTGCTTATTCTCCTCAAATAGGTTTAGATAGTGTGACAAAGCAAAGTTTTTGAAAGGATATGGATGGACTAATTCAAGAGATTTTTACTGGAGAAAAAATATTTATGGGAAAAGATTTGAATGGACATGTAGGAAAGTATAATATATGTTTTGAAAGAATATATGTTAGTTATTTTGGATCCTTTTAACAAGAGAATGATACGAATCTAGTTGTATTGACAATTAAAATTCAAGAATTTGGGTAATGGTGACCACTTCGAGGTGGTCAGGCATATTTTCAGAATTGTTGGAATTGTTGAGACTCAAGGAGCATGATTTAGTTGGCTGTGGTTTGTCCTCTATAAGATAGATAAGGAAAATCAAAGCTTTAAATCATATGGGATAACGGTATCCTGATTTTTTCATGAAATGGAATGCTCCATTTGTTCCGACTTAGCTTGGTAGCTATCCCAATCAAGCATCCCAATAGGTACGCTATGTCTCTCTTGCTTTCATCTTTTCTTTCTTTATTTATTTCTTTTCTTCTTCTCTTCTTTTCTTTCTTTTCTTTTTCATCCTTCTTTTTTTCTTATTTATTCCTCGTTTTCCTTCCTTTCTTTTTCTCCTGTCCTTTTTCCCCTTTTTTTTTCCTTTCTCCTCTCTTTCTTTATTTCTTTTTTTTTAATTCTTTTCTTCCTTTCCTTTTTCTTCTTTGCTTCATCCTTTCTTTCTTTTTCTTCTCATATGGATGGGTTTCAAAATCCCACCCTTGTTCTGAACCCATTCTTATAAGAGTGGGATAAAACAGCTAGGACACCCCCCCTCCTAATCCCACTGGATTTTGAAACCTTGTATAGAATAAAATTATATGCTATAAGCCATTCTATTCAGATGTTTATCACCTTTTAGCAAAAAGAAAAGTGTACTTTGAGGATGGCTTCTAATTCAGGTCCTAATGGGACGTTCCACAGGACATCGAGATAGGTTACCATCCTAAGTGTTGGGATGTTCTCTGAAAAAATTTGGGATGGTCTTGTTCCATGGGATTTAAAACTTTGGGTAGAAATATGCGAAGAAGTGATGGTAATGGTTGGTATGGTCGAGTTGTGGGGGGGGGAGGGGGCGCGCATGGGGACGACCCGAACCCTTTCAATGTTATGAAAATGTCCCATCATGCTAGTTCCTTCCAGATGTTGCTAGCACACGTAATTGAACAAACAATCTAGTCATAAAGCATTCTTTCACATGGCTGCATATGTGCATTACAGACTTTTGTTGTCTGTCAACTCTCTGCATTAATTACTGGAATATTGTCTGCTATTGTGCGATTACCTAGATGTTTATGATATTTCTTGTGAAAATTTGAGCAATTTACTTCCTTTTCATCTTACAGGCTTATTCAGATCCACCTGGCTTCTCGTGTCCGGGGGTTCCCATCATCCCAATTGCCTCCATTTTTTTCAATCTCTTCTTGTTTGCACAGGTGAACATCTTACCCTTAACAACTCACACTCAGACTCTACTGTTTGCTAGAATCAACTGTAGTTTTGAAGACACTGTTGCATTCCATGTGTACTTTGAAACTGGATATGTATAATATATTTTCTCAACTTTTGCCAGTTGTGTAGGTGCTACTATTAGATTGTTTACTTGCATGAGCAAGAAATTTACTGGACATTTCCATTCTCCTTCATTTATCCCTTGTTTCAAATGATGCTGATGAAAGAAGGCCTGTCATAGTCCGTAATTTGAATCCTAGCTGACATGACGTGCAGGGCCACCTCGTCTACATATTGGGCCCTGACTGGTTGGTTTCTGACTTCCTGTCTGAGACCCGGCAGCAGCAGAGAAGGCTGTTGCAAACTTACGTATGCTAATAATCATTCATAAATGCATTCCCACAGGTCTTCTGTTGCAGGGATGAAACCTCATAAGGAATACTAACGGTGCAAGTGAGACCTTTTTCATATGAACAAAAACTATACTTTCAAATACTAGTCACTCACTGAATTGATGTCTTTTTAATTCTTCTGTGTATCTTATTAAGAGATGTAGCTGCACTTTGTATGACTGGATTTTTAAGAGAAGGAAAGTGCCTTAAATAATGTTTAGAATTCATTTGTAATGTTTAGAATTCACTTGTATTTCCATAAAAAAAGAGTTTACTAGTATTATTTCATCTTTCCATCACTTGATAAATGGATGTTGTGATTTTTTTTCTTAGTCACTGAGTCATTATCTTGGTTTTAACCTTCATTATTACTGCTATTAAATGAATTCCTCTCTTCTGTTAGTTATCCATGACCATAGCTATGCGCTTCACTATGCTGAGAACTTTTCCTGTACCAAAAATTGAAAAATGATTTTCTAGTACTGTTTGGCTAATCGTAAACAACAATTGTGCTTGCAGCTACATGAAGAAGCATGGTACAGGTTTATCATTGTCAGCTTCATCTCGGTTGGAATTTATGCCATCTATGGTCAATATAATGCAAATTCAGTGAGTTCAGAGCACTCGATAATCTACCATGGGATTCCTTCAGAAGCAGCCTAGTTAAGGCAGTTTTATGAGATCACCTAAATGTCTCTTGATTTAATTAACTCAGTTGGTGATGAGGACGTTTGGTCCTCTGCATATCAAATCAAGAAGTTTAGATATGGGTGCCATTGTTTGAGAAAGTTTAGTGAATTGCCAATTTCTTCTGCATTATATATGCTTGCTGTGTATTACTTTGTATTATAAAAGAATTCAACTCAAACTTTGATTTCTTTTAATCTGTCGTGGGCCCTCCTTTGTAATATATACTCAGATGTAATGAAAATTGGCATAACAATCTTAAATACAGGCATGCCTACCTGGTTGAGTATTTGTCTGTCCAAAATCTCAGGCATTAACTTTGTCTTTATCTTTGATAGGGGATCGTTTCCAGCTCTGTTTGATCATCTGACATCTGATCTACATGAACAAGTTGGTTTTATTGAATTGTAGTGTGGAGTGAGGGAGTACAGGACTTTCAACTGACATATTGTCCATGTTATGAGCAAAAGGTCGCCACCAAAAAAAAAAAAAAAAAACCATCGGGTTTGTAATCCCCCTTTCTGTTTGCTTTCTTAATAAATGGCCTCATTCTTTGAAAATTTCAATCGAAGGGTCTTCGAGTTTCACTTATTTGCTTCAGGGTTCTTCTACTGATCCAAAGCAAACTTTCCCTGTAATTTTGCTTCTACCTTAGGGAGCTCCACGTGAGCTCATACTTGTGCCATATCCTCTTATTGTGCTTTTTATTTGGACTCTCTCTCTCTCTCTCTCTCTGTCTCTCTCTCTCTGATGGAAGAGGGAAGTCATTAGATGATTGTGGTCCTTTAAATTTTTCAAATGTTTGGGATAGAATTTATAGGAATTTTCTATTAACGTGGTTTACCAAAGGTTCGTTTACTGTGAAATGGAGAATCCGGAGAATCCCTTTTTGGAGGTCTTCACAGTTTTATTTTATTTTATTTTATTTCATCAGATTGGTTATATCATTCTGCTGCCAATTTCATTATCTACCTCTGGAATTTTGTGGGGGCAGTAGAGATATTTTCAGGTTAACCTAAAGTTGGAGGAATCATGCTTAATACATCCCATACTAAATCAAATTGATATGGCCTCGATACGTTGGAACAAATTATGGTACCGAGCAAATTCTTTGCATGTGGTTCCCTCCTTGAATCATGCCTCTGTTAGAGAGAGCAAGAACCCACAAGAACCCAAATTTTTAGGAGAGGAAGGTTCTTATCAATTTATTTTTCTTTTTTTTTTAAATTTAAAAAAAAAAAAAAAAAAAAAAAAAAAAAACGTTTTAGCATCAAAGTCTTTAATCAAATATCGTAAAGAATCCTGGCAATATGATTAGATTGATGTTCCCATGTAACCTCGACAAAGTTATTATAAAAAAATAAAAATAAAAAAACGCTTCTTAACCGTCTCGTTATGCAATGACATTTACAGAGGAGTCGAGATCCTCTGTTGTTCATGTCGCCGCCCTTGGTATATGGATGAGCGAGAGGAATTCATTCGTGGAATTCATTCATAATGGATCTTACCATCTACCTCTTGTTCCACGAATGAGGAGGGCAGCGATGTGCACCACACTATACGGTGCAGTGCACAAAACCTTGCTTGGCGACAGGGCAGAGTCTTTCTTTGTTCGTGGATTCCGACGGCCCTTCGCCGCTCATTTTTCGGTCAATCGATCACCTTTACCATCTATGGATGGATGCCGGGGAACTACCTCGCTTCGCTCACCTGTCATCGGTGTGAGCCGGCTGTGGCTGGCAGAGATTCTCTCCACTCCGACAGTGTGTGCATATTGCCTCCGTTGCCGCATGATCCTCCGTCGGGGTGTTCACCGGTGGGCTGCAGGGGCTGTGGCCCATTCACTGCTGGTGACCACTCCGGCGGCCGACAACCCTCCTCTGAGCCTGCCTCTCGGATTCTCTCTCTCTCTCTCTCTCTCTCTCTCTCTCTCTACTATGGGATTACTCATCGGGTCGTTCTACCTCTCCGCTATGGTGGGGTTCGTGCGACGGAATTGATTGCTTTTGAACCTTAACCCTGATTCGTTTCCAACCGAATCTCATTATTTTTTTAATTTAAGATCAATTTGATCCAAGTAGGTGGACAATAATCCGAATGAAAAGAAAGCTAATATAAAACCCACATATCTACGGCCGTTAACGGAGAGTAAAACCCTCACTTTTGTTTTAATTCAACAATGTGTATCATTAAATGTGATCGAACCAACGTGGTTTTAGATCAAGATTATGATAATTAAGCAAAATTTTTAGAATAAAAGATAGAAAATAAATAAATTACCCAGGACTTTAAAATTTTAGAATTTATTTTTGTATTGATATATTTATATTTTGAAATATTAGAGATGGCATTGAAGAGGTGGCATTGCTCATTGTAAGGAAGGATTCATATTTTTGACGCTCAGCTATGATCCTTTTTTAAGAAAAAGAAAATTTCATGGATTGATGAAAATTTTATCATGAATGTCAATAGCTAAGGATTTGCTATTAGGCTTAAATTTTGAAAGTACTTCCACATCTAATTTCAAAATCATACGTACAAATTAAAATATATATAAAATATTGATATTATGGATAAATGATTGTTTTATGATTACTACATCAAATATTAAAATTATGAAATGAAAAAGATATTTAGAGCATGTATAATACGAACTCTCAAACTGGCGGCTATATTCAATTGATCTTGCTTATAGAAGTTATACATAGGTATTTGTTCGATGAATCCATTGCAACATAGTAGAACTATCTCGCATATGTTATATACGTTGCAATAAACCTACTTTATAGGAGTCAAGTACAATATGATGTTTAATAAGCCTCATTAGAGATTATAAATGACCATACTCTTACAAACCAATAAATTATAATTTAAAAAAATAATTTAAAATTAATTATTATAATTATACATGAAATATTACATAGAAATCGATAGTCTATTTCTTGTATATGTGCTTTGCTAACTTTGTGTACACGGTATGGATTTTTTTTAAACCATGAATTATATGTAATTATATATCCATTGAGTTATTTCAGAATCATATGTATATTTTGATTAGTTATTCATGAATTGCAAATTATTTATGCTTAAGCATCATGAGCAGTTAAATTATTTATGGGAGCTTAATCCATTTTAGTTAGAGTTTTGGTTACTTATCCGGCCATCAACTCACTCCTTTTTTTTTATTATTTTATTTTTTACAGAGATTGAAGCATATGAGGGCACCTGTATAGATTGGATGAGAACGTAGGGTGAGATTATAAAATAATAAAATTGTTTTGGCCCTTATGATTTGTAGAACCTTCTGAGCACTGCGGATTGTTACTTATTTATGAATCTTGGACCTTTTGAAAATTATTATAAGAGCAATTATTTAAATTTGGTTTGGGCCTAATAAATTTTGATATTGATGTTTAGTCTCATATTGCTGAATTATATTATTTTCATCACATAATATATATTAGGCAAGTTACCATCTTGCATGCCATACAATTCAACTTTAGGTGTATTCGGCGGCTTGTCGCATTCCTCAACCTGAATTTTGGTTGGAGTGAGCGACAAGCATAAAAAAATCGATTGCAAGAAACAAAAATGGTTGCAAAGTTTAAAATAATGAGGACAACGTTCTCATTGAATGCACAAATAGCATTTTATCACAAGGTAGCAAAATAAAGACAAAAATGTAGATTCAGGAAAGGAAAAGTTGATGGCAGTGGCACTCGGATTTGTTCTCCATTTAATTAATAAAAAAAAAAAAAGAAAGAAAAGATGTCGAAATGAATCACTAAACATGTAACTCAGATTTTAGAAAGTCATTAAAGCAATTACGCTAAGTCAGAACTCCACAACTCAATCTGATCCAAGTACATCAACAAGTCAAAACAAACCAATTTAAACAAGAATTGTATGCACCCAATACCAAAAAAAATGAAAACAATGTTTTATAAAATGTCTAAGAATAATTGTATAAAATATATACACATAATGCATACATAAAACACTTAGTAAAGGGTAATTCTGGAATCATAACCAAGTTGAAGCAGTAATCCATCCAAAAAAAAAAAAAGTATTTGACCTCCCAAAATAGATCTTAACCTGATAACCAATGTGGCAAGGAAGCTAACAGACCCAATCTGAATCAAGCAAACTGAAAGCCAACCCTCTGATCTTTAAAAGAATGTTCAGTACTCAAATCCTTTCCCCTTGGGTATCACACTTGCTCCAAGAACTTGCTTTCAGACCTGTTTCCACAATCTAATTTCTGTATATTCTAAGTTCCATATTTTTTGAATCATTTATACCGAAAAAATCTTTTTTTAATCATAATCCTATGTTTTCTATGTTTTCAACCACTCTTTCGCTGCTCCTAACCCAGATTGTTTCATTGAAATTGAGCTGAGCTTGTGCTGCATTTTAAGGTCCAAACAGCAAGATCAGACTTCCTAGACAACAGATGAGATCCAAAATCTGATGGAACAATGCAGTTTATGGGACACATAACATGACTTATTTCTGACCTTATTCAAATATCTGATCGCTTACTCATAAGCTTGCAGCAGCATAACAGCTCTATCATGAAAAAACGACTGTTGTTCTAATAGAATTCTGGAGAACTGGAATCCTTCCTTGCAAATTCATGTTCAAAATCTTACAGATGAGATGTGCAGAAAATATAAGCTTCACACAGAGAATATATTTAACTTCTTACAAAACTGAAATAGGAATTCTGTGACAGATTTCATCATTAAGCACAATAATGCGGCCCATGGGAGCAGGAAACTGAACTAGAGAACAATTTGTGAGTGCACAAAGAGAGATGCACTGGAAACAAGTGACTGGTCATGATTTCTGGAGCATCGACATGAGAACAGAGACAGACCTCATTCACCATCTGAACTATCTTCACTGGAATCTGGCAGCATAGACACAACTGCAGCACAGCAGAAAGATTCTCGATCCTTCAGGAGAAGACAGCTTCCATCTGAGTTCCATTTCAGATCATAGATAACAAAATCTGGAAGTGGAATATTGACACAGCATGCTCCAGATGGGCTCCACATATACAAATGTGGGCTCCCAGTGCATAAAACAAGGCGGGGGCATGTAGGGTCCCAGGCTGCTGCACGGATTGGTTCTTTCTGCACCAAAACTGCAGCAAGCTCAAGACGGCAAATATCCCATATCCAAAGCACGGTAGGCATGTTATCATTACGAGTGAAGACATAATGGCTGTCATTGCTCCATGACAACAGACCTGCACAATTGCAGTCGGTCAAAGTTAACAATGTCTTAAAATATCTTCCTACTAAAATTAATAAAACCTACATAACCAAAATTATGAACCCAAAAAAATTTTTGCACCAAAGAAGCTGCAGATCCCATGTTTTCCACACGTGATTTATAGTTACTTTATTGCTTCTATATTTGACCATTATTACTAGTGCATATTCACACTCAAATAAAATCTGCATTCCTCCTAGTTCAGACAGGGCAGTCTAAGAACAGATAGCTATCTGAAAGCTGTTGAAATTTGACACAAAATTGTTTCTTATACTAAGCCAGCGAGAAACATATGATCAGGAAGGTTCACAAAATTTATGGGATATATAAGGCATGTTACTGTTGCTATAACAGAATCATCTCAAACAGCAAGAAATATAGTGCTCAATCATGAAAAAGAAATACTTCCAATGAAAACTTTTATTAAAGATATATCCGTTATTCGGGCCCAGTATTCAGTAGATTCAACCACTGCATTCTTAGAATAAAGACATGGAAAAGAAAGAGTGAAATTTTATTACAGTTAAGAATAGGGAATGAGATGCTAACCAATGCCTTGCTTTGGGTTGGGCTTATCTATGGCCGGCTTTTGGGATGGCAAGCTAATAGGAAAATCCATTACTTTGTACTTCACTCTGGAATTTCCCTCTGCAACATTTTCTGTAAATGAAAAACAAAGAAAGAAAAAAAGTTAACAAAGACCTGTTGCAAAGACACAGATCTAAGTACTTCTGTACCCGTGAATGTAGTCAAAATGCATGTCAAGAGATTTTGCATCACCATACAGCATACCATCAAAAATTCTTAGTCTTATTAATAAATTGCTGGACATAGAGTATAAGATAACTGAAATCACAATCATCAACTCAACTACTGCACCCCTTTTCAACCGACCACCTCATTTTCTTGATAGATGTTATCTAGCATAGAAAGGGAACAATTATCATTCTCTCTGTGCTCCTTTACTCATCAAATTTCAGCTTATCAATTCATAGAATCTGTAGTATGTAATTAAGGTAACGATAAAGTACAATCAGAACCAATTTGAAATGGTTATGAAGGAGCCCCTTGATCACTTCTTCCTCAAATGCAATTTCTTTTGCATGGAGAGTGGTGAATATGTTTATTGAAATAGTATATGACCATCCCTAAAGTATGTTGTTGCTGATCAAACAAAATCACATAGTTGACAAAATCTGGACCAAATTATATGATGTTATATTATTATTAATAAAAAAATTAATTAATTGGAGTTGCTTCACATCCACATTATTCTCACAGATTAAAATACAAAAAGAGAAATGCGCAAGGATCTCATGCAGAAGTAAATGCCACCTCATCATTAGTTTCTTTCTTCTAAATGTTTGCCTTAATTAGCAATTGCTTCACTATATAACATACAATAATGACATATAATCAAGTAATCAACTAATAATTTCTGTAGCCTAGCACTCACCAGGACTGTTTCCTTGTATATTACGAGGGAAATCTTCAGTCAAGCATAACCCAGACATATCCAGTTGCAAAGGCTCATCCACCTCCTACAAAACAAATAAGATAAAATTATGCTTACTGTTAGACTCATGATAATGCGACAGCATAAAAAGAAAATTGCTAATAAAACAAAAATGTTTACCTTGAAAATGGCAGCACAACAGGGATTGCGAATAGTGGAAACGTGCATAAATTCCGCAAAAGTTTTCCAGGTCAGGTGGTTCAATACCCGTAACATTTGATCATAACTACCCACTGCTAGAAATTGGCCACATGGGGACCAGGCAACAGTTTTCACGCCTAGACCACTCTCATACGCCTGATACTTAAACAGGCATCTCCCATCTGGAGAATAAATCAAAACCTGTATCATAAACAGTATTACCTTCAAAATTTACTCACAACCAAGAGAAGGAAAAAATTTTGGATATCTTGCAGACCATAACATAAAATACTTTAGCTTTTATACAATCAGGAGAAGAAGATGTTTATAAAGAAACATAATTCTCAATGGTTTGATAAAGCATGTGTGTGCCAACTAGATTATGAGCAAAATAGACTGAAATTGATAGGATTTGAAGGAAATATCTGTCCATTAGTAACCAGCCTTGAAAAAATAAAAATGGTCAACACTCATCACTGGAGTTTTTGGCTCTGGCATTCTTTCCTTAGATTGGAAGTTCATCTCACGGTGGACAGCAATCCCCAAACCCCATCCCAAAAGTAAAAAAGAAAAAGATTTTACTCCGTCACAGAGTCACATACTGTAAATGGAAATAAGCTAACTAAATGATCTGAATCAACTGAAACAGACAGTATCTAGTAAATAATATACATGACTAACGAAGAAAAAAGATGTTCTAAGGCAAATGAATGCACTCAAACCTTCCAGAGATATAGAATTCAATATTCCAAGTTTCCAACAAATAAGGCTTTGAAGTTCACTTTTTCAGGTATATTCCTGTCTACAAGATCGTATGATGAAAAAGCAATTTGCAGATTCATTCATTGCAATATTCAGTGCATTGCTTAGGATAGATAACAATATACACATGACATATCAATAAACCTAATACAAGCTGTATCAATCTTTTGATCCTCAAGCTACCAAAACAATTCCAGGAAACTGTCCATCAGAGCAGGAATAATTGATTGAAAGAAATTCACAGTTTTGTTGCAGCTTCCCCGAGCAAATCTAAAGCTTCATTTGCATTACTAATTAAGAAGACGCAAACAGTCTACTTCATCAAAAACTAATACAAGAATGAATGTCCCATTTCACAAAAGAAACCAATGTCAGAAGATTTCATCAACGAAAATATTGATTACCTTGTATTCAAGAAGCGAATCCCAGATCACAATGGCACTATCATCTGGCGACCACTCAACACCTGCTAAGTCTATCGTGTCGACGCCAAATGTACCCATAATTTCCCATGTCTGACAGGACAGCAGGTTTATATAATCCTTGCAATCACGCCTAGTGCTGACTGCAGCAAACTTGCCATCTTGGGTAAAAGAAACACCCTTTGAGGCATGTTTCGGCCACTGCACATGGACGCAGGCAGTGTTCACCAGTGACCAAACAGTCAACCGCAGCTGAAACTCCGATGTGGTCAGTATGTGACGGCTGTCGGGGCTCCACCGCGCATAAGCAATTCCTGCAGGACCTTCATCTATCTTGCAAGTCCATTCTGGCTGGGTTAATGACCATGCCTGCACCATTGGTCTCTTGTAAAGACCACAGAGTATGTACTCCGAGTCGAGGGCCCATTCAACATAACTTATCTTGTCAACGCATGAGTAGAGTTGTATGACCTGAGAACACAACGATATAAAATGTGAGTTAACTCGAGAATGAGAAAGGGAAAAGGAAACCCAAAGCAAAAGTGATCATTTTTACAAGAATCGATGCCTCATTAGGTAGGTGAATTTTGACAAGCATCTTCTTGGTAATTTGGGAAAGCAAGAAAGACGCAAGCAAAACGAGACATGAATATTAACACCGGCTCGATCCCATTGGCTTTAAAACCACTAAAAAAATCATAGCTTTCTTCTAAGCTGAGCATCTTTGAAACCCAAGGCAGCTCAATGCGAGGAAACTGTCAAAAGAGAAATCAAACGCCGGCCGGTCGAGAGGGATGGGTACCTTGAGGGAGACGACGTCGCGGATGACGAGGCGGTAATCGACGGCAATGGCGAGGAATCGGGAGTCCGGAGAGAAGCAACAGGGGCCCGTCTGCTTGAAGGCGTCGGTGAACTCCATGGAACGAAGACCTGTACGAAGCCTTCGGAGCAAAACAAAAAAACAAAAAAAAAAGTCTCTGAATAGTTTCTTTCTCTCGCGGATCTCGGCGAGAGAGGAACCCTATAGAGGACGGCGGTCGCGGGGCTACGGAGAGGCCTTCTCCGACGGAGATCCGGTGACGGAAGCGCCGATCAATGAGAGATGGGAAACGGGGGTGGACCTCGGACAGCTCCGGCTGCTCGAAAAAAAATTTGTAAAATTTTTTCCTTTTCGAAACGGTGCGGTGGACGGGCGGCAGCCGTATGCTCGCTCGGAGGGGGACAGATGGTGTGATGGCATTATATATATATATATATATATATATATATATATAATGTTTAAAATTGAGGATGTTTTTAAAATAATATTTAATAATATTATTTAAAAAATATTTTTTAAATATATGAGAGAACTTTAAATAGGAAGAAGTAATACCAGCAACGGTTAACGAGAATCCACGTATTTATACCATAAATAATATTAATAATATCTCTTTAAAAAATTATGATCATTAAATTAAAGTAAAAGTATTTCAAGCATTGGAATAATTTTCATATATTTGAATTAAACTAAAGTCTAAATCGGCCAATTTGGTAATATTAACCATCACTCTTTTATTAAAAAAAAAAAAAAATTATACACCACTCAAAAGCAGAAAGCTCCAAATGGATTCTATCAAGCAGACATCCTAATCAAAAAATATAGAAAATAAAAGAAAAAAAAAATTAAGATTTAAAATGGAACTCTCTTAAAATCACTCTTCCTTATTGGTGGCTTTTCTCTTAAAATCACTTTTACCCACTACGTAGCGTAATTTTTCTCCTAATTATAACCTATAATAAGATGGCCGTCTCATTGAATTGTGTTGCTAGTGATAGGTTCAATTGGACAATGCAATGACGAAGGCTTGATGCTAACCATCACATTGAAATCAGTCTTGATCATTCAACTCTCTTCCAGTTCGTCTATTTGAAGACTCTAATATCTAATAAATTCCTATAAAACTCTAATCAAGATCTAGATATTCTACTCTTTTAATAAATTAGAACTAGTTTAATTTTAGATGATCGATTTAAAGACTCCTTATTTTGCTTCAAAATAATCATAATTTATTGTTATTGGTGTTGTTAGTCTAGTTGCTAAAATCTTATTAATCTGTTAAACTAATATTTTCAATATAATCATTATTAAAATTATTATTACTATATGTTTCTACTTTTATAAATTTTATATAAGTTTTTGAGGTTAGAAAAAAATTATTTCTGTCTCCTTCGCTTTAGCACAATAACTCATAATATTAGTCAAAGTTATATTTGCTTTGAATAGATTTTTTTGAGTAAAGCCAGGGGTAACTTATTTAGAATATAATTAGGATAATAAAATAATTTATATGAAACTTATGCAAGTTTGTTGTCTTGGTGCTTTACTTATTTATTAAGATCTAACAAATTATAACATTAGTTGTTTACTCTATCTATTTATCATTAACAAATTTTATAATGTATTTACAATTCTTTTTTTTTGGTAAACCTTGTTCAAAATTTATGTTTAACAAATTGTAGTAGCATTTAACATTTAGCAGCTTTTTTCAGAAGTATTAGTTCACCTCATGTTTATGGGCCAGCCTTCAGTTGTTTTATATGATGTTTGGCTAGCTCCTTTGTTGTTATAGCTAATAATGTTCAATTTAACTGGCTTATTTCAATCTTTTTCTTAATTAAGAATTTGGTTTTATTATTGTTGTGAAATGAAGCTGTGGACCTACCACCATCAGTTGTTCCATCCTGTTCTCTTTCATTTAATTCCCCTCGCCTAATTTATGTCATCAAGCCACTGATGGTGGTTTTCTGAAATTCTTTGTCCCACAAGGGACATCCAGCTGCAGTGTTTTTACTCCTTGAAAAATCTCTCTCTCGAATTTGATCCTACCAGTTCCCTTTATTTTATTAACCAGTGAGTACTTTCCTTTAGCAACATACATTATATTTACACCACGCTTTAAAGTCTTCCTTTTACTCCTTTGGCGATAGTACTCTTAGGTCTGTTTGTTTTATTAGATTGATTACTTTACCACTAGATTGAAGGTTGTTGTTTATTATCTACTTTGACTTAAGAGTAAAGTGTTCCGGACCAAGGTGAAAACAGGGAAAGTAAGAAGATGAACGTCTGTTGGTCATTCATGGCCAATATTTATAATGTGGGGTAAGCCACACTTATTTAAAGCTAAAATTCTACTAATAATAACCATGGCAAAATGATGAACCCTTTCATTCCTCCATTGTAATACCTTAAGCCCATCTACTGCCCAATTAATTCTCTTAGCGAGATAAAACCATATGCTTTAAAATCTATAATGCAAATGCTTATCAATTTTCGCACGTTCGAACCACCTTTGATACCCTTTGTAACACCCTAAGCCCAATTAATTCCGTTAGCAGATTAAAACTACGTAGTTCAAAAATTACGTGGTCCAAAAACTTAAGTGAACGTTAATGGATAGTAAGTAGCCTTAGAGCTCATATAAAAGTTTCTTTTCAATTCAATAATAAATTATTTATGAGGTATTATACTCTCTTGTCAAAAGAGAGAGAGAGAGAGAGAAAAATAAAAAAAAAAGGACGTCTTGAAAACTACACAAATTATCGTTAAGCAAAAGAAAACCATGCCCTACAAAGCACTAAAAATATATTTAATATATGTTTCCATGTGGTATAAAAGTAGAAACTTTTCAGCATTTATATATATAAGTTTAGATTCAAATAGAAAAGATTATTAGGTGGTAAGGATGTTTGATGGTAGAGTCCAACCAAAGTAAGATTCAAATATAACGATCGAAGAATTGCCACCAACCATGCTTGGGAGAACGTAAAACGTAAAGGACCAGATCTGGTTCAATAGAGACATTGACAACCAATTAGCAGCACCGGTGAATTCTCCCAGTTCGACCCCAAAAACAACATCTTGAGCCCTGTAACAGCTTAGCTTGAAAAATGGTATAGTCTTAACATATATCAGATATCATTGTATGAAAATAGTACTTCCAAAACTAAAAGAAAGCAAAGCAAGTTTAAAATCCTCCAAGTTTTTTCTTTCTGAAACAGGGACAGAACAACAAAATACTGGGGCAAGATGATGAGATAAAATATAAATGAAATCCAAGTTTTTCAGAAAGCCCGGGCAGCAAAACCGTAAAGAATTCAAGATTAACAAGGCGAAAGATTTGCTTCTCACCCACCTGTACTGGTGATTTAAAGAAGACCCAAGGAAAATGTGAGAAGTTTAGATGGTGGGTAGACCAAGAAAAAGAAGAAGACTACATTTTTATAATCATTATGGATTCTCATGCAACTAAAGTTGAAATCATATGAAAATTTATAAGAATGCCAAGGACAGCAATTAGCTTTCCATGTGCAGGGTGCAACCACATTTAACGCTTCACTTGTAGCAATTTTCTTGTAAAGACTATAACCTTGTTTTAGTTAGCTATCAATCACACAGAAATTTAAAAAAAAAAAAATCTGACGTTAACAATAATAAGAGAAGAAACAGCAGTTGGGTTTTTTTTTTTAAAAAAAAAAATCTATACCATAATGGCAAAAATGCAAAAAATCTGGTCCCCTTTCCAGATTTTCAAGATAAGATTTGGAAATTTAGTTCACAAAATTAGAGTACAGAACAAAAAAACATACCCGGACTCTATGATGGACAAAATGGCACCCATCTGATCTAATATTAATGATGGCTGATCCAATTATTCTATAGACATTGTGGTATAAAGTCAAACATGAGTCCCTGTTGCTCCTCAGCTACCGTCGAAGAAGGTGAATGCCAAAGTGTAATCAAAATAAATGAATAAATAGATAAATAAATAAATAAATAGCCCCTTTAGGAAAATTATCTAACATAATGGAAAATATTGCAACACTGAACCAGATGAATACAGCCAACACATGGACAATGGCTTAGGCTACACATGATATTTCTTATGAACCGACACACTTAGCCCAGTTAAAGTAGCGCCTAATTTTTTCTGGCAACAAGTAGGGTTCAAGAAAAGATGGATCCATGTCTGGTGCCCTGGAATCTGACCATATATAAACCCCTCTTTCTTGCCTGCTGCCAGGAACTGTGTTGTCCAGCACAAATGCCACAAGGAGTGCCACCACCATGTTGAGAGAGAAAAGAGCATTCAATGCAAAGTTTAGCTGCACATATCATAGAACCAATTAGAAATAAAAAATATTGATAAGATCCAGAATAAACAAGATGGTCGTAACAATGTGGACCAGCTCATACTACATATATTGCAGTCCACACTTCATTTTTCTCACCCATATCTGTGACAAAGTCTCATGAACATCAGCAGCAGCTGATGCTTCCATCATGGCTTGAGTACTGAATTGTTGATGTAACCAATAATGGTAATACGAGGTCTTTAAGAAACTAGTTAGTCTCACGTTACGTTTATATACACTACTAGGGTGAACACTTTCAGAAGTCTTACAGGCAAGGGTAATAGCATATTATGTAAATTATAAGCTCTAGCAGTTGCACTTGATACTTGACTGAACTGCCTATAAATTCTTGGTTCCCTGAATTGTGGGCCACAAATTTGTCTCGCAAAGTACAGGTTGCTAGGCAAAGTCCTAACAGATCCATGTTACAATATTATTTGCACGAATGAATTAAGGAAAAATGTTGATGAGGCACACATGTCAGCAGTGATAAAGCTTACCCCTTGGCTGCCTGTATGGACTGGTCCACTTGATCCTGCCGCATAAGGTATAAGATAAGCGGGAAGAATGAGGCTGGAACTTGGTTCATACTGTTGAAAATATGCAGGAATGGACAGAGAGATGAATAAGGTAAACCCAAAAATAATCATGTTTCTAGAGCTTGCGGTTTGAGTATATTGCATGGTTGCTAGTCCAAGTGCTACAATCAGAGCCCATGTGAAGCACAGTACGGAAGCAGCCAAGGCAAGTGGGATAGAAGCAAGGAGCGCACCAATTTTTCCTGTAAAAAAGGAGGTACAAATAGAGAAAGTTGTCAGTAAAATTTGATGTAATTCTTGTCCTGTTACCTAATAAGCAATTTGTGCAAGGCCTGATAATTGTCATGTTTATGTTACATAAGTAAACTCTGGCTCTAACAATTCTAGCTGTATAAAGAATGAATGCTCATCTTACCTACAAAGGAAAAAAGGATCAATAAGGCTGCTCCAAGCTGCAAAGCTTTTCTGCTTGCCATTTTAGTAACATCAATGGTATGTATATTTTCAGTCAATGTAGTTGATCCAGTTCCTGTACCCCAGAGTCCAGCCAGAATACCCGAAACCCCTTCCAGGCCTATACCCCTGCTAACAATTCCAGGTGTCGGGGGCCTTAAGTTGACTAGAATGGATGTAGCATGATATGACCCAACCTGGGGGATTTTCAATTAGTATAACTATGCTGAAATTCAATGAGTAATTCAGTTATTATACTGAACGCCATCAGATTGAGGCAAATGTCATCTTAGATAAATGGGAATGTCACTAAACAAAAGCATGTCTATTGTAATATTTATTCTTCTCTCTTCAGTGTCATAAGCACAATACTTCAGATAAATAACTGTAATGTGAGAGGACAAAAAGGACATGCTGATATCTCACCTTGCACCAAAAAAAAAAAAAGTGAAATAAATTTTAAGAGACAAAATAGCGAGGTCAGTACTAACTGCTCGATAAAATTACTTGGGACCTGAAAACATATAAATGTTTGTATTTTACTCTATGAAGTGATTTTATAAGTTGAGGCAATTAGTATTTTATAATAAAGATAGGCTATTTTAAAGTAGACTAGTAAACCCCACAATTAGGACCAAATATACAACTCAATTATATTAAAAAGACAGATATGATAAGGATATAGGTTTAAGTTATTAAGCTCTTTACATGGAATTTATATAGAACTCGAAAGTATAGGACTGATATGGTTAAAAAGTTGCATGAAGAAAAAGGTTAAGTTTGTTAGGATCTATAATCAACCTATAGCGGAAGAATAACTCAAATCGGCGCTCCCTTTGTAATAATTAACTCACAACTTCAAGTTGCCATAGATATGCCATTGACTAGTGGTAAAAATAACCAGAAGACAGAAATTCAAAAATTGTGGGACTCATGTTATTGCAGGTCTTAGGGACCAGTTATTGCAAAAAGGAATTAATGTCATAATCTTATAATGAAAGCCTTTAGTAATACCACAACTTGATGTTGGGCAGGCTTTAACTTTCAATTGCTCGGTTCAACAACTTTAAGCATTCCGTTCTACTCATTGAGTTCTCACTAGATGTTTATACAAGATGTCCAAGTCCACACTGGTGTGTACTGTGTATCCTTGAGTGAAAAAGAAACTAATGAATTTATGTGCTAGTTGAGTTCATAGCTACTTGGATAAAAGCCATTGAAAGGGAAAAAAAAAAAAAGAATGTGTTCTTGTGACAACTACCTTGGAAAGTAATGATGCAGGGATTGCAACACATAACAATAATCATCAAGCCTCATTCCAACAATTTAAGGTCAGCTTTACAAAGCAGTTACTCCTACATAGGATGTTGGGATCAAGCCTGTGGTCATATAGTTTGAGAACCAAGTTACTGGGATCGGCTTGTTGCTCAATTTCAGGTTACGTCATAAAACCATTCACTGTCCATGCTTTCAAATAGCATCTACATGATGGAGACCTAATTTAGATGGTGTCAACATGTGCAACAAAGATATGAGGAGGCCTAGTAAAGAGGGATGATCTAATTTGCGTGAGGGACCTCGTGCTAAGATTTGTGAAGGATAAGGGAATGAGGGCAAGATCTAAACCAACATGGACAAGAGTGGTTAGAAACAGTTCAGAAAAAAGTTAAGGAATACCACAGGCAGACCTTAACAGGATTAATAGAAAAACAATGATTTACAAAGCAAACCCCATGGAGTTGGCATAAGGTTTGTTGGCTATGGTAACCATTATCTGCATGACAACTTTCACAGCATGGTAGAAATTCTAGGCATCTTGCTAGAAAGTCAAAACAGCATCTCATCCCTCCAATCTTCAATTTCAATAATAATCATTTTGATAGTGCATGTATCTCACATGGGAGACTTACAGCACCTTTCAGGTTCAAGCACTTCAGAGGTATCCTAAGGGTCATCATGAGATACATATATGTTTTGCCCAAGTCAAAGGTCCATATCCTTTTTATAGTTGCGTGTGAATGTTTAACAAGTAACATTTATATAGAACCTAGGACTACTGACCAATTCAAAGGGTGAGAATGAACATGAAAGTACGAAATAAAATGTCAAATTTGATTTAATTATTTTGTCGTTAATAATTAAAAAAAAATGCAAAGATGAAATTAAATTGGGTCTTTAATGGAGGTGCTACATCCGTAACCTGAAATGGCATCCCTTGGTTGGCCAAAGAATTGATATTTGTGGTGGATTTGCTAAAGCCATGACATGAAAAGAAAATTAATCATTTGCCCAGTTTTGTCTGGAAGACATTTCAACAGTTATCTTGGAAAAGAAAATTATAAATCATAAGTTCTTCATTGTAGAATACAAATTATAAATCACAAGTTTTTATAGTAAATAATATCTTCAGCATCGGTTGCAACTGAAAACTGTCATGAAGCAAGTGCTCACCAAATGTGCATTCATGTAAGTATATCTATAATGCGAGTGATCTTTTAAATGATACTTACAGAATCAACTGATGCAACCAGTGATACAACGATCATAATGAAAGATGTCTTGAAACTGAAGGTTGGGGAGCCCCACTGGAATGGATAGGGAACCCTGACCCAAGCAGCAGTTTTCCATGCATTAGAAACATCAGTCCGGCAGTGCTTCATGGTAGCTACATGTCTCCTGCAAGTATCCAGTAAGATGTTTGAACTAGGTATATTTGAGCTGCAGCCCTTATAGTTGTAAGCCCCACCAGCTGTCAAAAAGAAGGCATATGCCCATACAATTACAACACTTAGGGGAACCTGCCAGTGAATAATGTGAGTAGATGGTAAGCATCACTTCCAGCAAAACTATATTATAGTTGCATTCTATAAAAATGTATTATTTTAGATGGTCAGTAGGTCACACATATAGTGTTTAACCAGAAGCCTAATGATGCAGAAAATTTGTCCTTCAGATGCTATTCATGAGTTTAAAAGTTCAGCAAACAGACAAAAAAATGGTCGAGGAAGATACCGCATAAATAGGGAATATATGATTCCCAAAGAAGGAAATTCTTCGAAGGTACTGCAATTAGGAAAGAGTATTGAAATGGTCATTATTGAGCACTATTTGAATCCCCTAGCATTGTACAAGATAGCAAAATGTAAATCAGTATAACAAGCTTGTCAATCCTTTACCAGAGTGAAAATAAGAATTAAGGAAATCAGGGGAATGCTGATCTCTACACAAGTTCCAGCTTGAGGAAATCCATAGCCGAAAAATGCCAAACCTATTGCAGCAACAGTGGGTGCAACTACCACTGGATTTATTAACCTGTACCATACGCAAAAAAGAAAACATAAAGCTTGGAGTACAAGATAGTCATAATAAACACAAGTGCCACCCTTGCAGCTATGGTCTATACAAAAAGAGGCAAAATTTTAAATATTTGTGTGTCCTATTTGGAATCAATCAGAATAAATTTAGTATACTAGAAGAATATATGGTGCCACTTCAGGAAACAGGCAATACAAATCAATGCATGAAATGGAATTTAGACAACAACAGCAGTAGCAAAGCCTTAATTCGAAACTAGTTGGAGTCGGTTATATAAATCCTTTTTCTCTATTTAACTCTATTATGAGTCATATTTTTTTGTAAGATACAAAAATTCTAAGTCTTTCTTTATCATTTCCTTCCATGTGAATTTGATCTATCTCTGTCTCTTTTTTCCTCTACATATATCAAGTTACTCTTCCACACAGATGCATCTCTAAGTCTACGTTGCACTTATCCAAACTATTTAAGTCGTCCTTCTCTTAATTTATTCTTTATTGAAGCTACCTCTACCTTTTTACGAATTGTTTCGTGTCTTATTCTATTTTTTCTTGTATTACTACACATCCATTTTAACATTCTCATTTCCGCCACATTTATCTTATGTACGTGTACTGTTCTAACTGCCCAACATTGCATGCCATAAAGCATAGATGGTCTTATGGCTGTCCTATAAAACTTTTTCTTTAACTTAACAGGTATTTTACGATCACATAATATTCCAATTGCACTTCTCCATTTTATCTAACCTGCTTTAATTCTATGTACAAAATCATCCTTAATCTCTCATTCCTTATGAATAATCGATCTTAAATATCGAAGATGATCGTTTTTAGTAACTTCATGGTCCCCAATGTGTACTCTACATTTATCTTCATTTCTAATTGTACTAAAATTGTATTTCACGTATTCTACCTTTGTCCTACTTAACCTAAAACCTTTAGATTCTAAATATTGAGAATATATTCATTCATTTTTGCATAATTTTTTAAGCATTTCCCACATATTCTCCCATTCTAAGGGAAATCTAACACAAATTCATTTCTCGGATGGGTTAGCAAGGGAATGACAGATTGCATTGGCAAACATTTCAAAATGGAATAAATGAAAGAAACTACCGTGCATACCTAACACAGAGTCATAGACCAAATAGAAAATATTTATGGTTAAAAGCATAGTTAATATTTTACTATTCTTGACTTCTTGTCAACACCATATTTTTTGCTTCACACCTGACTTTTGTTGTTGCGAAGCTAGATGCAGTTCTGCACAGATTTAGTAACAAACAATAGTATGCTCTTTTTGTTTGGCATTAAGCTCTTAAATGATGCTTGCATCAATCAAATTTACACCCAGTCATCCATTATAGGCAAAATTAGAGATAATCTATGAATACATAAAGCCATAACTGCTATGTTCAAGTATGAATTTGAAAGAGTCCCAGGTTAGCTTTGTAAACAAAGTAATATCACCTGTATCCAAATTGACATCTTGAGATTTAGTAGCAAAAGCTGGTAATTTTTTTGTTTGCATTTAGTTTCCGCAATTTGCTTTGAATTATTTATTATAAGCAACACTAATACTGATCTACAAAATTAACAAAACACATAGAGGGAATTATAAAATCAAGAGGTGCATTAATTAAAGGAATGCTAACATTTTTTCTTTATGTAGCATGCATACAATTTGAGCTTTAACTCATTGGTTTCTATCCGTATCTCACAATGAAATGATTAGACCAGTTTCAACCAAGTCTGGCCAAAACACTTTAATCCCCTCAAAAGTATATTGGCAAAAGCTGGTCAAAACCAGAAGCTGCAAATTTCAACCCAATATGACCCTATTCAACCTCATTTGGCATTTAATTTGGACTGGGTTATGTTGAAAGGTCACTGCCAATATTTCAAACAACTCAGTTCAAGGTCTCGGTCTTCATGTCATAGGCTGTGTGCATATGCTTTTGAAATGATGACAGGAAAGATTTAAGACAGTAAACTTATTTAATAATATGACATAAGTTAAACAACAATGTTTTTCTTTTAGGTGACATCATGTCCCATAATTTACAGGAGAATAATCAACAAACGTGGGAAATTATAGGAAGAAAGAAAATGGAAAAGAAAATCAGTCTTCATGGCAAAGGAATACCTTAAGCATTCTAATCAATAACTTACTGTGACCACAAGTTGTTGAAAACAACCAAAAAATTTTAAAATATAACACACAATTAAGGACTTAATAACAATCATGAAGTGGCATTCAACATCAAAATTTCCATTTTATGCCCACTTAATAAAGCTTCCAATCCCTTTCCATATACTAACAAACCAAATAATGGATTTTTTTTCCTTTTTTTTTCCCCAGCAACACCTAGGATTTGAACCCTAGACCTTCTCAAAGGGCAAGCCCTCGGCAAGGGGCTCCAGCCAACTGGATCAATTTGAGTAGTACTGCCTGTCATTTCTCACAAAACTGATGTATCACATGCATTTTATGACATTCACTTGTCAGAAAGAGACAAAAAAAATTAATTCTTTGTAACTTAAAATTCCATCATATTACTTCATAGGCAACAACTGTTAGATACCCTGCTTCCAAAGCTTACTGATAGCTGCGGTTACCCACTGAAACTTTGAAAAAACAGAAACTGCAAATCACAAAGAGCTGTTTGGGTCAAACAGAAAATTTTCATACTAGAAATAAAAATCTTGGTATTCAAGAACAAATAATTATATGATTTTTTTAAAACAAATTACCAGTTATCTTTAAAAGATACCTTAGAAGAAGTGACATGAGGCCACTGTATCCCAAGATTGTCTGAAAAACTGAACCAATAATTATGGCCCCTTGTAGTTCCCTCATTATGTGCCTAAACTTCTGCATTTGACCAAACAAAAGCACATGATCTCATCAGACAAAAGAACACCAGAACTGTTGTGCAATGCAAAGTTTATAATTTTTTTGGAATGCTAAAACCTGGATATTATATTAGCAACTGAATTTCAGAGTCAACCAGCAAGTCGCTATCATCACTTGGTTACAAGTTGTACAAGTTAAAAAATTGCCGTCGAAGTGCATGGATTGTGAGAAAATACAAAGACGTAAGAAAGCTTAGTTATTGGGTGTCACATAACAAAGCAGCATCAGCAGGCTTATATGCACTGGAAAGGAAATTTAAGATGATCATTTGCACATCACAAAGGTTTTGGATTATTCTTCTAGCATAAGAGTACCACATACAATGCAGTTTGATTATGAAACCAATGCTTGATTCAGGCACCATGCTAGACTTGGTGATTGTTGGCTTGATTGAACTAAGACACTCAAAATTTTAAATTGGTCTCTCAATAAGGCTACCAAATTGATTTTTTGGTTGAGTTAAATCGATTCACTTTGCACTAAGATAGGTTGAAAATAGTATCTAGTACCAGTTGATCATGGTTAATTGGTCATTTTCCACACTTGAAAGAGCTTAAATACATACCTGGTGTGGCTAAGCAAATCTTGTGGCTAATATAAAGTTGTTAAACTATTACATTAAATAGAAGTGATTAATACTTTAAGCTTGAACTTGATTAGAGCTTGATCTCAACTGAGCCAAGTTCAAGAATATTAGTGGTTGAACCAATCCAAATAAGTCAACCAGTCAAGGGAAACCTATGACCAGTTTTGAATGTTTTGGGGCTTTCACAAGGGCGTTTCTATTATATGATCCTTGACATAAGAGGACTTCACATTTCTTGAGACTCCTGGCAATTGTAGATTGACTGAGAGACTACTTGCTCTCTCTTGATGATATAGGTACATTTTATTAGACTATTGGTTGCACATGAATGAACATGAAAAAGGGAAACTATCCATTCCTATGATGGGGATGAATCAAAACATAGGAATGACTCTGTTCATCTTTGGGTGTGACTGTAGCCACTTTCTTGGTGGTAAGATCACATCAAAATCTTGCTTAAGAGTAAGGTCAGACTCCAAGATCAAGGAGAGAGGTGACCATCTGACCACTTTGCCCTTATTATTTTGCAATAATAAGTCATCCTTCTGCATTAGAAAATTAATTATACCAGCCTGCTGTGCTTGGAAAGGGGTCCTCTTTATATGTCCTATGTTGGTTTTCTGCTTTTTTTTCTGTGTTATTAGTAGCAATTTGGGGAAAAAAACACCAAGAGAAACGATGAACCAATGATGGCAACATGTCTAAGTCCTCGCTCAGTATATCATGCATGGGCATCATCAAACTATTCTGCAAGGGTCTATGAAAACCGTATATACAAACCAGTTATTTACAGCAGCAAAGTTTATAGATGCCTGGTAAATCATACAGGGCTTGACATAAAAAGTAGAAATTGATAACAATAGATCGGCATGGTAAATGTCGTTATAAGAACTAGAGACTTACATTTTGACTGAGATTTCGAAACTCTTCAGAGTTTATTATTACCAAAGCAGGAGCCAGATATACAAAGGAGCTTCCCTGAACCAGTGGGAGCCTAGTACCGAAAAAGGTGTGCATTATTGTTGTAACACCAGAAACTAATAACATCGTGGAAATGACATTAGCAGTCTCTTCCTGTCACCACAAAAGATAAACAAACCAATCTTTAAAACTTCAGTATGTTGCTTTAGTTAGAAGAATTGTAAAAGAAAGAACCTTACATCAGTACCACCCATGGCTGGTACCATGATCAAAGGAATGAACACAAGTGAGCCAGCCAATGATAAATAATGCTGCATGCCATATAAGATGAGAACCGCTGCAATAGCAAGCATGATCAGTAATGGTCAGTGATGAAAAAAGTTGTTTCTTCTACCATTAATACAAGATCCTCATCAGAACTTCAATAGTTCCAGAAAATGTACAACTTGTGAATATCCATTGAGGGAAAAAGTGAAAAAAGAATCTATTGAAGCTTGCAAAAAGGTTTGACTAGGGTTGTACAGGGAAAGGCATATTTTTGTACTTCTTTTTTCCTTAGGAAGGCAGAATATAACTCATTTCAATCACCTGAAAAAGCTTGGGTTAGTATTATAACATGTGAACCAAGGATTTGCTAGGTCATATATTAAAAAACAGGGGTAAAATATACTTTGGCCCTCAAATTTTCATTTGAAATTCATTTTGGTCCTCAAACTTTCAGATTGATAGTTTAGCCCCTTGTATTTTAAGAATATTATATTCTTAATATTTTATTATATAGAGTTAATTAAAATTGATGGAATATCTAACGTAACGTCCTAATGCAAATATGTAGACAGATTGACATGGTGACACATCAGTATTTCATCAATTTTAACTAACTTATATAACGAAACATTAGGAATGCAACCTTTTTAAAATGGAAGGGAGTAAACTGTAATAACTGAAAATTTGAGTATCAAAATGCACTTTGAGAAGCAAATGTATATTTTTGTCAAAAAAAAAAGAAAAAAAAAGAAAAACAGAGGTTTCTCTTTCAATTCAAACCGTTGAAATTTTAAGATCTAGGTTATTTTTGTCAGAAAAAAACTGAAAAACAGAGGTTTCTCTTTCAATTCAAATTGTTGAAATTTTAGGATCTAGATCAGTACTTCCACAGGCTTACTAATGCATGCCTGTAAACATTAAAAATATTGAAGTTGACAAAAATAGGAAGAGATTTTTTTTTTTTTTTTAAAAAAAGTCCACATAGGTCCAATATTTTTGAATTTGTCTATGTCAAAAAAAAAAAATCCTTGAAAACAACTGCTCGATTGATTGTAAAATGATCCCCCAATTTCAATGACAAAAATTGCATGCATGAAGAAAAGCAATGACACAGAGACATAGGCAATGCACAAACCCGGATTATCTGTAATGCCACACCGCAGCCCTCCAGGTCTGTAAGTCGACGGCTGCTCTGCCTCAGGAGATTCGGAAAACATGTCAATTTCTACTTCCCTTTCGCCTTTGATCTTATCCTTCTTCCAGTCTTCATCAATGGCCACTGGAGCGACTGCCGGTCCCCCATTCCCACGGCCATTACCGTTCAAACCATCATCATTTGCTCTCACCGGACGCTCCTTCGTTATTCCACTCATCTCGTCCTTCAATCTCACCACCGGCTCAACCCCAATTCTCTCCTTCTCCTTCTCCTTCTCCTTCTCAACCCTCCTTTCACCATCTTTAAAAGCCAAGTTCTCGGGATCCTTATTGGTTCTGGGCACTGGGCTTATTTCAATTCCCTCATCCTCGATCCCAGTCCTTCTCCTGCCCAATATCGGCTCGATCTCAGCTCTTTTAATCAACCCTTCTCCTCGGTGAGCGAGACCCTTCTCCAAATCCAATCCACCGCCGCCAGCGGCGGGGGCGGCGGTGGCCGCCGGAGCGTCAGCCGTTTCATTGGTGTGACTCTCGTCAATGCTGCTCAACGTCGTCTCGCCGGAGAAACTGGGGTTGAAGCCGGTCCTTTTGGCCCAGGATTTCAGCTCGTTGGGGTTGTGATCCGTGCGCGGCACGAAGGGCTCGATCTGTGGCGGCCATGGCCCCGGTTTCCGCTGCCTCTTCGGCCTCTCGTCCCCCTTCCCAGAGCTCGACCCAGCCTTCATTGACGAGAGAGAGAGAGAGAGAGAGAGAGAGAGAGAGAGGGAGAGAATCGAACTCGGAAAAAAGAACGGGAGAATAAAGTAGAAGAGAGTGGGAGAAGAGTAGACGGGAAGGAAGCGAGAATTAGAGACGGCTTTTTCGGTGGCAGTGGGGAGTGAGAGGGCGGTGAGGCGTCCCTATCGTTCGGTGCCGCTGTATATGCGAGAAACGTTCGAAATGGTGGTTGGACTTTTTTTTTAACTCGTTCCGAAAACAAGGAAAGAGAGAGACGTTGACTCCTGCTTCGGTGGTTAGAGCGTCACCACCGAGTACCGACGGATGCCACGGGCTTCGGATATGACCGCGGTAAGTACCTCCTAATTTGGACGATTCTTGAGAACGTAAATGGGTCATGCATGTCGTGCATTTACGTTGAGGAGGTAACTCATCGATTTGCACCGCCATTTAGCCCGAAGCACGCTGACAGGAGATCCCCTTTGGGGACCATGCGTTTGGACTTACGTCAGCAGTAGGCCACGTTAGGTGAGATCTAAGGGCAATTAATTAAAAAACAAAAACTGGCATGACTTCTTTGATGTATGTTGGTGGAAAGAGCTTATACTTTATGATGAGTAAAAAAATACTTTTGATCCTAAACTTTGGCTTACATTTTAGCCCTTAGCTTTTAAAATATTACATTCTAGCGGGTTATTGTATAAAGCAAAGCCACACGGTAAATAATTTATTAATTTTAATTAATTTTATATAATAAATTATAAAAAATATAGCATTTTTAAAGCATGAAGAATTAAAATATGTTAATCAAAAGTTTAACTATCAAAATAAATATTGAATAAAAGTTTTAAATATAGATTTTAACTTATATCATGTTGGACCAAAAAGTTAAAACCATATTAGATGGTTTCAAAAATAAAGAAATAATTATTAGTTAAATGTTTAACCATATTTTAACCACATTAGTTTCCATATATTTTTTAATTATTGAGAATAATTAATAAAAGAAATAGTGCTTGGTTTAAAGTAAGTTTCAAAAACATCTTTTCCATGCCTTCATTATTGTTGTCATTGTATGATGTAAAGCTTTTAAAAAAAAAGATTTATTTTGATAAGTAATATAATATTAGTTAAACTACATTTTTAACTCTCAAATATAGAGGATGTGTCATTTTAATTCTTGAACTTTGAAAAGTTATGAAATTAACCCTTAACTTCATTTTTTGTTTCTATTTGGTCCTTATCGTTAAAATAGGGTAATGCCGTGAGGAACTCGCTTATGTAGCTGAAATTGGGCTGATATAGCATCTCATCTACGTCGCCTATGTGGCAAGTTCTTCACAGAATACCAGGTTTAGTTCGGCAAGGTTCTCATGCTGGATGGCAAGAAAAGAAGTGAAGGGAAGAGGCAAGGGAGAAGGGGAAGGGCCACCTAGGGGTGGGGGTGGGAGAGAGAAGGAGAAGGGCCGCGAGGGGGAAGGTTTCCCTCTTCCTCTCTCCTCTCCCTCTTTGGACAAGGACCTCGTCAGACTCTCTCTCATTTTTCTTGCCGTCCAGTATGAAAATCTCGTCGGACTGAAACTTGTGCTTGTAATCAGCATTGTTGAGGTCGAGGGCGCGAAGACGATGGTGCGGAAGGGGTGGCGGAGGTAACGCCCCCCCTACCTCGTCGGACTGAAACTTGTGCTCGTAATCAGCATTGTTGAGGTCGAGGGCTTGAAAACGACAGTGCGGGAGGGGTGGTGGAGGTAGCGCCCCCCTCCCCCTTTGTGGCCCTTCCCTTCTACCCTCTTCCTCCCCCCCCCCTCCCTCTTTCTCTCATTTTCCTTACCGTTGAGCATGAGGACCTCGCGCTCATAATTGATGTTGATGAGATTGAGGACGCGAAGACGACGGTGCATAAGGGGGCGGTGAAGGCAGCTCATAATGAGGGAGCGAAAGCCATGGAGTTCTGCGAAGAACTTGCCACATAGGTGGCGTAGGTGGGATGCTATATCAGCCCAGTTTCAGCCACATTGGCGAGTTCTTCACAGCGTTACTCTATTTTAATGATAGGGACCAAATAGAAACAAAAAATGAAGTTAAGGATTAATTTCATAACTTTTCAAAGTTTAGAAATTAAAGTGACATATTTTCCTAAGTTCGAAGGTTAAAAATGTAGTTTAGCCTATAATATTTTATAAATAAAAGAATTTTCTATGCAGGTAGAAGATGACTTGGATCTCATTAAATACCATATAACATTAAAGTTTTTGACTTTGAGATTTTTATATTGACGAATGAGTATGAAAATGTAATTAAGATTACCTTTTTTTTAAAAAAAAATATGCACATTGATGCATAACAAACTTTTTAAATTATTAAATCAAAATTAGACACAATTATAATGAAGTTTTTTTTGAAAAAAGGATCATGTTTAATATTTTTTCTCAAAGCTAGTTAGATTTTTAATTAGTTGATTTGTTGAAGATCTTGATAATAAAACATAAAGCATTTTCTCATAATAAAAAATAAAAAAAAAGATTGAAAAAAAAAGATAAAGATCTATGTATAAAAAGGAAGCTTTTGTAGCTTGAGTTATATATGTTTTGTGCTACTTTGAAATATGGTGCATTTCAATAATGAAAACCTAAGTAATGTCAGCATTGATTTCGGCTTCCACTTTTCTTTATAGAAAACTAAAATAATTATAGCTTGATTTTTGTTAGATTGGTTTGTGTCATTTACTAATCAGATTCTATGATCAGAGCATGATTTAATCTTAGGATACGATTATATCCCCTCTTGTTAATCTATAAGTAATAAAAGGAATACCAATACTAAACAATTTTTTTTTTGAAAATAAATAGGCATCCATATTCGTTTATGTGGTTTGATCTTGCGAACTTTGTCCTTGCCATATTTCTTTTAAAAAATTACGGATTGAGGTGGGGTTGCTCGCAATCATGCGGAGGAAAGAAAAAATATTCATGCTTGCATGACAATATAAAATTTATATAATTATCTGAAAATAAATAGAATGATAATACTATCAAATTAGGGGAGAGTTAATACATGTTGTTTTGCGAGAATTTTATGTTGTTGTCGTTGTTGTTTTTTTTTTTTTTTTTTTTCTTCTTTTTATTTATTGTAACAAAAACTTTAAGATGATATGACGAAAAATCTTCTATGGTCCACGCTCCGACACCGTTGGACCACTCAAACCTCGTCCGGGTTGGACTTCAGATCAGGACCGTTGCTCCAAAGTCGAAGCCCGTCCGGATGGATCGCTATTCGGTGTATAGCTAGATCAATTCAGGTCAGATTAAGTCCAGGTCCATCTGATCCACTCGCACCATGTGCCCCAAAGCGACCAAACCTCCTTTACTTACTGGTCTAGGTCAATGGGTTCGAATCGAAGAAGAAACACCAAACCGGGTTCGGGCATTTCAGTCATTTCACTTCTCGCCAGAAGACCTAAACTGCCGCATTGCCTTGGCTCTCTTTCTTTTTGAGTCCCCGGTCGGTGTTCTCCCCGCTTTCCTTTCGAACGTTCAGGCCTGGCAGCCTAGGGTTTAGGGTTTAAGAGAAGAGCCGAGAGCTCTGAGGATTCTCCGACGTTTTTGGTCACAGAAGCCTCCTCGGAAAGACCCTAACCCTTAACCTTAATCTTCCATCCTTCCTTCGTGTGTCCCTACCAAATCCGCCATGGCTTCCTCGATCGCGTCGCAGCTTCAAGCGATCAAATCCGTCCTGAAGGGAGCCCCAGATCCGATCAGAAGGCCTCGGACGCGCCCCTCCGTAATCTTTGACCCGAAAGAGGCCGCGGACATTGATCTCGGAACGATCCTTCCAATCGCCCTCTCTGGCAAATCTTTTCCCCACCTTTCTTGATTTCAAGATCGAGCTATGGTTTTTGATTGATCGCTTTTCTTTTTTTGTTCTTTTGGTTGATTTGTTCGCATGGAATCGAATTGCAGGGTTGGAGGCTCTTGTTGATCTTGATGGCCGCTTTAGAAGCTATGAAGATACTCTTTTTAGCCAGACCAGTCTCGATTTGGACAGGGAGAAGATGGTTCCCAAAGAAGAAGAAAAGGTCAACAAGTCGATACATTCATACCTGCGGTTGCTTTCGGGGCATTTGCAACTCTCTGCCGCTCTCAAGACCCTGGAGTACCTCGTTCGACGATACCAGTACATCCTTTTCTCGTTACCGAATTCATCAATCTACTCGCTGCCTTATTAATCTTCTCTAAGCTAGCAATCTTTTCTCACTGGAATGTGTAGGGTTCATCTTTTCAACATGGATGAGCTAGTTCTTTGTGCATTACCCTACCATGATACTCATGCGTTTGTTCGGATTATCCAATTGCTGGACTTGGGGTAGGCATGAGATAATGCCTTTTTTCTTCAAAGTTCTAATCTTATCTTCTTACCGAAACGTAGCTATCAATTAATTTTTCAACACATTGGTGCAGAAATAATAAATGGGCATTTCTTGAGGGTGTTAAAAGCTCAGGCGCCCCCCCTCCTAGACAAGTCATTGTGCAACAGTGCATTCGTGATAAAGGGCTTTTGGAGACTTTGTGCAACTATGTATGTTATTCAGCTGCTGCCAAACATTTGCTTTTGTACACCATAGGATGTGTCAATGAGTGATTCTTCTTTTCATTTTGTTTTCCAGGCATCGCCGACAAAAGAGTTCCAACATTCAAGGCCAGTCATTTGCTTTTGTACTGCAGTTATCGTGGAGGCCCTAGGTGTCATTCCTGAGCTTGACACAGAGACTGTGCAGAGGGTTTTGGGGTTTGTGTTCAATGGGCTCAACCCTGCTATGCAAGGAAGCCATGACCACAAGGTGAGTTTTGCAAGTCTGTACAATACATGCAAGTTGCAATTCTTTTTGGAATAGACTTTGAGAATAGGTATTGTGTTTGAATCAGTCTCATCAAGGTTACTTAAGGGGCTTAAATTCAAGTTTGAGTTTGAATACCTGATTTTTGGAATAGACTTTGAGAATAGGTATTGTGTGTATGATAGAGTCGCATGCATGGCAATGCGTCATGGTGCTTATTGATTTATGCTTGTGCATCCTGATTCTGAAAAGAAGATAAATATTTCCTTTTCATTCCATTCACCATGTCTATCAAGTATAGATGTTATTTGTTATCATGCATCTTCAAAGTTGGGCCTGAAGGATAAGCAAAATTATCTGTAGGACTTTGTCCGTTTAGATACTTGAATTAGGATTGAGCTTACAGGTTTGAGCAATAAAAGGTTTGTCATGGAACCTTGCAGAAATTGCTTTCAAATAAATGTTAGATATTTTACTTATTTGTTATTGCATGTTAAAAAAAAAAAACATGATACAAAGATTTGAGGAATTTATATTAATTTTGATATATGGAGGAAATATTAGGAAGAGAATGTAAGAATCAGAGCAAGGTTCTAAAGAAGGTTCAGCATTTCTATCTACAGTGTTCTGACTGCTCAGGTTTTCCAACATGATGCTTTCAATCTTCAAAAGACATATGCTAATAGTGACTTCAATTGGATGAGATAATTGACCCTATTGGAAAATAAATCCACATCGTGCTTTTTTTTTTTTTGCTTTATATTTTTCCCTACAAGATCTTGTTTTCTTCCATTCTTTTTTTTTTTTTTCTCTCCTTTTCCCTTCATCATGTGCTTCAAGAGCCTGCGTAGGGTTGGCAACACAGAGTAGTGGCTTTCCCCCACCTTCAATGACTGCAGCTTGCATCACTTTGATTATTGTGATGGTCTTCATCTGGGTAAGAGCAATTGAATATGTGGGTTGCTGGGAGGTGTTCCTGCCTGCTGAATCAATGCTGGGGTGCTCTCACCCGTTCTCCATTTTCATGTGGTCCTAGAATTCTGTATGTTGCTATGCTGGGATGCCTAATTAGGCCTTTTGAAGCACTCATTTTAGGCCAGGGACATGTGCTTCTCACATTGGCTGCAGTTGAGAAGATGACGGCACCAGAAATATGGGAGTTGAAAAGAATGGATGATGAAATAGTCAGCTTCTTGTGTCTAGATAAAACAGGCTGTGAGTCTGTTTAAAAAAATGGCCTTCTGCTAAAGTTTCTTGTCTGTCATTCTGTGGTGTGGATTTTTGTAAGCTTATGCAGCAGCACAATCCTTTCCAGTTGTTGAGTCATGTTGGTGGTTAGCAGGCTTGATGTTTCTAATGTTGCTTTATCGTACCTTCAATTTATCTTCATTTTTAGAGTTATTACATTACATATGTTTCTAATTAAAAATTACGGATTTCCATGCCTTGGTATGGTGGAGCACCATATAAAAAGCATGATCAAATGCTATTAACATATTACATCTTAAATTTATGGTAATAGTTGTTTTCATATTTATCATATCTCTTTTTTATGTGTTACCTGTTGTTAAATAGAATAAAAGTTTTTAACTTTTCTACTATTGATGAGTCTCAATTTTATTGCAGGCTGGTGCATTGATGGTTGTTGGTTTATTAGCAACTAGAGCAACATTAACATCCAAGCTCAGCCAAAATCTGGTTTTGTTTATTGCACGAATGGCTCACCATGATGCAAATCAATCAGTGGACTTACCATGGCTTCGTGTGACGATAATGGCTATAGTTAGCCTTGTGCAGGTATGAAGCAGCGGGTTTTGATCTGGAGCACAAGATTCCATTTTTACATGTAGTTATATGTATAAAATTGTGAACTTTGGAAGGGCAACAATAACAGGGGATGTAAAGGGAGTGATCTAGATCTCACACATTTAGTGTCTTCACAGTTTTTGAAAAAGTAATCTCTGTTTCATTTATCTGTTTTGCACAACTAGAAGTGATCCTGTGGGAGTTGTTGACAAAACTGGATGCTGGTATATCATGTGGGAATAATTTTACCTGGATGTTCATACTGACCAACGACCGTTAAAGCTTAACCTTCTGCTCCCCCTTCTTTCCCTCAGAATGCTTTTTCTTCTTTCAGGAAATGAGTAACTTAAGATCACTGCCTTCATGCATTTGCCCTCTTGTTCTTCAATCTTTCATTGCATTGTGTAGGCATTTCTTCAAATATTACATCAAATTGAGCACCGAGCTACTTCTATGAATTAGCATTGGCATTTTAATCTCTGTTTTCTCCCTTAAATGGAAGTGTCCTTTTTTCCTCGTACCTGTAACTAGTTGATGATTGTTTAAGAATTAGTTCATAAGCTCTATAGGCACATCAATTAATGCTTAGTTTTCTGCCATGTCCTTTGTGTTAGGTAGATTAAAACATGTCTCAGAATGATATCTTGTATTTCTGTACCTTCTATTCAGTTCATGTTTACGTTTTGATTTATCATGGAAAATTCAGACTTCTTGATCATAATTATGGGGTTGAAGGGACTTGCTGATGCATACAAATTATTTGTATTTGCATATTCTTCGCTTTTTGTTAGTTAGAATTCTGTCATTTAATGCTCTGGGTTCGAGGTTTTGCTACTTTCCAAGATGTATTATCGTATGTTTTTCTTGACATTTTTCCTTCCAAGAAAATATCTCATATTCTCATATTAGAAAGCTATAATTAGCCTGTCTAACTGCAGCTTAGTCTGACCATTTGCTTACCATAAATCTGATAGTGACTACTAACTACTGGCTTGTTTGGGATAGCTGTTGGCCTTAGCTGTTGGCCAAGCTATCTCCGAATCTGATCAGCTGATATTTTCCCATATTATACAACATTGTCTTTAGCCCTTCTAAAAAATGATTTAAGCATTTATTTCTAGTTTCTAACCTTTAATATAAAGGAATATAACCATAATTGAGAGGTGGGCTGTTCAAATTCCATTTTTCCATGGAAGCATGAATTTCAGTATCCCTTTCATTTTTGCTTGAGCATTTGATATGTCTTGACCATCTAAAATTTTCTATTATTTGTTTTATTTATATTGTAAGTGTGAGATGTGTCTCCCTCATAATAATATTCCTTGTAAATATTGTCCTCGTAAGTCACCCATTTAATATGACAAAAGCAAATCATATAGGGGTTTTTGCATATGCACCCCTATGAGCTGCCATGTTTTAACAACAAACCTTGGGAAACAACTATTTATAAACTTGAAATCCTATTATAACCATTACATAACTATTAAGCCCTGTTCCAATTAATTGGAGTTGGCATAATGCTGAATATTGTAACTAACATCAGGGTACATCTTGCTGAATGTTAGGAAAAGTTCATCCATGATTAGGTCTGTAAGAGGTAGGCTCAAGGCTGGTTCTTTATTTGGCCTTTTGTCTTAAAACTTTGGTTCATTTCCTCATTTATTATCCATCATATATTTTGGAGAATGTATCACACTTTCATGACTTTGTACTTAGCTGATTTGTCTTTTCTTATCCAGTCACAGTCAATGCAATTGTTTCCTAAGAAGACTTTGATGTTTCTGAATGTTATAAGGTATTCTCTAACTTATGTCTTTCTTAAGGAGTAACAGTTTGGTCAAATACCAAGTTTTTCTTTCCTTCATTTTTTTTTTTTGTAGTGCACTTCTAATGACCTATCTTTGTTTTTTCCAAGGGATTTTCCTGGAGTACTTTCTGGATTGTCTAGTGAGTTCAATATTCAGAGGTTTCTGGGTCTGTATGTGGAAACACTGATTGAATACAGGTACACATTGTTTTTTATTTGTTGCTCCAATTGTTGTTTCTGCTACTGTGTAGAAACTGATTGTTTTTATTTTTGCAGTACATCAGATGATTCCTCCTGTATTAAACTAATTAATATGATAGAAGTTCTACCTTTGAAGGATTTTGTTGAAAAGATTGTGTCTAAAGTGCTCTCATACTGTACAAAAAAGTCACGGGGCTTGGAGGATTCAAGTTTACGTGAAGCAGGTATCAATGTTTACAAACTTATTAGAGGGAATGTGGTTTATGTGAAGCAGGTATCAATGTTTACAAACTTATTAGAGGGAATGTGGTTTTTGTTCGCAAATGGAACTTCTCTATCAGTCCAACTTTTTCTCTCAATTATCACAGCTGAAATGATTTGTTGTATTATTTTTCTGGTTACATATTAGTTTATATTGCCAAATCTTTGCTCGAATTTGATACAAGCACTAGTGTTATTTTTCTTTCTGCTGTTTTCCCTCCTTTTTACAACTATCCTGAACTTCGTATTGATTTTGTAATCCACATTAGGTAACTGGGCAAAGAAAATTTTGGTTGTGGTCGATAAGCGCTATCCATGTGAACTTCGTGGAGCCATCCGTAAATTTCTCGAGGTTTATTGTAATGTCTTGGTTTTTCTTTTCTTATTGCTGTTGCCTTTTAACTGCACCGCCTTCTTTTATTTTGCAATGAATTTAGTTTGTTGTTCTTGTGTACACCAGAAGTCCAGAACAAGCCTAAGGGATGAACAGTCCATTTTGGAAGCATTATCGCAAATGTTCGAGGGAAGTTTAGACATCCCAATGGAGATATCTGATCCTAAATTATGGCTTTCTTTAGAACATCCAAAGGTATTGTTTTGTGTTATCACTTTTGTAAAACTAATTCTTCAGCTAAACTTATTAATGTTACCTGCCCTACCAATTTTCTGTTCTCATCAATATGGCCTAGGCGTCGGTTCGTCAAGCCACACTATCAAAGATAGCTGCATCTGGAATCCTGAAAAGTATGGCAACTAATCCGCAGGTAGTTTCTCGTGATTGTTAGTGTACAGAATTTTTGCTATAGGAAGCATTTTAGTTTTCAACTCTGCAAATTCGCAATTGTGTGATATACATCTTGGGTCCCATGGGTCAGATCCAACAACTGCTCTGAATTGCCATGTGTAACTCGGATCCATGTCTCCTTATGCTATGCATCACATGGTTGCTGGTTCACAAGAAACTGTAACTGAACCATGCCCTTTGCTTGACTTTGTTTTATTTGATCAATTTATTTGTCTTTTTTTTATATCAGCTCTTTGATTTCTTATGGTAAGTTTCTTGCTCTTTAAAATTGGTGATTAACTGCCTCTTTCCTTTTAAAAATGGCGCAGAAGGTTTTAAGTTTAACAGATGCAATAATACGTGGACTTCATGATGATGATCTAAGTGTGGTTGAGGCAGCTTTGTCCGTAGATGGACTGGCTGGGATTATTGATGCTAATTGTCTTCTCAAAGCTTACCGTGATGTACTTTCCAGATGCATTGATATACTTATTAAAGGTGAGTATCATCTATTTTCCTTGACATTCTTTTTGTTTATCTATTTTATAGTTAATATTCTTGTCCTTTATCAGTTGAAATCGCATGATTTTAATATCTGAGATCTTCTTCCTAATGGGCCTTAGCAGCTTCAGAATTTTCCTTCAAACCCCTCTCCTTGCCAATAACTCTTACAATGTCTTCAACAAGAACCTGATATTGCTAGTCTTGACTATCTAGATCAACATTGGTTTAATTGTTGTCCAAATCAATGCATATCCTAAGATGCACACAACAAATTCGCTTTAAGGAAAGAAAAAATGGCCACTTATTTTGTCAGCCATAATTTATTAACTACTACTTGATTTATCCCAGTTAGAGATTCTCTAGGTGCAACCTGATCATAAAAGATTTTAGAAAACTAGTTCTGTTCTTCCATACATAAATCAGCTCCAGCCCTTGCTTCCATTTCAGGTTTCATTAGAATATGATTTTTGATGGTTGGTCCAGACTCCAGTGGTTGGTGATGAGTGGTAAATTCTATTCATAATTTTTTGGTTGTGCTTTCTGTCCATTCTCTGGGGTTTTATAACAAAAACTCAGTAGTAGGTGTATATCATAACAAAAACTCAACGATAGGCTGTTTTTGCCTTGCATCCTTATGGTAGTCTTTTTGGGACTTGTTTTGACTAAATATCTTTATCAGTCATCCTATTGCTACTAAATTCTAGGTACTACTGATAACTGTCTGCTGCAATTGTGCTTGAAAGCCTCATGCATTTGTTTATTGTCAGTTTTGCATGGACGATCATATATTATTTAAACATGGTTCTATGGTTAGTGGATTGGAGCTATTATTTGCAGTGCTAGTGTAGTTAAACAATGCTTTGGACTGCACATTGCTGGAGCTAGACTTTTTGACATTGTTAATAGGGTTTATATTCTTACAATCTTAGGAAGGCAAGGTGGCTATATATACTAGCATTTGATGCATGCAATGCATGTAAGTGGAAGTATGGACGTCTACAATCTGTCAGATGTGATATTATCATGTTTATTTTTATAAGCGCCTAAATCGAATCAGGATTAGCATGCTTTTTATTTTATTATTATTATTATTATTATTATTATTATTATTATTTTTTTGGGGGGGGGGGGTGCCTAAGGAGGTATAAGGTGTATAGAGAGTAGAGATTTGAGGAGTCATTCTGCAGATGCCACCCATGTCAAGGAATAAGCATTGTATATGGTAGATAAGTAGAAATGCTTATGGTCTGCTTATTTTATATCTTGCAAATACTTACATTCACATAGTAAAAATTGGAAGCATGAGTGTGAACCCTATTTATATATACACTATTCGTGCAGGGTTGGAATGTGCGAACCACATTAAAAGAAGCAAGGATAGCTACAATCCATCTAAAAAGAGATTTTACTGTTCTTTCATCGTTTTATGTAACTAGATAATTGCCATCTCCACTTTTTTTTTGGTGTGTGTTCTTGTTTTTTTTCTACTTTAGAGCAAGAGCTGAACTTAGAGGGCTGCCTGTCGTAAAGTTGGATGTACTTAGAGTGAAGAGTGGATATTCTAGGGGTGGGTGGGAACCAGTGGACAAGCTTTGCAAGCAATAACATTTAAAAAACATCTGACATGCAATCTAAGTGAATAGCAATTAAATGTGCAAATATGAGCTATTAGAAATTTCTCATGGTTCAATATCTAGTGCCTCTTGCTTGTCCACTTGAATTTCATTCTCTTCTATTTTTATCTTTATCAATAATATTAGCTATCTAATAACTAAGATAACCTTATTGATCTTAAAACCTTTATTAAATAGTGTAGGATTCTATGATTGCATAATGGTTTTTGAGTCAAGTTGGTAACAGGCTGGTTCAAATATGCAAAATAAGAAAGTGGACATAGCAAGCGTCATGGAGGTTGGGACTTCATTTAGTAGTTTATATCTTGAAATTAGCTTCATTGTTGATAGGCCATGAGTCAGTTAAACATTTTGGTACGACATCTCGTGGATGATCTACACAGATTGTCATCAACTAGAATGTTTGAAGTGCCAGCAAGAAAAAATAGTTAATTTCAAAAGCATTATCCATGCATCAAGAAGTCATCAAAATGAATGGATTTTCATATAGTGTAAAGAAAGATTTGTTTTGATATGTGGTCGCTGGTCAGGGTCTAATTCAATTACACGGGAGGCCTACATGTATTTTGAGATATGCAGACTGCAATGGATGTTGTGGATTTGTTGACCTGAAAGACCCACTTTGCATTTTGAGTTTTTGACAGAGGGCATAACTTGGTTATGCTGAAGAAAAATAAAGTCAAAACTTGTACCCAGTGATAGAGTAAACATAATTTTGTAGTGCTTTGCAAGTCAGAATTCCTTGTATTGGACACACTTTTTTGTAAAAGGAATAATTACTCCCAAGTTGGACCTCCATTTGGAAGGCAAATTTGACTAGAAATTAATATTTTTCGAGGGATGCTTATCATAAGGTTATGATTATCCTATTATTTGGCATGAGGTAAACAAGTAACTTTTCATGCTCAATACGTATTTTGAGAGGACCAGCTAATTGTGTAGATTCATTGTTTACAAAGCTATGGAAGATTCTAACATTGGATTTTTTTTTTTAAATCTAATTTAAGAAAAGGGAAAGTATGCCCCTAGGAAGCATGGATTTTTTAAATCATATACTGTGCCCCTATTGGATATGTTTTGGATAGTGATACTCATTGTATACTTCTTGGATGTGCTCATTACTTGTATGAAGTATCCTATTATTCAAATTAAAAAAAAACTTTTGGGTGCTAACCTAAAACTCTTCATATACTTTTTTGGTAGCTCCAATATGAGAGGGAGGGCGTCTAGTTTCTTTCTGTAAGGATTTATTTCGCATCACTTTGATTTCTTATTTTATATTTTTAAAAATAAAATTACAAATATGGAGGCATAAAACCTTATTCTATTTTTTTCTATTTTTTAGAAGTCACTTTCATTACGTCTAGAAGAAAAATGAAAATAAGAAATACTTTCAATATTTTTAAATAAGAAACCCATGCTTTTTACTATTTCCATCGCCACCTCCGTCGCCATTACCATCACCTTCGCCCTTATCTACCACTACCATACTCATCACCTTCGCTATCATCACCGCCACCACCATTCCTACCATTGTTGCTGCCTTTGCCATACATAATCATTACTGCTGCCCTTGCTATATCGTTGGCACCCTCACCACTATCATTGTCATTGTCACCATGCCATTGCGATCATCATCATTGCCTCCATATAGTCGGCACCCTGCTATCACCTTTGCTACGACTGCCTCCATCATGCCACTGCTGCTATCATCATTGTCTCAGATCATCAGTGTCCCTACCACTACCATTGCTGCCACTGCTGTTGTCACCGCCTCCACCACTGCATGCTATGATACCACGACTGCCCTACCCCAGCCATCAACCCAATTGGTGGCTCCACTTTATCCATCACTCCCACCATCTTTTCTGTCGCTATTATGATTTTTATGTTTTCTTAAAAAATAATTGACCATACCAAATTTGTTTATATTTTTTAAGTTTAGAAAAAAATAAAAATTAAATTAATTTTTTGTTTCTGAAAATAAAAAAAGGAAGAGATGCTGAATGGAACATTATTGTCAACCTTTTAATGCTGAATGGTCAGTTGTGGTTTATGATGTTAGTTTCAAAATCCAAAATATGAATTTGGGTCTAAGGATTTAACTGATGACGGAATGACAAGATTGTAAAAGTTGATGCTTTGTCTAAAATATGGACTGTTTTATGTTAAACTACCATGCTTTATAGTTGCTTTTTTTAACATACATATGTCATATGTATATATATTTATATATATTCATATATGTGTTGATGTGTGCACAAAATTTATTTCACTGATGTATCCTAGCTGTATCATGTCCTACTTTCTCAAAGCTCATACTATTAACATATTTGTATGATTGTATCTTGTTGTATTTATATCCTGTATCCATGTTTATGCTTCATAGTTTTGTCCTTATTTTTTTGTATGCAATATTTCTATCTTTGGCTTTTATTCTATCTTAGATTTCAGTGTAAGGCTGTCAGACTTCATTGTTAGGTATGCTGAGATATGTATTCTTAGTGCTAAAGAGTGTGATTCTATGTAGAGGTGATGATGCATCCTGCTTTGCTATCGAAATCACTTGCTGGAAGCAATAATGTGGCTCTTCTGTAATGGTTGTTTCATATGATTCACAAAGTTAGGTCAAGTATATAGGAGAGCATTTAGTGAGGAATTGGACATTACCAATCATATCATAGTTAATAGCTGCTATATTGGAATTCAAGATTTTATTGTTGGTATCAGAAAATCAAACCATGGGTAGACCTGCGCCAAAGGTGGAGCCATGTGAGGAGTAGGCCCACTGAAGAGAGATGCCACAAAGCAGCGCATGACCAGCGAGCTAGCATCATAAGAAAAATTCGCTCCATGCGAGTTCCATGTATGATATGAATCCTCACTCACAGACTGTAATCCAAGCTGCGTTTTGAGTTACAGAGAGAGCCTTCCCTAAGGTGATAAGATAAGGTGCTCTATGGACCAGTCATGGACAAAGTGATGAACGTTTCACCGGACAAGCAATTAGAAATCCTATGTGTTAAGCATTGATTGCATGTGCTATTTCATATGCTTTTATAAAGCTCTTTATTTCCTTCCAATTGTGTAGCTTGAACTTCTGTTGGAACATGTTTGTTTCTAAAGCTGACAAATAGTGTCCAGTTTTGGAAAAAGGGTTCTGTGTCCTCATGAACTTTTAGTGTATTATTAACTTGTCCACCTTTCCTGTGTCTGGACTTTTATGATATGTTAGAAGTATGTTGCTGGCTGCTGGCAGACGGGCACAAGATGCAAAACTCCACCTTGGTTTGGACCATGAAAATAAGAACAATAATAGCCTTTTTATATTGCTCTTGCATAGCTGCTGAGATATCAAATAAATGTTTCCACTTCGTGTTTCAGGTTTATATTAAAATTTTCTGCAACTTAGAAGTGCTTGTAGATAATTTACTGGAATAACTTGGGGCTGTTGGACAAATTATGCTATTGCTATACTCACTAGGTCCTGTCTCTTTCATTCGATTTCTTCCTTGTTGATGGACATTGTTTGCTAATTGTTGGAATTTTTAATAATTTTAATAATTTTTTCTGTTCATCACAGTCATCAATGAACTTTCCATTGCTTGTAAGGAGTTCATCATGCTATGTGCTACTTTCTTGGAATGTGCATTTTACATGCATCCGTTTTCTTGTATTTCTCTCATTCATTTCCTTGTGTTTCTCTTTAGGTGCATCTAAAACATCACAGGCTTGTAATATTGCTGTATCATGCCTCGAGCGCTTGGTTGTAGAGTTTCGATCACATCACTTAGGTTGTTCAAAGGAAATTGCTACCACTATATTCCCTTTACTTCTTGTTCATCCAAAGGTCATATTTCTTTCTATTTTAATTGTCATCTTCCTGTATATGTTTCTTTTCACGATGCTTGTCCGGTGATAATGACTAAATTGTCTCCTTTGATGCCTCACAGGCATGGAGGGTGAATTTGAAGGCTCTGGAATTAGTTAAGCAAGTAGAATGGCCATTTTTTATTGAAAGCTCAATCAATTGTGATCCAACATTTTATGATCAGATGAAGGTAAAAATGCCTTGCGTTCTGACAGTTATTGCCATAAGTTGATTATTGTCTGCGTTATTTTTGGTTATCATAAGTTATCTGATGGTAAGCTGTGCATCATCCTCGAACATTGATGACACAAACTTTTATGTCAACAATGTCATGGACCCAAATCATACAAGTAGGGGTTGGTAACCGATTGAAAATAGCTGCTTCTCTCTTGTTACCTTCACTTATCACCAGTATCCATTTCCCAAATAAAAAATATGCTTCATATGCTTCTTAGCATGCTTTGAATTATTTCTGTGGAAAATTCCAAGGAACTTCTGTATTTTATATTCTTATAGCTTATGAATTATGAAATTTTGTGAGATATGAAAAATCCCTAAACTTTTAGTTCTAATTTTGAAATTTGATTTAGAAAGAATGTGATTAAAATGTTTTGGCGGTGTGCTAGGGTCTCATCATTTATCTATACCATGATTAAGAACACACGTAAATTTCTGTCCAGAAGCACAACAGCCTTTAGATCTTGTCGACTCAATCCTGGCCATTCATAACTTTTTGTTTGTATTAATTTGTTGACCATACAAATATTCTCTCACACACCTCTCCTGCCAATGTTGCAATCCAATTTTGGGGTCAGATTGTGCCTATGTCTCGAGCTTTTAGTTCAAATCTCTGTCATGACTAGATGAACCCTCTCCCATGATCTCATGCGTACATCAAAATTTGAATCTCTCTACCATTCTTATCCCAACTTGTTGTAATCTCTCACCTTTCTTTATCTGAGTTTCTAAAACAATTTCCTCTCTCTTTCTCTCTCTCTCTCTCTGCGACTTTCAACAATCTCTTTGAAAAAATCTTAACAAATGCTACTCATCAACTGATTTCCTGGTATAACATCTCTCACAATTCTCTCTCTGCCCTTGCTCCCCTCCCAACACACAGATGCAAAAAAGGTTTCTTGATGAGATGATCCTTTATTTTGCTTCAATTACCAACTATATCTCTCTTTTAGTGCATAATTTGACCAGGCCCTATGAATAAGTGCAGCCGGAATCAGTGCAGTCCTAAAAAGCTAATTACCATGTCTCCGTCTACCATAGCATATTGAATGTTTGATGTACCCTTAAAAGATTTCAACAAATTAGATCTTATTTTTCCTTCACATCCAGGACACGTCTCCAGTCTTTGCTATCTCCTTACCTCTCCTCCCTGCACTGTCACATATCCTGTGATGCATGCTTGGCACCCAACTCTATCAGAAGAGAAATTTTCTTGCCCTCAATCCCTCCTCTACTGTTGATCTCTTGTTTTCTTGTTACATGCCGTAAAAAACAACTGGCAAGATACTTTTTTTATTTTTTAAATCCTTCTTCTAATAACAAATCTATATAATACAACTATGGCAAAACTATCTCCCTGTTTCTAAAGGTAGAAAGAGTAAAACTGGAAAAAAAACTGGTAAACTATGTTTTTTTTTTTTTTTTATTATTATTATAACAGAAACGATTGTGTTGACTGCTGCTAATATATTAATTAATAAATATTATGTATTATTGAGAGCAAATGACCATCTCAAGTACCGCTCAATCTCTTCCCCATACCAACAACTTTGCCTCCCAAGGTTTGCAAAACTGGTTCCAAGATCAGTATTGGTACATTACCAATTCGGTACAGTATAGTTTGGTTGAGTACGGTATATACTCCGTACCAAGATAGGGTGCTATTTTTTTCACTTTTAACCACTCGGTATGGGTCAGTTTGGATTGGTTTGGTTCATACTGGATCGAAACTTGGTACCATACTGGTACCTTATTTGTATGGTACGGATTAGTATGGCACACCTACTTCCTCCAAGACTCCAAGAAAATGGAATCCAATGCAAAAGAGAAAGAGCCCACAAGACCCTTCCCACCATTTCTTGGTTCTAAGAACAAAGGAATGAGAACAAGAAAAAAAAAAATGAACCCAAAGAAGGGTTTGGTGAAGCAGGTCTAAATATCATATAGATTAATGTTGTGGCCCAACATAAAGTGCACACGCTATTGGTGATTGCTTGAAACTGATGCTACCTAACATCTTGGTCAAGGTGGGAGTTATGACTGTAATTCTTGTGGTTAACATTAGTCTAGTCATGTGATTGATCAAATTAGAACCAATAAAATGATGGAGGTTTCAACATGAAAACGTGTACGCTAATGTGGCAAAATGAAGTTTGAGAAGCTCAATTTTGGCTTGGTTTCTCATAAATATTGAAATTTTATTTTTCTAGCTGTAGGATTGGGACAACAATCATAATGATGCAAAATTGGTGATTGGCATTTTAAATTAACGAACTATGCAGCTGTTTGTAATCTTCTGGAAAAAAAACGCTAAAAACAATGTGCTTAGTCGTCCCTCACCCTTGCATCAAGTGGTAACAGAATACATAAAACTAAGAGTTATCATGCTATAATATATTTAACCCACAAATTGAGAACCCAAGTTATTGATGATGATTTCTGCATCTTAAGAACATGTAAAAAGGAAATTTCTGCTTGTTTGGATGCTTCTAAATCATAAACCGAATCATAATATTTACCTGATGCCATCAAAATTGGATATTTTTGGAGTGCTGGATGCACAGTGATGTAGTTTATCAGGCTTTAATTTGGTTTATAGCTATTTTAGATGTTGTACTTGTGCTGTATTTTTAGTGTTTGTAGATGCATACACCTGTCAACTAGTCTTATCTAATGTTTTATTCAAATAATGGGTGCTTTGTTGATCATGATTAGCATAAACTGTCTAGTATTATCTGCTATTATATATTGTTTGATATCTCAATTCTTCTCATGAACCAGCCCAAACAATGGAATAGGACTGCTGATTTCAATTCCTCATGTTTCATTCCTGTTCCATTTTGGTTCCTATCACAATTCTTCAGGATTCCTCTGAACCAAATTTAGATGGGCAGAAGTTGTATAAACAACAGGATAGAATGAGACATTGATTGGAGCAGAAGGCCCATCTGCTACTGCAATGAGCTTCAGTCCTTTATTTTGTATTTTGATTTTAAGAATGTGCACATCTAAGTAAATACAATCTGGCACATCATTATATCTTAATATTGTGTGTGCATGTACATTATTATCTTCGTATCTGTATAATACATGCATCTGTATATCATATTACAAATTCTGAGAATCACAAAACTAGTGCAGAATCTGGAATTTGCCCATGCCACTTCCATCAACATGAAAACTATTGGAGCTTTGGCAGAAACCTTTGCAACAAAGCCTGAAGAGCATATGCAGTGGTTGGTTGAGTGCAGCAACTATGGTGGATTGTCCAAGAGTTTATTTTTCTTCATCATGTTACAGGCAGTAATGGTGCAGAGTGAAGGTATATATTATTAATTATTAATATTTTTCTCTTTGTTGGGGGCACCTAAATTTAGATATGATTTTCTATCTCATATGAAAGTAACTATTATTTGTTGTTATGCTGCTGATTTGGGCTGAATCATTTATCTACCATTTCTAAGTAGGACCTGTTTCTGAAATTGGAATTAGCACGTGCAGTTGTTCTAATCTAGTCAGCTAATTATTGGATTTGACAACTTTTAATTAGTGTTTTGTATTTCGTGCTATTAGAATCTGGGAGCCTGTTGAAGCTATGTCAAGCTTGCTCTTCAGCACTCAAGAATGAGTGGCAAGAGATGGAACCTCATGGTGGTTTTGGTCTTGTCGATCAGGTATATCCGTAGTATCAGACCCATTATATTGCATTTTTATAATTTTGATTTTTATTCTCATTATTTTGCCCCTGCTTTGCAGCTCAACTTGGACAAACTTGATAAATCTTGCACAGGATTGGTGAACCAGCTGCTTGATGATGATGTTGACTTGTTGAATCTCAAAATCCTAATTTGCATTTTTTGGAGCCTACTGAAAAGGCGCACAGCAACAATTAAACAGAATTCTGTGGTGCGTGGATTCTTAACACTGCTTTTTTCCCCCATAGTTTCAGTAGAGAGCAAGTGTTGGATGCTCAAAGTATATGCTGTTACCCTATGTTTTGGCAGTTTGGTTTTCTCATTTATGAGCATCTACATTCTTTTACATGCAGGCAGAAACTGATGAATGGCTATCTATACTAAATGAGTTGTTTTTCTTCTTTGTGACGTCGCCATCAAAGAACGTCTTTAAAAAGCATCTCCAGTTTCTTGTGATTAATTGCAGCAGATCACCTTTTCAGTTTCTTTCAAAATATTTTACAGAAGAAGGTTTGTGATGATAAATAATCTTCCCATTACCTAGCACTCATTAAATTATGTAATGTAGTAAAGTGATATATGTACTTGTTAATTGTGTAAAGAGGAAAAAGTGTACAGAGCAAAAATATCTTCTCTGGATCTTTCTTTCTTTTTCTTTCTTTACTCATCCACAACAACAGCAATAGGTGTTTGAGTCATCAATTCCTTTTGGGACGGACTCTATTCTACCTTTCTTTGTCCAGGCTGACCTGCATCTTCTGTTCTGTTACTTCTGTATCATATTTATTCATCATTCTGAAATTCCAAAATGGTAATAGTAGTTTTTATCTTGCATTTCTTTGCTAATTTATTCTAATGATTCCTTCTCTCTCTCATTTTCATCTCTCTTCTTGAAAATATATCTGTCTATTTATAATATCTTTCCAAGGCAATATCAAGTTTTTCCCTTCAGAATTACTTGGCCTTATTTAATTGAACTGTTGAAATGATGTCCTTATACTTTCTACTCACTTAAAACTGTTTTTTGCAAAGCCTTGTACTTTATAATTTAGCTTTCTGGATTTAGCTTATCCTAATTTATTTAAAGGGCATAATGGTATCTTGTTTTTCTTTTTGTATTTCACATATTATTGGAATATTTTGACTTCGCTTGTGAGATCTGGAATGGCTTTTGAAATTGCGGTTAGATCGTGTTCATATCATTGCCAATTTTTTATTTTACTTCTATTGAAATGTCCATGCCTGCTACAATATTGAATTTGTTCTGTCATACATACTTGTGGTGGTCGAGGAACATATATCATTGAGATTTATGTATTTATACATTCATACATACATACATTTGTGAGATTATTTAAAAGGCTTGTGAAATCTAGAATGGCCTTTGAAATTGCGGTGAGATTGTGTGCATTTTATGTTTTTCTTTATTTAAAAGGCTTGTGAGATCTGGAATGGCCTTTGAAATTGTGGCGAGATTGAGTGCATTTGCATGTTTTTTTTAGCTTCTCTTTTCTTTTCCCTTTTCTTTATTTTGTTTGGCTGGAAAAGGAGGGGTGGGGGGAGTGGTTTTTTCTGCACATGGGTCTATAAGGCTGAGTGGACAGCTGCCGGTGCATGTTTATGTGTGAGTATTGGATTCTCTAGTTTATAGCTAAGAACTCTGAAAGTAGAACCAACCTTGCATGTGTACTTGCACATGTGTATTATGATATCAGTTACTTTTGTACTCCATATGTAGAAATTATATAGTGAGCATAGATGGATTGATACTTATTTATGTTGGATTTGGCAGTGTAGGGAATGCAGAACACGAAGTGGATTTTGCTGTTTGCATGCCTAGGTTTTTTTTTTTTACTATTTCTCTGAACCAATACCTAGTTGTGTTTGAGACATTTAAATTTTAAAAGTCAACCTGGTTGTTCAAACCTCTTATATATTATTATCTTGATGGGCCATTGCTATCAAAAATCAAGAAGGTTCCAATGTACGTACGTTCCATATAATATGGTTTCATTGTTATCTTTTGGGTCATTGTACTATTAACAATTTGAAAGATATTGCAGATAGTGAGCATAGTTTTGGAATTAATTGGCACCATATTGTTGATTTATAAGGGTTAATATTCAATGGCTTCAAAAGCTTGTATCAATCCATGCTGGTCATTTAAGTAGATTTTGTATATCTTGCTCTTACATTCTTCTTATCATTTCTCATTATGCTAGATCTTATTTTGGCTTATCCTGATTTCCTCAATAATGTACCATTGATCTTTGTTTCTCTGCATGCATTTCCAAATTTTGCCATGTTTTCACTGCAAAATATGATTAGACCAGTGAACAAAGATATGTGCAATAATAATGCTAATTTGGTTGGGACTAATCATTTTAAGAAAATTACTTGATAAGAATTTGTTTTCATTCATAAAGGAACAAGTGGAGGTTTATTTTTTCTACATGGCTACACGGTTCTTGCCATTGAGAGTTCTTTCTTGGAGTTTTTAACAGGCTATGTTGTAATTGGCATCCACTACATCTGATTTTCTGATTATCCTTATGCTTTGCAGGTTTTCCTGTTGAAATTCAAGTTGAAAGCCTTCTCTTGTTTTCTACTATATGTTCTATGAGTGTATTATCTGAAGGGGGCATAGATGAAAACACTCATTTGCAGCTTCTTCTGGGATTCCCTTCACTTCTCATTCCACTTTCAAGTAAAAACAAGGTTTTTCATTTGACTCTTGGAGTTTCTTGTGTTCTTTGATTCTCAGAAGAAAAATGAAAATCTTGGATTTTTTTTCCAAAAGAAAAAAAGTGAAGGTTTTGAATATGTAGATGTGGATCCTGTGTTACTATTACTCTGATTATGTTTTTTTGTGCATCTATGCTCCTCAGTTGTAACCTTTTGTTTCTTTTCTCACCAAAGAGTCAACACTGGCTTTTTGTGTAGGATGTAAGAACATCTGCCATATATTGTGTTGAAGGACTCTACAAACTGTGGCAGCTCTTTGATGTTTCTCGGCTAAGAAATGGTTTTCAAATCTTTTCATCCTTTTTGCATCTTGGCCTCAAATGATTCTTAGGAGTAACTAATTGTTATAATATGCTGTGCTGGCAGGGAATGACACGGTTTTGTCTCGTTGTGTATCGTCCCCAACTTTTGGGGACTTTTTAGAGTCTATTGTGAGCCAAAAAAACCTGATTTCCTCGGATGTAAATTTTCTTCCTTCATATTTGACGTCGATGCTAAGCTTGTCTGATCATAACTTTTTAGTTCCTGAGAGCATTCACAGCAGGTAAACCCCTTTTTATCTTTCTTTTTTTTTTTTTCCCAAATATCTTGATGCATTGAAAATCATGGCATGCTATGGCTTCACACTTATGGTTCATTTACTAATTTTCATGGCTTTTATGACTTCTGTATCATATTCATCACTATTGGACAATCTTCTGGAATTGTCAGTCATGCTTTAGGTAAATTATTTCCCTTCTTGTATCAAGGTCATACTAGTGGAGTGGAATGGTGTGGTGTTCGCTTTCCTTACATGTATATCTGCAATGAGATTTTTTGTAAGCGCTGGCCAGAGGGTGAAGGGTTGGTGCTATGCGTTAAATACTAACCATGACTAGTTTTGCTATTAGAAAGTAAAGGAGTAAAGCATATAGTTTCATAGATCATTTTTTTTTTGCTGCTTTGGTCTTGATATATACATGTATGGCTATTTATATGCATAAACACTATCACACTAACCATGTATACATACATGCAGAACTGTAATGTCAACATTCCCTGGTTAATACTATGTAGATATGAACTGCTGTAGTAGTCTGAAATTGCATTGGTGTATGAAGCAATTTGGGAACTCTGATGAAACACTTATTAGATTGAGGTTGTCACTGTGAAATCTCAGTTAATGTGTACAACCTGTCAGAATTTAAGTATGAATGACTAAAACACAGGCGATTACATCAGCAAAAAATAATGATTTAAACTCTAACCATCCTTCAGTGATCAAGTCACTAGGCTTTTATGTGAACACTGCACAAAATCACACTACAAGTAAGAGGAATCACTGCAGCAACTTTCATATTAATTTATTTTGTTGGTTTTCATGTTTGCTGCATTAAAAATCTTCCAGACAAATCTCATTATTCTCCGTTTTCAATATTTTATTTTCCATCTTGTTACTTTGACCAATCTGAAATCTTTCTGTAAACTTAACACTCCTCAAAGAATTAGGACATTGTTGAAGATTGACCAACTGTTGATGCAGATTAATGACAAGGATGGACTTATCCATTCATTCTGATGCATTGATTTTAAAAATCTGAGTATTCTTGAAAACAATATTCATACTATCATTGGCTGCCTTGCCTTTTATCATCTTGATATACAATTTAACCATGTTTTTTTTTCAGGTTTGATCAGCCTACGAAGGATGCCATATTGCTTTTTATTTTAAGTTCTGCACTCAGATTTTCCTCCTATGGAAAGGTTTGTTTTAAGTTGGTTATCTGAATAAGTTTTATTTGTTTAACTATATATTAAACTGTTCAGATTATAAAGCTGATGAATTTTATACCTTTTTTCAGCTAATGGTATTGTCATTGCTCAAAGGAATGGGAAATATAATATTACATGTAGAAGGAGTCAAATCATTGCTGTTAGAACTTCTGGAAAGACGCAATGAATACCATGTTGGGCTTGATAAACTGCAGCAAAAACTGTCAAAGACTGAAATAGAGACTTTATGCCTGCTTTTGGAGGTAATTGTGGTAGTATTACCTGAAACTATCCGTTCACAGTATTACCTGAAACTATCCGTTCACATTGTTTTGTACTGTGTTTCTTCCTTTTTCATGCCTCACCTGTTAACTATTAGGATGCTTAAAGTCAAGCTTCTACTGTGATGATGTTTCTGCAGGTTTGTGTTCCAGCATCAAGCTCTACACATATTGATGCTGACATCATAGATTGTCTAATCAAAGCTTTAAGAGTAAGTGGAAGGGTCATCTTTATTATTTGATTATGTGATTTCATGCTTCTATGACAGCTTTGTCATATTGGTTGATATTCTAGTTGGTCTGTCCTTTATTAGCATCATCTTGAATGTTGCGACTTTCAGGTGGATGCTTTGTCTCCAGATGATCCTGCTGTTGTACAACCATGTGTTACTGTTTTGCAAATTCTGACACCTGCCATGTATGGTAGTTTGAAGACTGAGATGCAGGTATGTGCTGACTCATTTTAGTGGTCCTTTTGACAGATCTGTACTTTGAGCCAGTAAGCTTTGGCCAATAAGGCCTATGTTGTTTTTCTTATGCAATTTTTCTTTTGCTCTACATATTCTCTCTTTTTAATGAACTAGCTAGTAACTTCTGATGGACAGACAACATAGATGTAAAATAATTTGCAGATCAACATGCACAGGCAACATACATATAACAAATGATCTATATTTTACCAGAAGTAGATTAATTTTTTAAAATTTCATTCTTGATAGCCTGAAATACAAAGATGAAAACCATGAACAACTTCTCATGAAGAAAGTAAGTAGTTGCAGAAAAGTCAGGCACATGTCATTACTCATTATGCTTTGTGGTATGAAACTGGGTACATTTAAGATGGGAAACACTGGATAGAATATTAACTCCCTCCACTTGTTTCTTAGCTTCGGATTCCTTATGCTAGCCATTACATATAGTGTGCTGATGCTGTTCCATTACTCTTTTTCTTTGATTGTCTTAACATCTTGATGCGATAAAATTGGCATGCTTTTATGTTCTGACTGCAACATTTTCAGCATCTAGAAAGCTAAATGTTCCACCAGAACTAGTAGATATATTGGCAATATAATGTCCCTTGCAGCATATCCTCTGTCGAGGCAAGTGTCATCAAATTCCTCCTCTGCACATGCCATGCTGTCTACATTTTTTGTTGCTTTCTGTTGTAAACATCCTCTCCATCCCTTTCCCCCCCCTCCCCCCTCTCTCTCTCTCGGTGCCTCGTCTGAACATTTAATTGCTCTCCATGTTATTTAATATGAGAGATCAACACGAAGTTATCTTCACATTCCACTTTATTCCACACTCATTGCAAAAAATACCATTCAAACACCTGTTGACATAATGAATCATTGTTCTTTGTCTTTCATTGCATCCTTAGTGAGTAATAACTTAAAGTGGGTGTGACTATGTTGTACAAATTGACTATCAATTAATGGACCATTGATACTTGTTTTTTAAATTGTCAGTAAGCAATCTGTGGTCAAGCTTGTTTGTCAGTGCAGTATTTTAGAAAATACATGCTTATCTTTGAAGTTTAGTCTGGAGCTAGTCTTTTGTGGACTGCCTGCCATTTTAGGTGGTATCTTTCTTTTTTGGGATCTTCTGATGCCCAAATTGCTTCAACTGTTGCATTACAAAAGTCTAGGAATCATTGCAAGAATTTATATAATTGTTGTTAGCATTATTAATTGCAGCGACATGTTCTAGATTGTGTAGTGACATTCGTGTGATGATCTGACATTTTGGTAAGTTTTCAGGATCAGCTTTTTGGCAACCTTGTTTCGCTATTCCAGAATGATAATGGAGCCATACGAAATGCAGCTAGAGAAGCTCTTCTGAGAATAAATGTGGGTATTTTCTAATAGGAAATTTGACAGTGCTGAGATTCTATGCAGCCGAGTTTCTTCTGCTTTCGGCATATCATATTAAAATCTCTATATTCCAAGTTTAATATAACTGATTTTTAATTCATGCTATCAAGAGTTAGAAGACATTGTTTACTGGAAATACTTCATTGTTGGTTGTCTAGTTTGATATTTCTACCATTCTTTTCAAGAAATTTGAGTAATCTAGGACTCTAGACTGTAGCTGAGGATTTTAGTGTCAGAACACAGGTCTGCATAATATAAATGCAGTACAGGAGTCCTACATTTTTCCTTTTTAATACATGTAATATTCCTACATGTTCGTGAAAGCTATTTGCTTGGTTGGACTTCATTATAGTGCTTGGAGAAAAGAATCTGGGAATCTCTGTTGCTGCTGAATAAACCATCTGGAAAAATAATTTCTTTATACGCATTTGTTGAGGTTTTGGAAATTTGGACTCTAGGCATTTGTTGATTTCCCATGTTCTAGCATCATAGGTGACTCAACTATATTTCCATTGTGAGCAAAGATGTATAAGTGAACATAAAACGCTATATTTTCTAGACTTCTGCTTCATGTCATGTCTAATCCTTGTCTAATATTTTGATTGAGAGTGCCTTTGGGATTGATATCATCAACTATTTAACTTTGAGATATAATACAGAGCTTTTTAGATGCAATATACTGCAGGCTTACAAGGGAGTGTGATGTGTATGACAATTCATAGCTGATTTTGTTAATTGATGTAACTTGTTGACTGATACAAAAGCTGGCATCTGTTCCTGAATAAATTTTTTGATATATTGGTTATTGAACGTTAAAGTTGCGGATGGGTACTGAAGACTTGCTTTTTTCAACCGGCTATGGACATTATACTGATTTGCTTTAGTAACTAAATGGTCAAATCATGCATGGGATTTATTTGGGCATTTAATCATTTGCGACATTTTTCTTTTCGGTTTATTATGTTGATTAATGTACTTTTTAGTGAATCTTGTATTGTGTTGTGCAGAATATATGATTTAAAATCCTCTCTTTAGCTCCAAAGCTTCTGAAGATTATAGACCTGTCATTGTTATTCAGCAACTTTCCCACATTTTTCCCGTCTTGGTTCATATGTTTGTGGACCTATGGCGTCTGAGTTCTTTAAGATCCTTCTGCAGGTTGTTCTGTGCTCCATCAGTTGCACTATCTGTTACCCATATTTCAGTTTGTGAAAATTATTTTGGCCCTGTTGGGCTAAAAATGTAATAGAATAATTATTGAAGTACTAAAGATTGTTTTGCATATAACATGAAAAAGGACTGCCTTTCAATGGGACTGAAGATTCTGATCAAGCAGCTAGTTCGATATGAAAAGTATACATGATGATTGTGAATTCAAAGATGGGTCTCTCCTTGAAATTATTGGCACCCAATACGAGAGATATGGCATGTTTTGCAATAGCTAAGCATGGGCACATACTTGTAGTTTCATATGTTATAATTGTTCCAATAAGAATTAAGAAACTATTTTGAGTTTCTTTGATTCAATTCTTAGCAATTATTCCATTGTTCTCATTTGCTTGTTCTGTGCATTACTTGACTACCATGAAGCAACAGTAGTACTAAACAACATACTAGATTCACTTCCAAGCATCATGCTCCTTGTTTGCAGTCTGCTGCAACCATTCTCTAAGTGATGGTTATTCTGTATGATGTAATGGATAGTTATGCTTTTTCTTTGGCAGATCAACTGCTCAACCATGGTCAGGTTTCTTGAATTGATTCTCTCACAAGGTCATGAAACTGGCTCCTCAAAAAAAGTGAAGAGAAAGAAACATCTGATTCATTTCAGTTTTGGCATCTCTCGAAATTCCTTTAGTAAAGAAGAACCAATGCTGTCCATTCTTGTCTCTTTTCTGGACATTTTGTTACTCAAGAAGAATATAGAGAAAAGGTTTGTGCCAACCATACATGCCATTGATAATTTTTCTTTTTTTAAATTTTTTGTTTGTATCATTATGTCTAACTAGTTACTTCCATATTTGCAGGGCATCATTGGTACAACCACTTTTCCAGGCTCTAGAAAAACTTTTTTCTAATGATTGGCTTCTTGGCCTGATTGGTCAAAATGGAAAAGGAAGTGGAGCCTTGTCAGAAGTTCCTGAATCCCTGACCAGTGCTGTCTATCAAGCTCAACAAATAACATTATTAATTCTTAAGGATATTAGTGATTCACTTTTACTGGATCATCCTATAAAAGTAATTACCATTTTCTCCTGATGAGGATTTTAGTTTAGCATGTTCTTGTTAGCATCTGCTTCTTCCTTATCAGAAACAGCTTAAGATTTCACATTATGTTTTTTATTTTTTATTTTTCAGGATGACGTGTTTGATAAGGTCAATATGAATCTTCTGATTGAATGTGCCCATAGTGCCAAGGATGTGGCAACTCGCAATCATGTTTTCCTGTTGCTCTCGTCTGTTGCAAAGGTTTCTTCTAGATGGATTTCAGAACATATTGTTGATATATTTACTGTGATTGGAGAATCTGCGGTAAAACAGGTTGGGCATTACATCTCTAAATTGAATATTATTTCCATCATCTGTAGGCTTTCAATTTCCTTGCTTTCCAGGAAATGCTTTGGGCCTCAGGAAGATATTGACATTTACATAGAAGATTTTCTTATATTATCGCAAAAACTACAACTTAAAATTGTTAAATTTTGGTTGCTGAGGATTGATGCCAACACCATGAATCCTTGTTTATTGATTGCTTTCTGTATATAGAAATGCTCTAAATGTTCATGAAGTTGTGTGCTAAGGTTAATGAACTATATAAGAAACCCAACCATTAAAACTTGTACTCCTATTATTTCAGTGGTACGTTTGACATTATTTTGATTTGTCTTGGAGAACTCATGTACGGTCAGCTATTGCTGACTTGTTTTGGGTATTGTGATGTGAAGACTTCCATAACAATATATTCTAGAATTTTACTTGATTATTAGTTATGTTTCAGTAATGCAAGAAGCAAAATGAAGGAATAACTAATTCCAGCTTTATTTTTTTTCCCATTGATATCAAAGAATGACAGTCATTCCCAACAAGTTTTGGAGGATCTGATATCAACACTGGTACCATGTTGGTTATCAAAGACCAACAGTGTAGGAGAGTTACTTCAGGTATTAAGATGTTGCAAGTCTTCACATGAACTTTAATTTTGCCTTCCTCATCATCCTTTTGATTGCATGCTTGCTGCTTTCAGATATTTATAAAAGCTTTGCCAGATATTGCCGAACACCGAAGACTGACTGTAATAGTGTACCTTCTGAGGTACCAAGAAATTCGAGCTTAGGTTTAGATGGCTTTCTTTGTGATGCTTCTCTTAAGTTATTTAATAATTTGTATTACATTGCTTTTCAGGACGCTAGGAGAAGGCAGTAGTTTGGGCATGCTTGTTGTTAATCTTTTCCAATCATTGGCACTACGGATTACAAAATTTCCTTCTAAACATCTGAGGAATCTGCATGATTTCTTCTCTTCATCGTCTTCTATCCTCAATGAGTGGGAATATGAATTTGCAGCACAAATATTTGATCAATTTTCTTGTAAAATATGGTTTCCTTGCTTGGTAAAAGTTCTGCAAGAAATTAGAGCACATAGTGAACAGGAGGGACTGTTACCTGAACTATATTTAGCAATGCAATTTATTTTATATAAGTTGCGAGATACTGAATTGGTTTTTGATTTTGAGTCTGGGCAAGATGTGGAATATCTGCAGGTACATTATACTTGTCTAAACAGTCATTGAAGTTCTTTTTTTTTTTTTTTTTTTTTCCTTGAAAACTAAGTGTTTTGGAATTGTTGGATCCAGCAGCATCGTAGTTTAACCTTGATGCGTGATAACAAAAATTTAGACAATTGTTCAGTAGAATAGAGGCATGGGCCGCCTGTTCTATTGGGCTGGTACTGCACCAGTGAAGATGGTGCTCTTCACTTGTACTCATTCTTAATTATAGGTGTTACATTCATAATCAATGTAAAATTTCTAAATCAATTTTCCAGTGATGGTTGATAAATTATGCAATTTTACAGGTTACACTTGGGCAACTTATGGAGCAGGTTGTTTTGCACTTGCAACTTGTCACTATCAGATGCAAACAACTTGGCATCACTTCAGATATCATAAAAATGTTTAAAGATTGTGCCAATAGAGTACTTAAAACTATTACAAGGTGGATGGTACCCTCTGCATACTTTAGAGGAATCACTCAGATACTGGGGCATGCAGATGGAAGTGTGAAAAAGAAGGTAATTTATATGGCTGCATGAATTGCTCTTGTTTAATATTCATATTGTAGATATGCATGCTTAATCAACGTTATGTGCTATGTAAAGTGAAAATTTAATCGTGTAAGTAATGGAAGTGTTATAAACTGAAGACAACTTCACCTTTTGCTCTATTAAAGATTTCAAATGCTTTGGGTTATTCAGCAGTTCTCCTGATGATTATCTTCTATATTAATTTGGATGCCTGTGAATTATTCTCTTATAAGATTTTAACTGATTTATTGTCTACTTTGTAAACAGACGCTTGGGCTCCTGTGTGAAACTGTTAAGGACCATGGTTTGGTTCAGAGGAATCCCAAGGAGATGAAAAAAATGAAGCAGAAGCTAATAGCGTTCCCACTTCATATAGATGAAAGCTCCACCCCTTCATTCAATGAGTTGTGCTTTAAAATAGTTGAGTTGATTGATAACACCATGGATGGTTCAGACAGTCCTGTTAAGCTTGCTGCAGTTTCCTCACTTGAGATATTAGCCAAAGAGTTCCCATCTGATAATTTAATATATTCCACGTGCCTTACTGTTATTGTGAAGCACATTGGCTCTGATAATTTGTCCCTTTCTTCTGGGTGCATTCGAACCACAGGTGCTTTAATCAGCGTGCTTGGTTCCAAAGCACTATCTCAGCTGCCCCTTGTTATGAAGCATATGTTAGCCAGAGCTCATGAAATCTCCAATTGCCCCATTAGAAATTCAAAATATTACCAAGTTGATATATCTAAGGAAGCTACAAGCCAGAAAGTGTCTTTCTTGCTGTCCATACTTGCTGCTTTGGAGGCAGTTGTAGAAAAGCTTGGTGGATTTCTGAATCCATATCTTGAAGATGTCTTGGATCTTTTAGTACTTCATCCAGAATATGCTTTAGAATTAGATATGAAAATGAAACTGAAAGCTGCTACGGTCCGAAAGCTTTTGACAGAGAAAATTCCAGTATGTTTTTGCTCAACGTTATTTGAGTTAAATGCTTTTTGGTATATGATCCTTTATCAGATACTGTATCAACTACCTACCCTTGCTAATTTTAATGAAAATATTTACACTGCAGGTTCGCCTTATGCTTGCACCTCTGCTGCAAATATACTCCAGTTCTCTCAAATGTGGAGAATCTAGTCTATGTTTGGTTTTTGAAATGTTATCTAGTATGATTGGTACTATGGATAGGTCATCTATAGGAACTTATCATGCAAAGCTATTTGAACACTGCTTGATAGCACTAGATCTTCGTCGCCAACTCCCGGAATCAGTTAGGAACATAAACATGGTAGAGCAAAGTGTCATCCATGCCATGATTGTTCTGACAATGAAACTTACTGAGACCATGTTCAGGCCTCTTTTCCTACATAGTCTTGAATGGGCAGAGTCAGAATTTGAAGAAGGAAGTGATCTTACAAAAAGCAGAAGTTTGGACCGTACCATATCCTTCTATATGTTGGTCAGCAAACTTATAGAGCAACATAGGTGAGTTCTCGAGCATATTTGTTTTCCACTTTTTGTTTCTGATTATGGTGTCTATTTCTTCAGCTGCAATGATCCAAAATGATCATGTTGCTCCCTAGAATATTATTAGTGCAATGTTCTGTTGGGGATGGTCCTTTGTGATAGCTTATGATATTAAAGTTCTCTGACTTGCTTGATTCTTGAATATTCATAATATTCCTAGATATCTTCAAGTCTTTTCTTCTGTGCATTTATTTCTATTCGTTTTATACAATAATTTGATGTTGTTGAATCCTTGAAGTATGCAGAACTTGGTCCTACAAATATTTTAGAATCTAATGGATGGACTTAACGCAGCCAAAAGAGGATTCTTGAAAACATGGGTCCCATGCATCTCTATTTTCAGGGCAGGGAAATTCCAAAGTAAACTTTGATTCCAACTAGTGCATTTTCCCTAGACTTTTGGGAAGCATTAGAACATAAATATTACATATATATGTATATGACTCTTAGGAATCCTCATTTCCCTGATCCCAGAGAGAGAGAGAGAGTACTTTACAATTTTCATTGCAAAATTGTAATTTTGGACTGTTTTGACACTATAACAGACCTTATGGAAGAACCCATACATTTTCATACAACATCTATTGAAGTTACTTGTAATATGTTGAAAAGGTGGACCCTTCTTTTGGTTGTGCACTGCTTGCTTTGGGAGACTATTGTCTGACTCTGTTACTTTTATACCAAAACTTACTTTTTGATTGCACCAAATTAATCCTTATTCATAAAACTTGATATGTGACTAATTTGACTATCTTGCTTAGTTCTCTCCACAGTCACATGTCACAACCAGTATAGTTTGAAGCATCATGGTTTTGCCCCACAACCAGGGGGCACCATGAGAATGTGGGAACCAAAAATATGATCCAATATGCCAGGCCGGTGTCCGAAGAAATTCAATGGCTAGTTACCATTATTTAGTCTAGGTTACTTTATCAAAGCATTTATCACTCATATTGCTTAAATGTTTTGGTTAAGGAGGATGGGATTAAAGAAAAATAAAGTTATTTTAATAAATTATTAAATAAAAATCAGACAAATGATTTAGAATATCTTACTAATTCCATTAAGGATATATATAACACGTTTACTCATAGAATTAGGATACTATAGTGAAAGAGGCTATGAAAAAGATGAAAATAGAAAGAGTAGTAAAACTTGGTGATGTAGAAGTAACTTGGCTGACAAATTTATTTAATAAGATTTCAAAGATCATGAGGATGCCTGATGAATGGAGGAATAGCTCTGTGGTATGGATTTATAAGAATAAAGGTGATATTTAAAACTGACTATTGTAGTATCAAACTCGTGAGTCATATTTTTAAACTTTGAGAGGGTAATTTAGCATATGTTGAGATAACATAAAAATATTTGGTTTTATACTAAGAAGGTTAATTATGAAAGCTATTTTTCTTCTTGAGAGGTTAATGTTGAAGTATAGCAACAAGAGATGTTCTTCATATGGTTTTTATTAATTTAGAGAAAGCATATGATTGAATCTCTGAAAAAGTCTTATGATGGGTGTTAGAAAAAAAGGGAGTATTCATTAGATATATTAATGCAATGAATGACATGTATAATGAAGTGATTGCTGGTGCAAGAATTGCTAGCGGTAAGGCTTGGATTTTCAATTACAACGGATTTACATTAGGGATTTGTTATTAGTTCTTATCTTTTCATGCTAGTTATGGATATGTTTATTAGGCATATTTAGAATGATATTTCATGATGCATATTATTTGCAGATGGTATAGTATTAGTGAATGGAACTAAGGCTAGGATTAATCGTAAGTTGGAATTACGAAGCAATGCATTAAAATCTAAAGGATTTAGGTTAAGTAGGATCAAGATAGAATACATAGAATGCAATTTTAGTATGATTAGAAATAAAGATGAATGTAAAGTAATTTCAGATAAAATGGAAAAGTGCGATTGAAATATTATGTGATTGTAAGATATCAATCAATTTGAAAGAAAAATTTTATAAAATAGTCATAAGATATGTAATGCTTTATAGTACAAAATGTTGGACTGTGGAAAACTACATGTACACAAGAGTGTGGGTGAAATAAGAATGTTGAGATGGATGTTTGGTGATACAAGAAAAGATAGAATAAGAAATAAAGTTATTCATAAAAGTAATGGATGTATTGCCAATCGAAGATAAATAAGAGAAGAATGACTTAAATGGTTTAGGCATTTACAATGTAGACCTAGGATTGCACCAGATGTAGAAGGAAAAAGATGTACTGGTAAGATAAAAATTACATATGATGAAGTAATAAATAAAGATTTGACATATTTACATTTTACAGAAAATTAGACTCTAAATCGAGTGGAATGGAAAAAAAAAAAGATTTATGTAGCTGACTCCAACTAGTTTGGGACTAGGGCTGTATTGCTATTGTTGTTTGGCACTCATATTGCTTCGTTAGTGTTTATGCTAGCAAAGAGTCAGGCTAATGTTAGCAAACTAATTATGTAAGTTGAATTAGATTGGACACCCAAAATTATGATTCACTATCTGATGAGTGATTTCGTGTGGTGGGGTGCGTTAAATATTATGTATGAGCGTGGACTGGCTTAAATTTTGGTTATCATTCTTAGTAATTTGAGTTATATGTGGCCCGTTGTTCCAAGGAGTCATAAGGGATTACATAACTGTCTAGCACCTATAAATGCTTACAAACGTTGTAAGTTGTAACGGATCTCATAAATAATGTTTTTGTATATTCTTGTGTGGTGTGGGACTGTTGGAGAGAAGAAATGAAGATTTTGAGTCCTTTTAAGTGAAGGACTGTATGACTTGACTTATGACAAGTGTGCACCTCCAAGATTAAATTTCTTTGAACAAGAGAACTGCCTCTGTCATAACAGCTTTAGCTAATTAATTTAATTGCTCACTTTGTTAAAACTCAACTTTGTCTGAATATTCTTGCACTCTTTGAATTTGCTCTATTATTTTATTGTTCTTTTGCGTCCATTAGATGTGACGGAGTCTAGACAAACAGGAAAGACGAGATTCTTGTTTGTGCCAAGATAACATGTTCTTGTCTGATTATGTATGTGCACTAAAGATGAATAAAAATTCTTTTTTTCATATATCATTATTTTCCTTTCTAATAAGACTCCTTTCATACCAAGGGAATGTTTGAGAGTTATGCCCTTCTGTATGGGCTTAAACTAAATTAAAAAGGTAGTCTTTCTTGTCTAATCATTTTTTCCTCTACTAAGACTCCTTCCATGTCAAGGTTATGTTTGAGTTTTATCCCATTTTGTATGAGTGTAAAGTACTTAGCTAGGAGGGTAGTTTTTCTTAGTTGTCAGTATACCTTTTTAGAGTTATGGTTGGACCATTTTGTTATCTGGCCTGGCAAAGTAAAACCAGTTATGGATTCAAGTACCATGATGTGCTCATTCCTGTTCTTGTGGTATCACATGTACTCGATTGGCCAAATATGGGCACAGTATTGGTGTATGTACCCATGTGGTATCCATATTAGGTTTGTGCTAGTTTATTCTAGTTGACATTGGATTAGTACAAGTTCACATGGGCTTAATTTTATAGTATGAGCCTTAGCACATGGCTTAGCATGTGTTTGACATGATACAGTATTGAAGTGTTTGGCATGATGCTGTACTGAATCATGCTAGTAGATTAGGTCCTTGAAACCAATTTCTGTGGAGGGTTCGCATGTGGTTGAGGTTGGTTGTTAAATACTTACTCAAACTTCAGGAACCATAATGCGGTTTCAAAAGTTGATTTTTAACATAATTTCACATTGATACCTTCTTATTGATGTTTGATGGCATAGATGTTCTGAAATCTTTTAGTAACATGGCCATATAAATGTGACAAGGCTTGCTGGTTAGGGTAAGGTAGTTAGCTGCAGTGTTTTTAAACAAGGAGCCAGAGCCTGCATCTACATGTACCAGTGACAAACATCTGAGATCGGTTGGTTTGTCTAAAACTACCATGCAAGAGTGGTCCATCTGAAACTACTACGGAAGAGTATGTGCTCCAAAATCCTGTCCTCTGATTGACACAGTTGGTAATTTAGTTCCATTTTCCATTTATACACCTGGTTCGTCAAGGTTCTTACCTACAAGATTTCTCATGGTAACAGCGTGTCCATAATTATGCTGAGATGTGGCACAGAGCTGTTCCCACCTTCCGTCTAATGATGAAGTGATCCTCTGAAAGCCCAAAAAAAAATTGTGGGATCTTTCAGAGAAATGGAACTGCTATGACCCATCCTTTCCTGGTATTTGAAATATTTCCTGTTAAAGCAGTTGACATGCCATTATCTCTTCTAGCTTTAAAGTAGAAAGCTGTCTAGGCCTGTAAACATGATTGCCAACCAAGCTACTTCCAGTGTTTTATGTCATAAATTCTGACTTTGATTTTGATTTAGTAATTACTCATGTCATTTTCCTGCTTTTTCCTAGCAATTGAGTTTCAATAGTATAATACGTCCATTTGTTATAGCCATAATATGTTATGGGTTGGTTTGTTTAATCATGATATCAATTAAATTTGATTCCTGATAGTTAAACATTTTCTTTCTTCTCTATTCTTCTCTCTCTTTTTTTCCCTTTTATATTAACATCCAGGTGACATCTTGTCTTAAATGCAGGTCCCTCTTTGTACCTTACTTCAAGTACTTGCTTGAAGGTTGCATACGATATCTAACTGAAGATCAAGATACAGGTTTACTTGCTTCAACCCAAAAGAGGAAAAAGGCCAAAGTTGGAGACACACATAATCATAGAAAAGATAAAGTTTTGTCAGCAAAGCAATGGCATCTGAGAGCACTGATACTAAAATCTTTGTACCAGTGCTTCCTTTATGATATTGACCTGAAGTTTTTAGATTCCTCTAACTTTCAGGTTAATTCCCTTCACCATTTAGAAGTCTGACAAGCACACAGCACTATTTTGAAATACCTTCATGTCATAATATCCTTCTCTTCACCAAGATATTTTGAATGGTTTTCCATTAGAACTTGTAGGTTTCTTAATTAGGCATTTTTTTAGTAGTAAAAGTTATATTTCACGTGATATATCTTATTAACCTGAAAGGTTTCCTTGAAATCCTTCCATCCAAAATTAACCATCTCCTTTCGGGGAAGTATTTGACTATACATTTTTGACAGTAGCATCTCCCTTAAATCTTGCCATTTTAGGTAAGTGTCTAGTGCCAAATCTCAATTTATTCATTTTTACTAGTAATTTCAGCTTCAGACTTCCTGAAATAAATCATGAAAAGATAAAAAGGATCTCCAACTTTTAACCTTATTCTAATGCTGGATACGTTATATAATAATTTCAGAATGAAAATGTTATTAAGTACTTGGACATGGAATAGTTGGGTGTTCTTTAAGGTAGCATCATGCTGTCTAATCATAACACTTAACATAGATATGTGGAGTGCCATGTCTAAAGCACCTTAGATAGAACTTGCATTAACTTTTCAAACACACATAATTAAGCTCTTGAACACATTAATTGAAGTGTCTGTTATTTTCTTTGCTTATCCCAACCAGGTCATAGGAGTTGGTTTCAGTTTTGGCTGAGCCAAACATGTTCCCGTGGCTTTTCCACCACGATTGTCTTGAGTTGCAGCAGTGACAACTGAAAGTAACAAAAAAATCTAAATGGATTTGAAATAATTAAAGTTAGAAAATGTCTAGTGCAAAGAGAAATAGATATTACACAATATCACATGGGGATCAGGTGCTGAAGCCTTTATGTCAGTGTAAAGCTATGCTGTTGGGTAAAACAAGTCTGGAAAATGTATTAGACATCATTAGAGGGTATTGTATCATTCAAAACCATTGTCTGATTTATTGTTGACTGGTTTATGTTGAAGTTATAAAAGAATTATTTAAACAAAATAAAATGGAAAAAAATGATCGTTTCACATTTCCTAGAGTGTGATATATTGTTCCTTTTTTTGTTGGCAATCTAACGCACAACAATATGGATGTCTGTAAAATTGTAAGCCTATGCTGTATGAATTATGAATCATGTTTATATATATATATATATATATATATATATATATATAGGCACACACACACACAAGGCTTTCACTTAGAAACTTTGTGCCCAAAAGATTTAGCCATGAAGACTTAGAAGATCTTTAGGAGAGGCATTAAGATTTAGCTTCGTTCTTGAAAGCTTGTGAGAGAGATTCAAGCTCAAGTTTCAGAAATCTAATCTCATAACTTACAAATGCAGTCATTGGGAGGTCTAGTCTACTTTGGGAACAGCTAAGATTTCCTGCAAACCTCGAAAATATTCATCTATCTATAGATTTTTCTTTTCCTTTTAAATTGAACTTTTAATCTTTCTAATTTTCTGATCTTGTAAAAACCCAAGTTTATTCTTTTCTGAACAAGTGCTGAAACTCTGTCTTCTTGGATCAGCTGTGACCAAATGCCCAAACCAGTCTTGGTTTTGGGCTAGTTTCAGCTTTATGCTTAACACTTAATTGTTGATTTAGAAGCTTTGCCCAAGATATAGTACCATGATTTCAAGTTATATATATATATATATATATATGCATGCATGCATCCATGTTGTTGAAGTGTATTAGTGACTTGTCAACTGGTTCTTTTACTTGACATGAAAACAAGCATGCATGCCATGCAAGACATTCAGGACATTAGTTCGCTTGGCATAAAGTATAAAGTATCTCTGCTAAAACGACATCATATGACAAAAATTGGTTTATGTTTGCCTTAAAGTGACGACTCCGAAAAGATGACTATGGAATGTTTGAGGAACCTAGAAACAAAGTTGTTTATTCTTTTTTGAAGAATACTTGGTGTTTTAATTTTAAATGGTTCCTGTTTTCCTGTTGTTACTAAGTTCCAACATGGTTGCAGGTTCTTCTGAAACCTATTGTATCACAGCTTGTGGTGGAACCTCCCACCTCTCTTGAGCATTTGGTAGAAATTCCTACTGTCGAAGAAGTCAATGAATCACTGGTGTTGTGCCTGGGTCAGATGGCTGTTACAACACGCTCTGATGTTCTATGGAAGCCACTGAACCATGAGGTGAGCATTGATGCATTTTCAGATGTTTATTCTTTTAAGTCTAATGGGCAGTGTGGCTTGCTGGGATATATGTAATAAATGATGAGCTTCATGTCCTTATCCATCTGAAAAGACACTTCTTATGAGCTAATTCACTGACATATTTGCATTTCAACTGTTAATTTATTTATTGGCATAAAAGCTTCCAGAACCTATTGAGGACTTGGTGAATTTCCTCGAGGAATTAGAAAAGCCCAGATTTTTATTACTTGGAGGTTATATGGTCATTTTATTCTTTGTAAAGATATGACATATGTAGGAGGTGAACTTTCTATTCCTTATTTTAGCAAGCAAAGGAAGATTTGCTTCACTCTTGGTCATACATTTGGCTTCTTGGTTGCCTTATAGAAGAATATGAGAAATGTTGCCACTTTGCCTTTGTATTGGTAACGAAAGTACCAACTTGTAGAATGGCTTGAAGATAATCATCTGGCTTTACTAAGTGAAGCCTAAGGTTCCCTAGAAATATTTTAAGGCAAGTATGTAGTGTTTGGAATGGTGTCAAGCATGGTATGCAATACCAATGTGTACTACCTTGTATTGAACATGCCATACTGAATATAGTATACCGTACCAATATCAAATTGAGGTTTGATACAAGAGGCGCTCTGAGTCTTGGTATGCTGAATTGACTCACATAGTGGGCATATTGATATTGTACTAATGTGGTACTTGTATAAGATTGGGTACAGCAGTGGTGAACTTTGATGTCGAGAATTACCAACCATTTTGTTATTTCTAATTTTCTTGTGATATTTCATGTTGTTGTTGATTTATTCTACTAATTGATGGCAAAATATTTGCTGTTAGACTTATTAACTCAATTTTGAGGGGAATTCAATTTAACTATAATAAGGTCCACAAAACTAGTATCTAGAACCGTATTGGAACATTATTTTTCATGGTTAGTATGGTATCACATGCACCTTGTATTATAAAGATGGGGTACCAGCACTTTTATTACTAGAAACTGGGTGGCATAGTTTTGGTATTAGGCAGCATAGGATGGATCTGCTTGGTTTGGATGGGTTTGGTTCATATCAAATTGAAGCTCAATATTGGACTAGTATCTTAACAATATGGTATGGTATGGTATGGTATGGTATGGGTTGGTTATAATTGTTAATGTTAGTCTTTGGTCCAATCTCATAAAAAATAGATTCAAGGGTATCTTTTATATGTAGCTGTTATTGGGTTTATTTAAGATGCTTGCTGCTGTGTAAGAACTTTACTATCTATTTGGGTCTACAGGTGCTAATGCAGACAAGGAATGAGAAGGTCCGTCCAAGGATTCTAGGCCTTAAGGTTGTCAAGTACTTGGTTGAACACCTAAAAGAGGAGTATCTGGTGTTCTTGCCCGAGACGATCCCATTTCTCGGTGAACTGCTTGAGGATGCGGAGCTTCCCGTGAAAACATTAGCCCAAGAGATTCTCAAAGAGATGGAGACCCTTAGCGGCGAAAGCCTTCGGCAGTACCTCTGAGAAGTTTTAACACCGGCTTGGCGTCCATTATTTGATCAAATATGGAAAGAGGCTGTGAGAATGGCTGCAGGTGGGGCCCAGTCAGAAAGAGCTACCTCACTGCCATAATCGTTCTAATTCTCCTTTTGAATTTTTCATCTTTCTGATGGCATATAAACTAGTATAATATGTAAATTATGCACAGAAGGTTTATCTATTACTTTGATCATTGATCAAATGTAAATTAGTGCACTAAGATTTATTAAGAAAAGATTTAAGTTGATTTCGTTATGGAAATACGGTGTTCATTTATTTAACTTTGTCTGCATTTAAAGAATGCAGCCCTTTGACAACATAGTTCTTCTCCTGATGTGTTTTGTGCTCTGTTCATACAGGACCTAAAATAGCTGAACGGTGAGGTGAGATGCCTCGCCAACTTCTTTGGCCTTGTGATGTACTACATCACCAAAGATTGGCTTTGAATTGATATTTATTAGGGGATTGGTGATTCGAATTATATGGGGAATAATTTAAGTACATAGCTGCTGTTCACGTTTCCCCTTGGACTTGATGCTCCACCAACAACCAAATATGTCGTAAAAGAACCTTGCTCTCTTCTCTTCTTATCCATGATGAATATAAAGTGTCAGCAGCAGTATTATTACAATTTAGATTTCTTTGTAAATGTGACGTTTGATGATGTAAGGGTCCTCGGGGATGCAAGCTGGCATTGTCGGTGGTGGGTTAAAAATCGAGGAAGAATGCAATATCCGAGGTGCTCCAGCAGCCGCCGGATTTCTTGTACGTTGATAAAATTTACTGGTTGTATGATTTATCCATTCCTTCCGCACAGCCATCTCAATTTCAAGGTTCTCCACGCCTGATGGCATGTTTGATGGACAGGTTTGGATGACGACGATGATCCCAAGAATTTCTGCTGTGCTCATGTGCTACAGAAATTATGCTTAAGAAGGCTTCTTTATCACACCTTGCAACATAATTAATTGTAGAAGCAATCTCTATATTTTGAAAAAAAAAAACAGTATATGGCGCAATATTCATAGGTTAGATTTGAATTTTTATTAGTACGATAAAGATTTTTAACTACTCAGTTGCAGACGACATCAGAGTAAAACGCTATGGTTCTTCGTTGGCAGTCTTTCACATTTAGTAGTTCTACGTCAAAAACTTCAAATTGTTTGGCACTGAAGAACGTAGAAGGTCCGACCTGTAATGAAATGTATAATCATCAGCATTTCTAACTGGTATTAACGTAAGACCTGTCAACCAACAAAGTTGCTTCCTCAAGTTATATCCATAAATTACCATGCCAGTCGTTTTTTCTTTGTCACATAAAACATATGGAATTTCATGAATTTAGATTTATCAGGAGATGTCACTACACAATCACTCCCTATTGCCAAATCATATTAAGTCATTTAAAAACAAAATTAAATTCTACACTCAAAAGCACCCAAAATACTCTTCACAATGGTCTAACAGCAAGCTAAGTAGCACTTTTTCCTCAAATCAAAGTGCTCGGAGGCATCAACTTTATGAGAATAGCAAGTTCACAAACGTAGAAAATTTGAGATAATTGTTCCCATAAGGTTTAGGGAAAAAAAAAAAAAACAAAAAGATAAAAGGCGTAACTTCTGCTTGTGACTAGGTTAAGATTTAAAAAAAGAGGAAATATATAGATCAATGTTAGATTCAAAAAACACTGAATACATTGATCAATGCTTGAAAAATTATATACTATAGTTTAAGTATGATAACTTTGCTTCTAAAGAGCATGTCATGCAGTGAATTATGATGACAAAGGACTTCAAAGCGAGAAAGCCATAATATAACAATTAAATGATAAAAGGCGTAACTTCTGCTTGTGACTAGGTTAAGAGTCAAAAAATAGGGAATATATAGATCAATGTCAGATTCAAAAAACATTGAATATATTGATCAATGCTAGAAAAATTATATACTATAGTTTAAATATGATAACTTTGCTTCTAAAGAGTACGTCATGCAGTGAATTATGATGATAAAGGACTTCAAAGCGAGAAAGCCATAATATAACAATTAAAGGAAAAAAGGATACATGGAACCAATCATGATACAACTCATAAAATGCTCAAGTCGGTAGATATTTAACTTCAGTAAACCATATATCATAACAAATTTATTAGTAGTGTAACCCAACAACACCCAAAGGGAGGCAAAAGTCTTGGAAAATATTAAGGTTGGTAGACCAGAACTTGATATCAAGAGTTAAGCACCAAAACATAATGTTTATAATTCTGCAAAATTTCTCAAACGTTTGCATACTATTTCATTTTTGTTTCTGGTAGGAGTCAGAAAGTCTATCACTCACCAAATCTTACCGAACCTCTATATTCAGCAACCTTTTCAATTGATTGCTATACTGTTCTATTTTCTTCTTTTTGAAAAAAAAGGAGAGAAAACTGGTGAGGCTATGAACATGGATGCTCTAGCAAAGTGATTGTGATTCCTCTTCAATAGTTCAGCCTTCCACTATCTTTCCAACCCACCAAATGAGCTTTCGAGCTCTACACTATAAGGAGATGCATGGCCAAGGGATTCAAGCCATACTGTCCATTATACTTCTTACTCCTGTCTCATATCATTCAGCCCTTCTACTCTTCCTATCTCCTTTATTTTCGTTAGTATGGTTATTCTGCAACATTCCCTTTATAGGATTTTGTTCCAGGCCATCAAACAGTCATTCCTTGAAAAGATTTATGCATCTAGTTATTAGTTGGATCAAGTATCAACCATATTGAAGATAGGCCTAGTATTAGAGCAAACTTAACGGAGATTTCTTTCTTTTCATCCTTTAACCTAGGGATGATAATTTTTCTCTTTTTTTCTAATCCCTGAGGGGACCTGCTCCGAATGGAAAGAGGATGGGAGTATTTTTTTCCCCTATGAAGATAGAGATGGAGAAAATTCTTTCCTGTAAATGGAGATGGGGTGGGGGCAGAAGGGGTACTCCCCACCCCACAAGGTCTCCAATCCTCTCCCTACGAAGTTCCTATATATTTTATGTTCTATTCCTGTATATTTTATATTTGAGTTGGTTGGGTACTTTGGATGGTAGATTTTGTATTTTATTAAAACTTGCAATTAAATGTATTTGTTTCTTATAAACTAATTTATGATCATAGACTTGTGTTGTTTTTCATTTAAAGTTGTTATAGTTCTAATTAGTTGGTGAAGCAGTTTGATCATGGACTTTGTATTTATTGAAACTTATGATCGGATGTATTTATTTCTTGTGAAGTAGCTCACAATCATGAAGTTATGTTATTATTCTCTTTGAGATTATGGTTTGATATATTCTTATGAATTAGCTCATGAAATTTGCAATTATGGTAAATTTATTTGAATCTAATATTTTATTTTTATTTTTGATATATGGTGAGTAAGAATCCAAAAAATATAAATATTTAAAATAAAAAATGAGGTTAGTGGGGATGAGTTTGCGCGGAGATAGAGATCCTATGAGAATGAGGATGGAGATTTTCTCAAAAATGAAATTGACAGGGATGGGGACGAATGGGAAAGTCTCTGACCTCATTGATGGGGACAGGGATGGGGACTAGGGTGCTAAAATAGTAGTAGGGATGAGGGTGAAGGGTGGGCTTCCCCATTACCATTCCTACTTTAACCTCTGATCTTCCATTTGCCTGTCTGTTTCATGTGAGGAATACAAAGATTATCAAGCATAGTATCGCTAGTTTAGACTTGTTAGTTGACTTGAATTTTATGTGATGTTTTCCAACATGAAGGAAAGTAAGCTATGTCAACCAAAAAGTTCGTTTTGTGAATAGAATATCTTTGTGGAGTTATTGTGCCGCATGGACCTTAGGGTGCCAAGTATATTCCTTACACACACACACACACACACACACACACACACACACACACAGAGAGAGAGAGAGAGAGAGAGAGAGATATTAAGAACATATAAAGGAAAATGGAGTGAAATGGACAGCAAACTTAAATTAATAAATCACTCCTTGATAAGTGGAAAAGTGATGTTTTCATGGTCGAATGCCATTAATTTAATTAAAATATCCAATCTATATGTTCTACAAAAGTCTGAAAATATAAACTTAATCACCATCCATGTAAGAGAATTCTGTACCTGGAGAGAAACACTTAGGTTATTATTCCATAGGACCTGAGCAGGCTTGAACTGCATTTGCAGTTCAATCGAGGCCAGGTCTGACACTGGTATTGACAGGGCTGGGCAGCTTAACAACCTTACATATGTATTTGATGAGAAAACAGAGAATAAGAACTATAGAAAGACATCAGAGTATAGGACTTACTGGAGGGCCAAGTTCTGGAGGGATGATAATTCTTCGCTTCCCTCCTGGTCTCATGTCTCGTATTCCCTCTTCAAATCCTGCACTGATTTATATCCTATTTAGTGAACAGACAAGTAAATGAAGACGCTACAATGACTCAACATATGGGCCTAACAGGCTTGCCTGGGACTAATGCTTTATTCCCCAACCGAATTTTAGCAGGCGTCCCCTGCAGGTAAGTGCTATCAATACGACGGCCTGATTCATTGTAACCAACATAGTGAAATGTCACCTGTCATCCAAAGGAACCAGCACTAGTCACTCCTTTAAGGCCCAGGAGAAGAATTTATAAATGAAAATAATGAAATTTATAAACTAAATGTCTAGTGTAAGATGATAGAGACAGGTGAACATGCTCATCTATCTTCAAAAGATTGATTCCCAGATATTCATAACATCAGCAAGAAGATATTCTCCAGCAGTTTGGCAACCATGTCCCCTTACAAGCCACTTTTTGAAGGGTGAAGTATATAATACGTGCCTTGAAATTTAACAGAGGGGAAAAAAGGACACAGAACTTCGGATCATAGCCAAGACATGCAAGGTACGAAAGTGATCATTGAGTGCAATGACAAATAAGAAACAATAGGATAAAGAACTTGGGAAGAAGGGAATTGTTAGGATTTTCTTTCACAGGGTACACTGCAGCGAAAGTAAAATATAAGTCGATACATGAACTATGCTGAAGTGACAGGTCAATCAGTCAAAATATACTTTCCTGAGCGATAGAAAAGTTATGCATCAGCATCTAACTTTCCTTTTGCAAGATTTCTGTGTTATGTTAACATTTATGTTAACCCTTTTTCCCTTTTTTTCTCTTATGACTATATATACTTGTTTTGCTATCCTAGGTTCTTATGAGGAGCGGGACTGTCTGATGGGGCTGCATTATTGCAGGAACAGGATTGGAAAAAGGAACTTAAGAGCAGCAGGACCATCAGAAGTGAGGTCTTGATGTAGGAAACCAGAACAGATGGGGAGTTGGAAGTTGGAAGAGGGGCTTTTGTTATATGAGTAGACAAGGGAAGAAGCCATGTACTGTGATGACAAGGGGCCAAGCCTCTACATGTCGATGTAGACCAAGGACTTCTGCATTCCCCAATCAAATTTTATGGCCCTGCCGCTGTCTTCTTGCACCTTGAAAGAAAGAATGGCATCCATCCTTTTACCTAATTAGACTCACTTAAGACATAACAATAAGTAAATGGAATCACAATTAAAGTCACAACATGAATTCTTTAAGCATCTCTGCAAGAGAACAGGACATCCCTATATGTTTTGGAGCATGAAGTAGCACTGCTTTCATTCTGATCAACAACAACAACATGCATAATAAAATTATGACTCTATCAAGCCAATGAAAGGAAAAACCTGTTGACCATCCTTTGGGCAATCACCTTTACCAACTTCTATATCAAGAAGTATCAGTCCAGAGTCACGCTTCACATAGTTTTCAGATGTCACAACTTTGACTTGAAAACCTGGAATATGTTCCACGGGCAACTGTTAATATAATAGATTCTAGAAATAATGTCCCTTTAGGTCAAATTTAGATGAACTAGCTTACATGCATCTGGCAAGGGCACTTCTAGTAGGGTAAGAAAATGAATAGGTATAGCACAGAAATATTGCACATTCATTCTTTCCATTTAGGCTCCATAACACTTAGCAGAATTTGTAATATGAATATGGATCGTAGTGTTCATTCCATCATTGAGAATATTGTTTCAATCATGACTAGTGGATCACCAAACATATAGCTGTCTGAATATGACATAAAAAGCTAATTAAGAAGACTGGTGCAGTGTTTTGAATGTAGATAAATATTCTTAATTTTGCCCCAATAGAGAGACATTTTTGCAGGTAATGATCAGATAACTGACATCAGCATCACCTATGACATTCAAATGAATTTTGCATAGGAAAATTCTACTTGGCTGCACGGACATGGATTCAAAAGTTAAGAAAGTCATTTAAGCAGTCCACTTGTCTCATCTAGGTCTATGCAAATCAAGCAAAATATCCCCATTTCAGGAAGCAGCCTTGGTCAAAAATATCCCAAAGTACTCATGACTATGCAGACTGTGGAGTGTAGACTTTCTGATCACTTTGACTGATTATGCTAAAATTCCCAACACTTCATAAAATCCCTTTTTTGTGATGCCATATACTAGAAAGATATAGTTTATAGATACTTATTTCCAACCAGCGCCATGCATAACAAAACATCCACTAGCTTAGTTTTTAATTTGAGTGTGCCATCCCTTCTTTCTTTGTCCTTTTTTCTGTCTTTTTCTTGTCTCCAATAGTCTACCATATATCATATACATTGTTGACATAGGAAACACCTATTCCAATTTGTTTCCCAATATGATGGACTGCTGGTCTGTTAGAGAATTATGAGAATAATGCAGATATAGAAACACCACAAACCATTGAGCAAGCATTAAAAGTTCAAGTTAAGAGGACAACACTGACTTTTTAGCTTGTGAAAGCAAATATGAAGGCACTTTACTGATATTCAAAATTTATTATACACATAATTGTAATATCTGAATTATCACCATCCAAGCCTTAATCCATGAAAATGAGGTTGTCCATGGAATGGAACTCAGGTTGATAAGGTCATATGGAATGACTAAGTATTGGCATTTTAATTAATTTAATGTTAACTTTTTAACATTTTCTGCCAAGTACCTGGACAAGGCAAAATTAGGGGTATGCTATAAAGCCTAGGTATCTGGAGGTACCAAGTTCTACCTCACTGTTCACAATTTAAGCTCGTGCAACCAGGGGTCAACCCTTCAAAATTACCCTAGACTTGGGAGAAACAAGAGAATGGAGGATAACAAGTATTGGCATGCTGACTTGCATTCACAAATTTAAGTTAAAGAATAAAAACAGAATACCTCCATATATTTTAGTTATCCTTTCTATAATTCTAAATGCTATGCTACTATCCTCAACAGTGGAACTATTGCATGTATGAGACTCTTTTTAACTTGCCATTAGACTTGCTAAAGCATTAGTTGATTTAATAAGCTCACTGTGATAGACACAACTGGGAAAAATAGAACATCTGCTATCAATCTCCTTTAATAAAACCAAGTTCAATGAATGCTTCTGGATAACCATTGGTACAGAACAACCTAATAGTCTGAAAACAATAGAGTTTCTTGAGTACTTATGTTGAGCACTAATAACTTTTGGGGGCCATTGCAGCCTCCTTCAGGGAGTTTCCAAATCTGTACTTAATCAGTCATCAGCTATCAGAATATTATGAGCTAAGCGACACCTTGTTAACTGAATGAATGGTACCAAAAAAGAAAAGTCACAGGTTCTTCAACTTGAGAAACTAGATGACCCAAATCTTTTAAAATAGGTTTTCTTTTTTCTTTCTAGGATATGTCCATTAAAAAAAAAATTCTATGTTGTTTCTGTTTATTTCCTGTAAGTCTAAACATTCCTTTTCATGTTTCTTCCAGACCCTTTTTTGTACACAACTTTAGTGTTTTAACTCTCTCTCTTAAAACTTTTCACCTGCTTCTGTGTTAGAATTTTCACCCATTTTGCATGTCTGAATAATCCCTTTCTTGGGTTTGCAGATTGTTTTTAGGCTTCAATATGAACTTTCCTATATAACCCTTATCGAGTTCCTTTTGATCATTTCTTAATCCCATTTTTGCCTATTTTACATCTATTTTGGGTTTAGTAATCTCCATGAAGAACTTGATTTCTTTGATCCTTTATGTTACTCCAGACCTGCTTCTTGCCTTGTATCCTCCCAGGTGTCAAGTTCCACAGTCATGGCTGCTTACTCCTACAATCATGTAAAACATGGATATCTCCCGGCTACCAACATTAAACTCACCAATGCAAACAATGAGGTGCACATGGCATTCCATGATGCGCTCATCTTGTTAGAACGGCATGGAGGATGAGCATGATGGCTTCAATTTGAAACTCATTTATCTTTCATCAGACCTCCAGCCCCAGCTATGCCTTATCCTCACATAATTATCAATAACATCAAATCAATTAGTAGCTGCTCTTGCCCAAGGTAGGCTAAGCCACGAATCAGTATCAGACCGATCTGGTTTGATTCGTTACTGAACCAACAATGCATCAGTGGTTTGGATTGGTTTGCCATTTTTTTGTCATTTTTTGTAATTTTTTTATTTTTTCTTTTTTTAAGTAGTATACGAGGCTGAGAATCTCCCATGAGCTCTTATTCTTTCTCCTCTTTCTTATTTTTATTCAAAATCATTTAAGTGAATATCCATTTACTTAAGATATCTCATAGAAATAAAGGAATGCCTTCTATTTGAATTCAACTAAAGTATCAAAAAAAATTAAATTCCTTACGAAAAAAGTCAACTCCTTCTCTCAAGAATAAATTTAGAGAATTTCAGAAAATGATGCTTCAGTAAATATCAAGTTAGGATACTTCTATCTTGTATAAAAATCCTAAAAAATTAATTTAACTTAAAAATAATTAGAAAATAAAATACTAAAAAATATTTTAAAATATAATTTGTAAGATTTTAGTTAATATTTGGTCAAATTTATAGGGTTTCTAAACTTAGACAGGATCATAATAATAGTGAACCTCACACTGACTTACGTTGATTTGATTTAAAGCTTATCAAAATAATAAAATTAAACTTATCATAAAATTTTAAATGCTCATTTGGTATTTTACTAGAAAAAGTTTTTTAGAAAAAAGTTTTCAATAAAAGGAAAAAAGAGTATAGAAAAATAAATACCACTTCTCTTAGAATTTTCTTCTCATTTTCGCTTATGAACATAGGTCGAATGAGCCGAACCATGTAAACCATGCTGTCTTATGTTTAATTCACTATTTCCTCATTGTCTTTGTTGGATATTACATATAGATGGTAATGGGATGAGTATGGAGCGGGCATGACATTACTTGTACCTACCTTGTGATGGGAAACCCCATACCTATCTCCAACCCTTTCTCGCCTTGAGGAGGGTCGGAGCACCCCAAACGTGTCCTACAGGTAAACTTAAAACTCGAAACCCATCTGGCCATCTATTTTGTCATCATAGAAATCAAACTAACAAACAAAGTAATATTAAACACCTCATATAACATTAAAAAAACTAAGAAAATAAAGATATCTTAGAAATATTGTTTAACAATAAGTGCTTAATAATAATAATGCAAACTATGTAGAAATATTGTTCTTTAAAAAATTCAAGATACCGTAAACTAGATAAAGTACATAATTAAAAAAATGAACAACTAAGAAAATATCTTGTTGCCTTCGTACATGATTAATCTTTCTCAAGATGGTCTCGACACATTTTCTCTGCTATCATCATAATCATCAAGGATGATTTGAGTTGTGCTACCTTGTGGTGGTGTTGATAAACCTTAAAAAAAAAAAAAAGAAAAAGAAAAAAAAGAATCTATTTATATTAAGCTGGGTTCGGGGCAGGTATATCATTACTTTACTTGCCCCCACCCCAAGCCTGCTGTGGGTTTTAGCCTTAATACCCATCCCTAGCACTGATTCTAAGTGGGTTGGGTAAAACCTGTTTCATTAGGGCCAGGTATCCAACATGTGGGTACAAATTGCCACCTCTAATGTCACATTGATCATACATGAAGCTCGCCTCAACATTTTAGCTTTGAAACAGCCAATGTTATGCATATAAAAAAATGGTAAAAGAAATCAAGATCTACCTTCTCTAATAAAATTTGGGAAGTCCCTGGGTGCGTTGTTTGCCTCTTGCATCTTCTTGTTCTGCTCCAACAAGCGTTTCTCATCATACGGGCTCTTACTCTTCCCCTTCCCAGAGGCAGATAACGCCACCAACAAGCCCGAAGAAACAAACGACAGCATAATGATGGCTCTCCTGCTTCTACTTTCCTTCCAATTCCAATTCCAATTCCACGTACCCACAATCCTTTCTTCACCCCCCAAGAAACTATTGCTCACAAACCAATCATACACAATCAAACAACACGAAAACACCAAGAATTATCAACTTGTGCAAGCCATGAGGATTTCGTTACCATTGTGCTTGTTTCTTTTGGAATTTACGAGACCCAACGACCACCTTTATGGGCACAAATTTCCCTGAGACATGGAGATTGCGTAACGACCCAAGAAAAACACAAAACAAACCCTTAAAAGAAAAAAAAAAAAAAAGGAAAGAAAGTTATAGATGGGAAGTAGAGGGAGAGAGAGAGGGAGGTACCGAGAGGTGAAGGTAGAAGAGAAGGAGAAGAAATAATCTGCATGGTTCTATTGTTTCTTTCCCCCCCCCCTCCTCCTTTCTTTATAGCGTGTTAGGCCGCCGACGATGGTTTCTTCCGTCCTTCGCGACGAGCAAGAGGGGAAGCCGTTCCAGCTGCAGGCCTGCGTCTCGTTCGCGGCAAGAACCTCCTCTTTATCCACTCCTCACCCTCTTATTGGGCCGATTGGGCCGCTGGATTGCCTTTGTTCTATTTATTTCAAGAGAAAAATGGCCTGGGCTGGCCGTTCGATGAGACAACGTTACTGATTTAAAGAGAAATTCTTTGTGCACCGCATGCGGTGCTGAAAATTTTCATCACACGCTCTCATTCGTTCACGTAGAGCGGCATCTCTGAAGAGAAACGAAATGTGCATTAATGTTAGGTGTTATTTCTCATCTTTTATTTATTTATTTTTAGAATCTTTATGTTGCCTTGAGTTTTCTTTTTTTACGTTTACTTTTATTTTCCTCTTATGGGCATTCTTTTGTTTTAACTTTTCAATGTATTTGATGATGCCTTTTAAATATATCTTCTTCATCATTCTAATTGATTTTACGTTGCCTTGAGTTTCTTGCTCCCTTTTTGGAAAATTGTGATACAATATATCCTAGAGGTCTTTGGTGTTTGGGTTGTCACTTTTTTTTATTTTTTAAATTGCGTGACTCTAAAGTTAAACCATATACTTTTTTCAATCGATTTATTTTTTTAGTTTCATGTTTGCTCCATATGTTATTCATTTATTTTAGTTTCTAATATCTTTTAATGATTGTTTCTTCTGCATTTTTTTTTTATTTTTTTAATCTTATGTTTGTTTTGTGTTTTCTCTCTTTTTTAATCAATTATACATTTCCTGTTTTATCTGTTTGGTATTCCTTTATTTTTGGATTATTTAATGTTGACTTTTTAATACTATATGTGGTCTTTGTTATTTGAGTAGATTCATGTTACATTTCCTTTTTCTTGAATAAATATGAATCATAAGTAAACCTTCTGTTTTCTGTTTATATAATCAATTTATTTTCTTATCCTTGTATATATATATATATTTTTCCTGTTTGTATTCTTTTCTTTATTTTTTAACTTATTAAATGCATGCTTAATTTTGGTATATTGGGACTTATTGTTTAAGTTGTCATTTCTTGCCTCTTGATATTTTATGATTTTCTTACTTGGTTTTCTCTGTTTATCATTTCTTTATTTTACTTTATTTATTTTGATGTGTTCTCAGATTTGTTATCTTAAGTCTTGACCATTTGATGTGGAGTTGATATTGTATTTCTTGATTATTTTTTCTCTTTTTTCCCCCCCTATTTTGTAATGCTTTAATGTGGTTTTATTTCTGTATTTGATTCCATTATTCAAGTTGGATTTGCCTTCTGATTTTTTTGAGTCTTAATTTAGCATTGGGTTCTCTTTTATTCTGATTAATTTCATTTCTTTTTCATAATGTTTCTCTAATTTGTCGTTCTTCCTTTGGTTAATGAAGCTCTCTGGTACCATTTCATTTTTATCAATATATTTTTGATGTGGGAGTAATTCCTTTGGCCTGCATTGTTCTGAACTGGATGGTGTTTAGCTTCTTTCATCATTTTTTTTTTTTTTTCCTGTTTCATAAAATTGTGATATATGTCTCTTATAATTAATTTCCTTAGAGTTAGTGCATCATCCAGTATCATGATCTATAAGAATTTTTTATCAGGCAATACTATAAAAAGGCCATCTTAACTTTATTTACTTCTATAATTCCATTGAGTTGAGTTGTGTGCTGCAATCAAAACGGTTACAAACATTGTTTTATATCTTGATTACTTAATATGAGATGTAGAGTAGATCCAAGAGGATAGATTATATTGTTTCCTTTACCACCCAAGGACCAACGCATAAATAGGAATGGTAATAAGATTAATGAATGAGAGAGACGATACGGTTGAAAGAGAGAACGAAGTTTTGGAGGGTTTTCGATAAATGCCGTTTGATGCTAAAGTCAATTGGAAGAGGGTATAGGGGTGGCCAAAATAGACCTGGTAGCTTTCGGATATATGAAGGAGATAATAATGAAGGAAGATGAAAGAGTCTTTGATTTTACTAAGTTTTTGAAGAAAAAAGAGAAGAATATAATATGACTAAGGTTTGGTTAATACTTGAATGGATCTTCCTTTTTATGATTTTTTCTATTATACTTTTAGTTGTACCTGAATGGTACCATAAATAAATAAAGTCAAAGGGTATAAGTAGATGGTTGAAAAGGCTGAAGGCATTGAATAAAGGTGTTGGACGGATGGGATTGAAGCCCATTGCTAAGAAAAACTAGAAAAATTTATCTTAGTTGAAACCTTCTCTTATAGGTGTTTTTCGAATTTGATGATGAAATTGTGTTAATCCTTCAAATTATGACTACATGCTTTGCCATGATGAGCTCGATCTTTAGATAGGATAGTATAAGCTATTATGGATAATACTTCGACAATACTCTCTGAAGAAGACGATTGGTGGCATCATCAATTGATTAGAAAAAAATGCTTATTCTGTCTTACGAATGGCATGCCTGTATTTTTTTTATGTTGTTCTATTGAACATACTTTGCGATAGGGAATAGATTGTCGTGTGCTGCTTAGTTGGAGGCCGATAGAATTTACTCTCATGAAAAATTAATTATTATTATTTTTATTTTATTTTATTTTTATGTTAGTTCTCTTACTGATCTTTTTGTACTGCAATCACCGTGTCCTCCCTTTCACCTACTTTTCTAGTTATGAGTTCCAATTGAACATGGTTCTTCACCAGAACTAAAATGATGGCCATGGCACAAAAGCCATTTCACTCCCTTGATGTTGAACTCAAATGATTAGCCTCTGTGCCCTTTTGTCATCTGACAAGCTAAAAGAGATGCATGTGAAGGTATTAAAGCATGAAAGCTAATTATGACAGAGAAGAACCGATGGGACGCTATTCTCATTCGGGAAGTAAGGGTTTTTGATTTTTTTCTTTCGGGTGCAACTAAATTATTAGCGGATCAAATTTAAATAATTTTAAAAATTTAAATTTAAATTAATAAATAATAAATAAATTTAAAATTATATATATATTTTTTATTAAATGATATTTTTATTGTATACTGCAAGTTAAACAAAGTAGGATTATTTTACATCATGACAAAATTCTCTTTATCACGATCTTATTTTTGTGCGTGCAAGTATTTATGATACTATTTGTGATACCTGAAGCTCATTTGATGATTTAATTAACCTGTTTATGTACTAAATTTATGTGATCTTAAAAATTTAAGTTAAATTAAATTATAAATTCGTCCAACTTTTCTTTCCTACCTCACGTGAGGTTATTTTGGGGTACTACAACAAGCGTCTGGAGCTGGTCAGTAGCTTTAGCGATGCACCACAGGACCAGTCAACAGCTCCAGTATTGGCCAATGGACTTGCTCTTAGTGCTGTCAGCCATTTGGATGCTAGGAGTGGCACACCGATTGCTTTCAGAGCTTTGGTTTCCACTGAGCCAGGCCTATATCCACTATTGACAACTTGGCCTGGTTTCCTCCTCGTAGTTCTTTGGATCCCTTCTGTTTTCCTCAATCAAAAACCTTTCATTGGAAGCTGGCAGGCCCTCATTCCCTGGCCAAAGAGACCTCCCAATTTCTATACCTACTGCATTGCTGTCTGCTGCTCCATCTGGCTTCTTGTCTGTCATTTCGGGCAAAAATCTTGTCTGCCAGATCTACCTGCTTCCTTAGTGATCGTTTTAGCTCCTCTGATAAATTATTTCTCACATGTTCTGATGACTTTTGACTGCTGACACATTACCTTTTCTTGACTCCACTGACTGTCCTGGAGCTCAAACTCCATGACATGTCGGATTGGATGAATCTCATCTAAATTCTGTTCCTTTTAGTGTTTGCAGCTCGAGTCAGCTCCATCAAATGAGATCGATCATTGTTTTCCTTTTTAAAAGAGAAGTTGCTTTACTGTAGTTCCTCATTTTTTTTTTTTTTTTTTTTCTTGAGTGCAAATGGATGGGTTTTTTTAGAAGGTACACATGCCATTGGCACTAGTTTTTATTTGGTATGCTTATATCCTAGCTTCTCCAGTTCCTTTTTTTTTTTTTTTTTTTTTAAAAGGAAGATCCATCCTTAAGGGAGCATTGCTGGATTGGTGTAACAACTAACAGGAACTGCTGTCACTGTAAAACAAACCTGTAAAGATGTGGTCACTGATGCAACAAACTTGATCTGACACATTGGTAGCATTTCTCCATTGACCAATATCAACCAGCCCATCTATGAGGTTGTTAAAATATAATGGTAAGTGAAATTTATGTATATCTTTCTGGCAGCAAAAATTTACAAGTGGTCTCATTTCATATCATCTTCCATTGGTTGGCATATATATCAATTTATATAGTGTGGGGCCTGTAATCTCTTTGTTAAGTTGTTACCATGTCCTGGATTAAGATTGGTCTCACCACCACATATTCAAAGAAGAATACTCTTATGGACACCAAGCAGCCTTACCCTATGATCAAGGCAACTAGATTAAACTAAAAAACGAAATTTAGGTGAGGTTCTAGTGTTTGCCACTGCTTGTTAAGTGGAGAACCTCATGGTAAACACCTAAAAAACTGTTCCTAAGTTCTGTCTTGAACTAAATACCAAGCAAAAATGAAATATTTCATATCACAATCTCTAAATGTTTAACTTGGCTATAAATGACAAGGTCTCATCTGATGACTGAAAGCCCTATGAATATGATACAGATGGGACTTTCTCAGAGTCATCCCACTACCTTGAGTTGGTAGATTACTTTGCAACTTCCCCTCTCACTGCATTGGGTCCAAAGATCATAGAATTCTAGAATAGATAGAATTATGTTATTGTTTTCTTCTTGAGAAACGTTTTATAAGAATGATCATTCTTCTTTTCATATTATTTTTGTCCGTGTATACACCCCAACTTATCAACTCCCATCCCATGTGGCTCTCTCGCTTGCATGCAGAGAACTCTGTGCAACCACATAATTTCACATGGTCTTTGCTGTCAAAAGTTAAACTCTGTGCATCTATTTGTACAATCTTCAACTTGGAGTGCATTCATTTGCTCTGCTGAGGAATATCTAACTTTCCAGCTGTCTTTTGCTTATTTCCCCTTCAGAAACCATCCATCACTTGGCCGAATTCACTGATCACTGCTGATCTGTATCTTTTTATTTTCCATTCTTTTGCTTTCATCTTTTGCTCTTCAGACTCTTGAGAAAACAAGAGATAAAACGACAAGACTCGTTCCACCAAATTGGAATAAGCCATACTGCAGCCATTTCCCGATGACTGGTCATAAAATTTAAGCAACATCAACATCGATGTAGTAGTATTTATTGTCATTTGACTTTGGTTTATCTCTTTATTATATTATAGTGCAAACTCCCCTAGTCCTGTATTTATCCATCAGCAATTACTTGCTTCATCTGTCATATATATAAATAATTAAACACTCTCATATTAAAAAAATAGTGGCCCTCTCAAGTGCAATGCACACATCCCAACCGCATCTTGACTTTATGAAAAAACTCCATTGTCCTACATACGAGTTATAAAGTATGGAGAAGTTTATCTTCAAGGTCTAAACATTAGGATATAACACACAAATAAAAGTGAAAAAAGAAGCAGTGAATCAATATTTCAATGCCTATGCTTTTCCTAAGTGTTAAAAGTATCATGTTGATGTTCCAACTTGGCCTCTTAAGTTCTGGAGAGGAAGAGAAAATAAATAATCTTGAGGCTGAGATATAGAAAGGAAGCTCTCATTATGGGTGGAGGAGAAACCTTGAATGGTTGACGCATATTTATTGAACTCATGTTCTATGAACATGAGCTGATGATGAAAGCCCACGCATGCTTTACTGGCAAGCGTGCAGCATCATCATCATCATCATCATCATCATCTAGGACTGCTACATAGGGCATGCACATCCGTGCCAACTACGTTTGATAATAAAGGTAGAGGCACCAACTATTAGAATTATCTAAATTAAATACGTATAAAGAGATGCCACCACTATTCAAACTACTAGCATTTCTTAACTAGACTGCAATATCTTTCAATAAATCTTGTCTTTAGAATCTAATGAACTAAGTTTGTAGCTATTCGTAGTATAACAACCAAGGTTCAAATATTTGTAGATGTATCATCCAAGACTCTTTTTAACTTAGAATATCTAATTGCCAAGGTGAGAACGAAAACTAAAAAGTTTTAATTATCTATTCAACTCAATTTAAGGGATGCTTGACCAAGGAGCAGGAGAGATTAGAGAGACTTTGATTGAAGTATACATTGTATGGGTGGAGCTGTAGACTTTTGACTCTAATTCGAGGCCTATCGATGTGGTTGTACACTTGTGACTCCAATTCCAGGACCCATCGCCACCTGTTCTAGACCTTGATGCATCCCAGTTGAAGCTTTGGAAGGAACTCCCCGTTGAATAGACCAAACAAAAGAGCATGGGCTCCATCACAGCTGTGAATCATTATCAGATAATAAAGGTAGGCTGGCGGTGAGTAGCTTCGATACTCTTCCTCAAAAATTTTCTAGAGTTAATGTGAAGGCATGCGCTATCCACAGATGAAATGGATTGGAATCCTCAATTTAAGCCATAATTTCAGCATACTACAATAAAAACATTTAAGATTCTCTTGTCCAGGATCAGAAAAGTTTCCATCCATTTGATTTCATGCAGCCCTTCGTATTAGGAGCTACGAAACTTCTCTCAAATTTAATTTTTGTTTACTAAATAAAATATTTTGGATATCAATAACAATTCACAAAACACGACAATTCCAAACTCTCTTAAATTAATCGAGATCTTAACCTCAAGCAGACCGGCGTTGCTATTGATCTCATTATCAAACTATTTGTGGATCAAATGAATCCAAAATTGATATTAATTTGTTTAAGTTAGTAGAGATATGAACTCCGTGAGAAGTAATGAAAGTTAACGCGCATAACAAGTATAGAACAGCTGCGCCGAGGGATGACTGCTTCATTTCATTCAGCATGGTCCACACCAACTTTATTTTATTTGTTTCCATTGGATCGATCTTGCTTCCGTTTTAATCGGGTTCAACGTCTATCTCTTGAATGGTTCATGACATCATGACAATGAAGTCCAATAGAGGAGACAACTTATATTAATTCTCTAATATAAGTATATCAGTAACCGATCTGAGACAAAGTGAACTATTTTCTTACAAAAAGATCATCGAGTAGTCTCTCACTTCTCATGCAAAAACAAATCGAGTTCACCAATGGAACGGCCACGACAGCACCGACAGGCTGATCTCATGAAGAGATCGATGAAACAGCAGCAGCCAGACAAATGGATTTGGTATGGTTTAATTCCAGATTATTTTTTTCTTTAAAGCCAATTGAATTGGACGCATGATCCGTTGACCAAAACCCATACCTATGTTATTATTTTACGACGAGAGAAGTTTATCACACCATAACTAATCGATAAGCTGGAAACAGTGCAAGGTTATTTAATTATGGCGTGGTAAAATAATCCAGCTTTGTCGACACCTAAATAGTAGATTAAAAAGAAAACAAGATCAATTCTAAATAATGAATAAAGCAGTAAAATAAAAGAATAAAATATGAAATGAAAATATGTTAAACTGTATTAAAAGAATAAGATATTAATTTATTATTATTATTTTATGAGATGATTAGAGCGACGAATATAAAAGAGAGATTTGGAAATCAAGTTTGGAAGGAAGGGGTCCAACAAAGCACTGCCCTTAAAAAGAGCTGACGTAGGACCTTTCTTGAGATTTTTTTTTTACGCATATTTGCTCCCGTTCTTTGCTTCTGTGTTTAAAGAGAAAGCAACGAAGTACGTCCATTTGTCAACGTTCTCCAGCAAATTCCACGAAGATCACCGGGAAAAAATTTATAGGAGGGAAGGGTCGGATGCCAGCAGTACGCTTTCCTTCTTCTCGCCTTTTTTAAGTTTTAAAACCCTTACCTCTTTTAACAGTAGTTCTGTGGCTTCTTGCCTCCCTTGCCATCATCAATAAGGAGCGGTGGTTCAGAAAGAGGCATGGCTGCCTCTCCACCTACTTTCTGTGGCCTTGGAAGGCTGACTCCTAGAAGAAAGGTCCGTCTAGCCCTGCAAACAAGAGCTCAGAGCTCAGCAGATGAAGGTAAGTCATGCCATCACTTATAATGGTGGGAGAAGCAGTTCAAAGACTAGTTTCCACCATTATTCTAAGTTGATGAATGGTTGCTTGTTTGTTTTTTGGGGATCTGGTAGGGAATCCGTCAATAAGCATCGTTGATGCGAACATGGGTGTGCTCAAAAAGAGAATGGAGAAGTTGAGGGTGCAGGAGAGATTACGAAGGCGGTGCAAAGATGATGGGGGCTGGTATTATCAAAAGTGCTATGACGCTAGACTCAGGAGGAAGAGAGAGCTTTCTGACGCCTTGGAGGTTGCCGAACTAGTTGCCGCAACTTTTGGGCTGACCATCCTTGGCTGCACATTATGCCTTTGCCTTGTTTCCTTGATGGCTGGCTTATTTGGGTAGATGAGTTTTGTCGACTGCGTTAAATTTGTTTTTTTTTTTTTGTGTTTTGTCTTTGGATGGAAAGTCCATCACTAATTCATTAAGGGAGGATGATGTTAAATTCATTGCTTGGCTTGATCTAAAGTTCTCGATTTCCCCCTTCTTTTTTTTTTTTTTATAAAAAAAAATTTTTAAGAAGCGAGGTCTCCTCCTGTGGGTAGACCCCCTCGGGCATGGTAGAAATGCACCTCCTTGTTGAATCTCTCTCGTCCATTGTTTCCATTTTCTAGCGTTTGTTCCAAATTACCAACAGAAAAGTAAAGTAGCCATCGAGAAGCTCTTTGGAAGTTCAACTGGAGAAAATAAAATAAAATAGACGCCGTAAACAACAATCAGAGGGAACCATGATTTTGACAAAGTCAATATCGGCTCCGTTACTCAAACTTGGTGGGCTGTTAACATTTCGCCTTGGTTTTCAACTCATCTGACACGCAGGCTTGTAACCTTTCAAAACGAGCAAGGGAGTCGCCACAAAAAAAGATTAAAAAAAAAGGACATAAAAAGAAAAAAAAGGGGCTAATTCGGTAGCCTCGCAGGGTCGCCAGGGCAGGGCGGCAACGGTTTCTAGCGCTTCACCGAGTAAAATTTGGGATTTCAGCGCGCCTCGCACTGTTTCACATGAACTACCCGCAATAAATAGATCACACTAGCTTAGATATGGCTTCATCTTGGCCCAAACGATCCGTTGATGTGAACAATTTAGCAGTTTCTGCCCCCTCTCTGTTTAGAAGAAAAGATTTAGAAAAGATCGATGACTCGTAAAAGATCCGAGACTATGGAAAAGAAGAAAAAACAAAGGATGAAACTCATACTCATTTTTAAGAGATTTTGCATGAAAACGCGCACGCGCGCGTGAGCTTCCACTGGATATCGGCAAGAAATTTTAACGTCTGTTTTTTATCGCCTTATATTATTAGTTGGCCATGTTGTCTGATGTATTTGAATGCCTGGGTACTTCAAAATTTTTCCTAGCTCTTCCATTCAAAGAAGTAAACCATAAATTACGGTTGGAAGCCTTCCTTAGAAGCAAGCCTTACCTCGCACATTATAGGTGCCATTCATCTGAGAGCATGAAAGTTTCTGGTTCCTAACACGCGATAGCACAGAAGCAAAGCTAGTTGGAACGACAGCATCTTAAAAATAATTAAATTTATTACAGATCTACGTTTTTACAGATTGCCTCCTTCCTCACTTTCTATATATAAAGAGAGAGGTAGAGTTAACTGCAATTTAACTATTCTTGCATCTCATCGCATCCCCACATCTAGTTTAAACTGCAGTGGCTGACTTCTGATTTCCCATGCCAAATAAGTTATCAAATAATTTTGGGGCCATAGGGGGTAGAACCATTGGCACTGGAGCCATGAAATTAACAATCTTTTCATGAACATGGTACCTGACCATAGATTATAATAACAATCAGTCTAAGAATCTTAAAGAAAAGTTAAAGAGTGATGAGAGTGATCATCACCTTATCTTGCGGCTCTTAGAAGCACGACGATCAACTACCTTACGTTTCTTAGGCTGCAATTTTTTCAAAGCATAAAATGCTGGTTCTGCAAATAACAATGCCAAAAGAATGAGATTTAGTAAACATTGAGATTTAGTAAACATGGTATGATAGCTAAAATCCTAACATGAAGGTTTTTATTTCATGCAGAATTTCCTGAGTGGCTAAGAAAATTTCCCTTTTACAGGGAAAGAACATGCAGATTGAAAGGCAAAATAAATTGCACGGGCACCGACCAGATGATGCAAGATCACATGACTCGAAGAATTCCTTGAGGAGTTGCTGGTAAAATTCAGAGTCGTCGAGAAGTTCAGGATCTCCATCCACATTCACATCCTGGATATTGCATCCATATATAGAAAACAAGAATGCATCAGAATAGGCTGGTGAATCTTTGAAACACCCATATGCACTTTATAAAGCAGGGAATAAAGATGGAAAGATGTTTAAGCGTCGGTCAATTTGCAACTTCTACAATGAAATATTTGGTAGTACCGCTGATGCTGAAATCATCAAGTACCCAGCTGTTTTCTAAGTGCTTTTGAGCTTAAATGAACCTTGAACCCATTGTGACTTCATGGTAGAACAGAGGCCTGGTATTTGCTGGTAATCATTGTGTGAACTAATAACATTTGTGCCAACATACTAGTTTAAGAAAAAGAAATTTCTTACAATAACAATGATCATGTGTAGCTATAAATAGAGAGACATGTCTATACAAATTAAATCTGTCACGCAACTCATTTTCTCTGAATTGTGTCTACATAATATGATTCTGAATTAAAAAATGTGGCCCATGAGGCTTCAAGCATTATAAAAAACTTAAAGCAAGACAAATGAACTAATCCAGTATAAAGGTAGGTAAGCAGTAAGAAAACAAACACTAAACACTAGATTTACCATAAACCACATATCTCTAATTCTTTAAAAGCAAAAACGAAATTCTAGTAGTCCTCTAGACACAAACATATCCTGAGAAGGAATATGCCAATTAAACTTCGCACTAAGTTAAGATTAAATAAGAACACCAAATTAAATGGTTCTCATAGCTTGTTAAGGATATGGTTCCTTTCAGACAATTTTCAGAGTTCTTTTTTTCTTTTTCTTTTTCTTTTCTTTTACACTGCAATAAAGGGTGTTTGACTAAGAAATGAAGAAAGATTGAAGTTGTTGGAGCTGCCCACTCACATCTATGATTAGGGGAAAAAAAAAAAATCTTCAAAACTTCTGAAAGATCTGATTCAACAGACATAACAATTATCAGCCATCAACTACCAAATAACTTGATCCCCGAGGAATATAATAATAACTAACAGTTCATGAAACAGGATTGAGCAAGGCCAACAGGCTCTCATTGTTGTTGAATGCATATATATTTTAAGTGTTTTGGTGCTACAGTAAACATCCATTTTATTCTTCACAATTCTTGTTTTGTAAAGGTAATCAATTACCAGAAACACTCAAGCCTCATAAAAGACAGTATGATAATTAAAATAAATGCATTGATAGAGATTCAGGATCAGTAGAGACCTCTTCTTTTCTGCTTTCAAACTCCTCAGGAACCTGCAGTGAAGCACACATATTGGAAGCACAACATATTAGGAACCAGACAAATGGAGAACATATAAAGCTATGTGTCGTTTTAGACACTAGAAAACTTACTTTCCCAAACAAACCAACGGAAGACGTCCTTAATTGCATCCTCTTAATCGTTCTGCTTGGATCCCTCATGTAACCACCTACTTGCTCACTAATGTTCTGCACTCATAGGAGACAGGTGGAAAGGAAGAACAAAATGGTCTAAGCTAGAAATTTTAGTGATGAAATACTCAACAGACTGCATGTCAAACAGTTTTCAAAAATACCTGATTAAAGGCACGCAATTTGCCTTTAAAAGCAGCTGCACCAGTTGTCACCTGTGTCTTCCTCTGCCATTTGTCTACCGAGTTATTCCTGAATTGTGCTATTCTGCAAGCAATATAAAAAATGATAAACTTTCCAGCCTGATTTGTGAAAATAATTTACAAAATTAACAGCTGAAAATGGAGACATTCAATGGCATGAAAACTCTGCCTTTTAATATTAGGAGGAAAATTAACATGATAGAGTCCAAAGAAACATTATTTTTTCCCAGTACTCTATAGAACTGAACAAGGGCAACAAAAGCACTATATAATGCAAAAGGAATATAATTGGCAAATATACACCACATATATATTGTTCAACAAGAAAAATAATGTAACAAAGCTTCTTTAGCAGCAGGACATATAGCATCAGATATAACATTTTAGGAACAGAAGAATAGAAACTGCATGGTTCTCTTTTTGTGTCAATGCAGCAATGTTGAATCACAATGTTAAAACTCAAATCCACACATGGCACATCCAACGGTACTAAGGAAAGAACATAATAACCAAAAGAGAAAATTGTAACTTTTAGGCGATTTCCGAATAATCAGTATTAACAAGCAAAAGTTTTACAGAGTTCAATGACTCCATAAAACATGATCCTTAATATTTCTTCAGTTATTTTGATGCAAAACTGAAGTGGCAACCTGAATCAGTAACTAAAATGTGTGGTATAGAAGGCTGGTATTTAATTAGTTAACAGATGATATTCAGAAAGCCGATGTGCTCTTTGGCCAAGACCTGTCAAGTATTGTAGTATTAAACATTATCTCTAATGAGGGCTTTAAGTAGATCTCCACATTCACATTGGTAGATTTTCGGAAGAACCCAAAATTTAGATCCTTTCTCATATTTCCACTCTTTCCATCTTCTCATGGTCTGAGAATTTCAATCTTCTCTGTATTTCATCCACTTAATACCTTTTGTACCTGGGTAAACCAGATCTTCCGAGATTTAGGGTTCCTAAGGCCCCATCTGGCATCACTGCCAGTTTTCACTTTCGTTTGTCAAATCCACAAACCAAGGCAAAAATGATATTTGGCAGCCTAGTTTCCAATTTTAGCTCTTTTGAAAATTTTTTCTCAGTTTCTAGAAATTGTGGGCACTTTTTTTAAAAAAATAAAACTAATTTTCACTTTTTTTTAAAAAAAAACCACCCATATCATGACCACTGCCTTTGTCACCACCACCACCACCCACCAGCACCATCATCAGCTGTTGCTGCCAATTGCCGGCCACCAACATCACCACAGCCAAATACAACCCAGGTGACCACCAAATAAGTTTTGGATTTTGATTTAAAAAAAAAAAAATTTTCATAAAACTAAAAACTGGAAGTGATGCCAAATGCGAACTAAGTTTTCTCTTTTCGATACAAATTTTGCCATTTAATTATTTGGCAACAATTTGTTGCGATCGCTACATCAAGCAATGTTTCACCAGGACTTTGGTGGGGCCCCAGCCCAATGCAAATTTCATACCACCTGACAATCTACCACTCCAATAAAGACATACAGAATTTGCAAATCAGGGAATATTTATATAATTTAAGAATTATCCGATTTATCATGATGTACAAGGCTTATCTTTATTTTGATTGTTAAAGTATAATTAAACACTATAAAATGTATATCGTAAGAATAGTACATTATATTGCAGTCTCATTCTTCATTTGGAACTAGCATGAGAAAACAAGACTAAGATCCTCATGTGGAAATATGACAAGAATAATGAATTAGCATGATGTAATATAACTTCAAAAACCCAAAATGTTGACACAGATAGGATTCAATTTAGATATCGAAAAGAATTTGATAAAAGTCAGAATCCTCTCCTTGTGACACCAACAATGCAGGTTGGCTCCTGCAACTACTTTCACCACACAACTGAACCAACATCTTATATTATGGTCACAATTATAAAGGCCACAACTGAGCTCAATTAAAATTATAATATTATTATTCCGTCAATTTTAACATTAAATGATTTTTCATTTAGTACATCAACTAAATTCACTTACCAAAAAAGGACAAGGAATTATCTTACTAAATTGAAATTTTCTTTCTTTTTATTATAAGTCACTTCCTAGAAAATCATCACTGTTATTTTTAATTCAGTTTAAATCTCTGCTTCCCAGAACTTACCTACAGCTCTAGAAAGATATACATGGACCAGAATTTATTATATGAACTCTACTGAATATATTGTGTTGAAGAGGCTAGAGGAATTTTACAATAGCTCCCATAAGAATGTGAGAACATACCTTTGATGCATTCTGTGTATTTGTAACCACTCCTCATCCTCCTCTCCCTTCAAACTATTAGAGCAATCTTCATCCTTACAAGATTCTTTGCCGTTTCCTTGATCAAAGCATATTAACAGCAGCAATCAATTATTATGAAGAAATTTACAAGCAACCGATGCCAACAGCATGAAGATTGTTTAAACTGATAAATATACAAATATTCACACAATCACAAATCTGGAAATATTGATCTAAACTTAACATGGTAACATTGCATGGTAGTGATTTCCAAGTGTATAATCCAATAGGCAATTTTGATAAATAGCAAATTAAAAATGAGAAATTCTGCCATGATTTAAGAAAAATTAGTAGTAATATATAATAAAGGATCACACTACACTGGACTAAGAAAATTATGTCTATAACTTGATTAACATTAAAATACATGATTGGCAGAAAATCTGCTGTTTCAAATTTTCAAGAAAAAGAGAACAAATATAGTGTGTGACAACTAGTTCTAGCTTTGAACACAAAAAAATGTCTTTCTTTCTGTCAGAAGAAAGCTTCTGGTCTATCAACAAATACAGCATGTAACAAATAGTTCTAGCATTGAACATAAAAATGTCTCTCCTTTTGTGTCAAAATAACTCTTGGAAAAGTGATGATTGGTACTGAAGGAGAACCTTTCAAGTCAAAAAAAGAGGTGGAAAGTTTGTTAGTGAAATTGAGATTGGGTGGCTCTTCACTCTTTGGAAAAGAGTTGGCAATATCAGCAGCCAGCAGCTGGTAGAATTAAAAGGCAAAAAGAGAAAAACCAAGAAGATGAACTAGTGAGTTTTGAATCAGGTGGAAACAATATTCTCTTTTGGAAGCATGTGTAACAATTCTTATGCAGGCTTCAGACATGCAGGGCATATTGCCCCTGTGAAGCCAACATATTAGCACATGCATGGCTTGATGCTAGGAAAACATAACCCTTCATATGATGCTACAAATAGGCAGCATAGATAAGAGATTCCGGTGCCCACTCAGAAATTTTTAGGCACAAATAAGCAAAATAACTTTGTTTAACTGAAAGATCTTGCAAAGGAATTTGGGGCTACTAGGTATATGTATTGCATAAGCAGCCAGTAACCTATCAGCATTACCTCTCATCCCATCACCACTTCTCTCTGTCTTCCCTCTCTCTCTTTCTTATGATCTATGACCATTATAATCCCTCTCCCCTACAGTCAATCCCCACCCTCAACTACACCATCATCATGAGGCATCCCACTCCCTCTCTCTGTTCTTTTGTCATCCCAACAATCCAAACCCACCTCCATTGCCACCCATCCCTTGCTCCCTCCTAGATAGCCAAACCTTCCATGCCTGCAAGAAACCATTCCTAAGTACTTTTAACAATTGCCTCTACCACCATCACTAACATGGTTAGATCAATCCAAGTCCCACCCCTTCACTTGCCACCATCACTGTGATCAGTGTTCTACCCATCTTTGTCCCTTGTTACACCAAACCCTTGTTAGGTATTAGACCAGACATTTACTTTGCATTAGTTTGTAATGGCTTCATGTTTGGATTGGACTCTTACCAATGCATTGGGTTATCACACTGGATCATGTTTTTCCCCCTTCCATCAACTGATCAAACTCGAGTCACCTTGTTCTGGTATCATAATTCTACAATAGTTGTTAAAATATTTTATCTAGCAATTAGCAAAACAGCTATGCATGGCTTGGTGATTCTAAAAGGTTAAAATATTTTATATTAGTGAAAGGAATGGAATTATATGGAAACAACTAAGATACACGTTATATGGCTTCCACTTGTCATGCATATTCTTCATAACCTGCATTTTCTAGAAATTATAATTTGATATAGATCACCAAAGGATTCTCTTAAATGTTAAAAAGTTAATCAACTTGCTTGTAATTTGTAAACAGTAATTGCCTCAAAATTCCATTACAAAGATAAAGAAATAAATAAAGTTTTAAGGCTTATTATCCAATTTTTTACAATTAGATGCCATGTTTGCATCTCACAATTTTACAAATATGGTTCAATATTTTATCAGGCTCCATCCAATTCCTAATAAGCTGCTTTAGTTCAAGCAAGTCATACTGCATAAGATCAGTTGAGCTCTTTGACAACTGACCACTGTAATTGAGCACAACGCATGACAACAATATAAGCAGTTCAGACATGGCTAGCAACCAGACAAGAAGTAATAGAAGTTCCATGAAAATATCATAGGCATAACAACAGTATCATAATGTATCACACAGCTACAAGGGACCATCTCAGAATATGCCACATGCAAAGATTTAAAACTAGAAGCAAGAAAGACTGTAAAATTCCAAATCATACCATTTGTGCCTTGAACAATCAAAGGGTTTTGCTCAATCAAAGCCTGTAAACATTATTAGTAATAAAGTATCAAGTCAGAGCAATCAATAGAACCTTTTATTAATAATAAATTACAAACAACTGAGGTAAAACAACTATACCTCCTGTAGCTCCAACATAGAATTTAGTGTCTGCTGGGATGATAATATCAGGTCCGAATATGCTTGATTAACCACCACATCAGAATTGCAAAATAAGGATCTAATAGGTTCCTGATATATGCGTCACCGTAACTATCAGGCCACCTAAATACCAAAATGCCAATCTAAAAAATGCTTAAGAGGTTTTCTTTAAAGTGAAGTTTCATGTAAACCACACCTGTGGTAATCTATTTGAACTTGAAAATGCTTTTTGCAGTAAGAACCGGAGCTCCAAGGTTCTGTCCCAGAGTGCCTTTGAAAAAAGAATAGGATAAAAGGTTAATGAACAGAAATAGCATACTGATCTGAGATAGAAGCAACAAGTCTTATATTTGGAATATGGAAATAATCATGAATGAACTGTAACGAACAAACTACAGCAGGAACAACCCTTGTCAAGAAGTCTTATGCTTGTTAGAATTTATTTAGCAGGTATAAAAATACATGCCAGCTAAGGCACATAAAAAATATAGTTTTTTAGCAAGCATCAACATGTTTCTCAAATTTATCTTTAATCATACTGAAAGATAAGTCTGTGTTCAAAACTGGGTTTAGTTTCTAGGCAAATGAGTTTGGGCTGGAGTTTCAAAGTTTCACCCAAAAATATAAAATACTATTAAAGAAGAAGAAATACAAATAATAAATTAAAATAAACCAGATATTTTAGATACCATTTTTTGGCATCTTGTATTGCTTTGGACTCTTAAATGTGCTATCTATAATTTTGATGGCCAGAAATGTTACAGAAAACTATCAGATTTATTTAAAAGAATTCCAGAGAATATAAATTAGAAAAAGTTACAAGCTAGAAACAGGTGATCATGGAACAAATTTGAAATTCTAGTATCTTAGTTGGTGACAGATATACACAAAATAATGCAATAATGTTGAAGAAACAAAATTGTTAGACTTTTTACACACATATGCATGCATACATGCATGCACTCACACATGCTCCCTAGTTAGTGAATTTCAGTGACTGTTGCTTATATTACTATCTTGAGAAGTGTAGGACTGCAAAATTTAACTTTAATCTTGTTAAAAGGCTTCTTAAATAGTCAAATTATCATCCATAAGCAAACTCAACTCAAAGTATCAAGAGAAACTCAGAATGATGCTTTTGGCTCTGTATGTTGGTTTAGCTGAAACTACCAGCCTGACTGAATCTAGCCCAAAGCTTTATAGTAGTTTTAGCCAATACTGAACAACCCAACAGTTTCAGATTGGTTTAGACCAAAACAGTTCATTTTGGCCAGTGTTTCAATTTTAACCAAATTTTCAAACCTTAACATCTCTTTCCCAGTTAGTTTGCATTAACTTGTCTTCTCATATCTACAATTTCTTCACTGATATGTGACTAAAATTATATCAACAAAATTAAAGTCCTCTCTATTTTACCCCTCCACCATGGTTAGTATTCTATGTACATATGGTGGAAAGGAAAAAGAAGAAAACCCAAGTCCTGGGTATGGGTGAGCCTTGCTGCAATTCACATGGGTCAAAAATATGTTGATTTCCTCTATTACATGTTTGCAAGTTTCCTTTATAGAAAGTAAGGGTGGATTGCATGATATATGAGGAGACAAGAGACACAAAAATTGTAATGTACAACCACAATAAATAAAAATCATATTATTATATTTTTGCCGTCACTTATTTGATGAATATTGTTCTGATTCAGTTTGCCTGTTATCAGCATGCTGTTTTATAATAAGTATCAGTTAAAAGCTAAGGATTTAATTTATTGCCTTTTATTTGTTTTCATGTTAAACCCTTTTTTCACAATGTTAAACCCTTATTCTTTCCATGAAATTAGTATAATGCATGAGCTCTGCTTATGACTCATCACCTATAACCAACCCTACTCTTGTAACTAACACATAGGACCGGCTTTTATTAATCACTAATAAAAAATTGCTTTTGGGATGATAAACACAAATTAATCTCTTCCATTTTAAAACCAAGATTAATGCCATCTTTTAACTTCCCAGAAAAACTACTGTTTATAGTTTGATTAGTGCATTAAAATAATTTGGTTTATCTACACGTATTATTGTATGTACTTGAATAACGGCACCTGCATATGCAGAGAAGTAAAACAGATAAGAATCTGATTTAATGCAAGCAAGGAAAAAAATAATTTGCCAATAAACATATACCTTTTGATTCTTAACTGCTTGTCCTTTTAGAGCATCTTCATCCTTATGGCGCTTCAAATTCTTCAAAAGATTTCTAAATGACATCACATGAAATATTTTAATTCATTAAGATTTACTAATGGCAAGGAACATTGAAACAGATCTAGATTACAGTCATTTTCCCACTGATTTGAGAAGAAAATTCCACCACCTAGGGGAAATTGTAAAAGATGCGAGACGAAATATTGCAGAATAGCCAGTGATGAAATAAATACCACACATCAAAGTAAACATACCAATAAATTATTAAGTAGACAAATAATAAAACAAAATATCACCAATTAATGTTTGAAGCATAGGCGCAGAAGTTACATTTGTCAACTGTATAGAAGAACACACCTCTGAAATACAAAATAATGACAAATTAATGGATTTCTATATTTCTAGAAAGCGACATTCTTGCATATATTAATTACAAAAAAGCCAGGACAGGAGCATGCATGTGTGCATGCAGCATATGCAATGCGACTTTTCGTTTACTGGTTGTGCAGCAGCATGCACCTCAGCCATACATAAGGGATAACACAGCAAATAAAGATCCACAATGACAAACTAATAGGTTTATGTTTGTGCAACTCTAATTTAAATGAAAATTTTATTTCTGCAATACTGTAATTATTTGATATCATAAATCACATGGTTGACCATAGAAGTACTTTCTCTCAGTATCCCTTCTTTTTTCTACACAGGGAAGAAGCATTAGTTTTTTCTAAAAAAAGAAAAGAAAAGAAATGGTTCCGTTCCTTGCGAACCATCACAAGAATTAAATGAGCTGCAATAAACTGCTTTGTAAAGAAACAGAGAAATTATGTGGGAAGCATCCTTCCAACACTCTACCTTACAAGCTTATCTACCTTAGCTTGGTAAAATCCCCTAATTCATGTATTTCCACAATGTTATCCACAAGTTATAAGTCCACATAATCTATCTCATAATAGTAGAACCATAAGGAAACGAAGAGCAAGATATGCCATGCAACAGGTTGTTGAGACTCAAATAAGAAACAAGGCAGAATGGATTAGAGCTTTTGCATCGATAACAATTGGGGTGTGCAGAGTAAATTTCTTGAAAGATTTTGCATACAGGTCACACATTCTAATCATTATGAATGGAATGAGCAGACAATATAGCATTTGCACATGACACTACAAGCTTATGCTGACGTATTAAATGCTAATATTTGGAAAGTTACCATCTCCAATATCAATGTTACATATTTCTTGGTAGACAACAATATTATTTCCTTGGATGCACTGTAATTGCTTGACTTGGATTGCTTTTCTTTAAACCTCTCTTTGGGTGAAGGAAAGGGGGTTGGCTTTTTCCTTATGCAAAATTCCTTATTTTATCACTGTGCCTTGCAAGATGCTCTGTCACCTGAGATTGAGGTTTGCAGTTAAGCTTCTTTCTATTTTCTTTTTATCAAAATACAGCTAACCATGATTCTAAGAAGATGCATTAGAAGGTCCTAGATTCAAGGTATTGTATTAGATTAGAAATATTAAAGAACATGTTTGGTCAAATTTTGTTAAGCTGTCAGTGTTCAGGTATATGAATGTGACAAACTCATTCTTGTCTTTTACTTGACTTGAGAATCTTAGCCTAGCCAGCCAACAAATGATATCATAGTGACTGAGATATTCATAGTCATATGACAGGCCAGGACTTTGAATCCCTTCTCTAACTTGATGTTTTTCCTTAATCTTACTGTAACTAGGGCTAAGGGTTAGAATAAGACAAGGGCTAGCATGGTTCGCTGTCTCGGTACCGAAGGATGTACCAGCACCAATATAGTACCAATATGGCATGGTATCCAGTATGACAGTGCACCGACAAGTACAACATACCTTGGGGCTAGGTATTTTACAATATAGAGTTCATAATTTGGTTTACTAATAATTTTCTTCGCAAATTTTTTTATGAGCGTAATTACAGGCAATGGAAAGATGATTAGACATAGAAAGATGTTATTTGAGGAGCACATTATAAATTAATGCCGCAGTATGGCAAGGGCAAACCATATGATTAGAGGGAGAAGCTACCACTTATGGACAATCAAGCTCATCTTTTACCATCTTGCTTGGGGATTTCCCTTAAATAACCAAAGATTCAGTCAAAACCCTACCTTCCTCCTCTTTGCAACCAGATACCAGGATTCATGGCTGCCATTGGTTCTTGGTTAGATTGTAGCTAAGGGCAGACAATCAGTTTAACCAGCCAAACACATGCCAAAAAGTGATGGATAAAGATATTTAGTTAAAGGCCCCAAAAGTCACTTAACCTGTGGTAATTTTATTTCATGGGGAAGAGTGAAAAAAAAGTTATCTAATTAAATTCATTAAAGTCATCTCTCTCTCTCTCTCTCTCTCTCTCTCTCTCTCTCTCTCTCTCTCTTTCTCTCTCTCTACTTTTTCACTTTTCCACAACTTATCTCACTAACCCCGGGAATGTCAACCAAATAACAGATAACTTTAATTGCTAGTTAGCTGGTTAAATGGTAAACTCTATCTACCCCTGGTTGGCTATCCCTCATTCAATTGCAGCCCATATGCTCACAAAAACACTTATCAAATAGTTTTGCACCAATCAAAATGTTTTCTCTCACAAAAATTTAGTAGCAACTGGAGAGAAATTTTGATTTGCAGCAACTATTGTAGACCTAATTTGGAACCTAAAGTCTACACTTTTATTATGAATCTGCACTGTAAGTAGTGAAGACTATTTTCTGAGTCGAAACAATTCATTATATCTCTAAACTTAGGCACAGTCAGCTGCAAATTTTATTTTCTGATTGCATAGAGCAGAACACCTAGATCATTTGATGATCTGTTGCATGTATTAGTTTTTAATTTGATCCAAACCCTTCTTACCATCTTGTAGAAAGATCAGCATGATGTTCTATAATTTTATCCAATATAATTAGTTCATCCAAGTTACTCCAGGGAGAATTCAGCTAACTGCCTAGACTATGTTCCCTTCAAGTAGCTAATTTGCCAAAAATCTTACATTTTGGAAGCATTAACCGGCAGATGTCAGAGCTAGATGATTGTGCAGTTGGATTTTGGCGTTAGAAGCAACATGAAACTCTCCAATTTGCAAATACTTGGAACTGATGGGTGGCTTCTCTGTCAATTTTGTCTTTTATGAAGCCAAGTATTCTTTCTTGTTTTCCTGTTTTGTTTAGAAAAATTACTTGAGAATCCCAGGTTACAAAATTTCAGTTGGAATAGCTAATTTTATGGTACCTAAGTTGAGATGGCCCATCAATTCGTGTATTCATGAGGGTAATTCCATTATCGAGTCCATTAAGGGAGTCGAATATCCTAATCCTAGGAATGCTCGGTGTAGTTGGAAAACTCTCTCCTATTCTGAGTTAATTTGGCAATGTTTTGCATTTTTCAAACACTTCTGAGAATGACATGCATAGAACAAACATTGTAATTGTTCCTCATCAATCATCAATCAGGTAATACGCCCTGCTCCATACTAAGCTAAGATTGGAAAAATTGTTGGTAGGAAATTTGAATACATAGTCACGTTTAAACCTTCTGTGGATCCTAATATTTCAGACTCGTTTTAACCTCATCCTAATAAAATGTGGTTTCTCAAACGTTGTCATTCTATGTATTATAATACAACCTTACATAGGTCATTTGGTTTTGAGGTGAGCTATCCCATGAACCATGGCAGCTAGATCCAAAAGTAATAAATTTCACTCAAAAATCTATCTAACCGCTTCTTTCTTTTTCTTTAGAAAAACCCAAGCCAAGAAACAATGCAACAAGAGAGTCTAACCGTGAACCAAGAATCAATCAAGAAATTAAAGGAACAACATCTCCAGACTACCAAAGTATGTACAAAAAGTTATAAGTTGACAAAAGAAACAACTTACTGCTCCTCATTGCGAAGATTGCGGTACTCCTTTTCAAGCTCGTCCATCTCTGCATCTCCCTGCCCCTCAATGTGCTCAGCATCACTTCCTTCATCCTCTCCTTCCTGGTCCAGAACTCAAGATGGTTAGCAGCAAAAGCAAGTAAAAGAGAAACAAAAGCAAAAGGTCCGTGAACTTTATATACCATTTCACTTTCTTGATCGCTCTCTCCTTCAGAGAAATTCTCACTCGCATCATCAACGCCATCATCATCACCACCATAGTCATCAGCATCAGCATCATCATCATCAACATCTCCTTTCAATCGTCTGGGATCCAATTCCATCTCGCTTTCTGGATCGCTCTCAGCTACCGAGCCGCTTCCACTATCATCGTCTACTCGTTTGACTCGCTTCGAAGCTGCCCCCATTCTAAGCTCAGCGGAATCTAGACAAAGCCCTAGAACCACGATAAATCCGAAAAAAAAAAAAATCAAGAAAAAAAATTACGAAAACCGAAAAACAAAACAGATCATAAGCAAATATCTGAACTTTCTTGTGAACGATGGTTCTTCTTCGAGAATTTGGCCGAAAACTCCAATTGAAAGGTTTTGAGCGTCCTTACCCCTCTCACTGGCTCTTCTGGAGTTTTGCTTCTGTAGACTAGGGTTTAGATACGATGTTCGCGGGCAGCCAAGGTCTTGCTTCGATGGTTTAGGGTTTAGATACGATGTGGCGGTCGTGGGCGCGGCTTTGCTGGCGGTATATGTAAGCGTCCTCTGGGCCGGGTGGTCCGGGATAGGCGGCTCGGGATGCCTGTCAAATCGACTCGGCCCATTCCCCGGTTCAGCCGGCCGAATCGAGAAAACGGACAGCTCGTTCGCGATCGGGATCGACCCGAATCCGGAGCCTGGGTTAAAATATCCTGGCGATGGGCCCCTCTTCCTTTTCGTTACGTTCGCCTCCTCCTCCGGCCAAGCCCTCCTCCTCTTCCGATCGGCCCCTTTTCGTCGAGCTCACAGCCCGCCACTCCATCTCCGACGGAGCCGGCGATTGCCGGATCCTGAGGCGTACCTCTGGCCGCTCTACCGCTTGGCCAACCATAGCGTGCTCCACCTCGAACCGAAGACCTCCACAACGGAGCGCCTTGAGCTCGCCGCCGCCGCCGCCGCCGCCAATGGGGATGATCCTGGGCCAATCTGGTCACATACCAGGACCTGTCATGTTAGTTATACGCCTCAACCTCAAGAAGTCGTGGAGCGCACCACGGCGGTGTCGGGCCTCCGCCATCGGCCACCACGGCATCGTTGCTGGAACTGAAGAACGGTGATGGAATTTGGAACCGAGGCTTTCCTGCGCCTGAATATTTAATTATTACTTTTTATGAAATTTACGCTGCGGCAACGCCGCTGTTGGTGGCCAACCGGCTTGTCCTAAATTTCGTTCCCTCGATGGCGGGACCCAGTCCCAGAAAACCAATGAGAAAAGTTTGTTTCCCATCTCAGCCGATGCCCGATGGAAAGGGACCCATCCACTGATCCAGCAAGGAAAAAAAAAAAAAAAGAAAAAAGAGAGTCCTCGGATGGAAGGGCATTTTTTCTTCCCTGCGATCATCGGGCTCATCCCTCACGCTCCGTTCTTCTTCGCACCTAAGGGCACGCCCGCCCCCTGAGGCCGTCGACAGCCGCCGCCCATCCGGCCAGGTCTCTCTCTTTCTCTCTCTCTCTCTCTCTCGCTCGCTCGCTCGGTCTGTCTCACCTCATCTGCCGATCAAGGCCGACAACCACTATTCGGCCCTTCTACTCCACTCCCTCAACCCCTCTTCCACGTTGGCTTGCCGCCCCCTCCACCACCACCACCACGGGTAGCCTTCATCTGGCTCCACCTCTGAAAGCACTTCAAATACCTTGAATGAGTTGTCCATGCCATCTGTTTGTTGTAATGCCGAGTGTATTTTCGTCTGTTGGGTTAAGATTCGGGTTGTCGGATGATGCCCGATCCAATCAAGTAACCCCAACCGAAAGCATTTAATTCGGCCGGACCTGGGCGAGCTTGTGGACGTGTCCGGCTCGGCACCTTTCCTTCCCTTCCCATTTCCTCCTCCTCCTCCAGCGACTTTCCTCTCCTCCACTGCTTCGAACTTCTTTTTCTTTTTGTCCCTCGAGCGATCGAGTCTCGGTGCCCCTCTCTTTCTCTCTCTGAATAATATGCCCCGTTCTCCATTTATATACACATTTCTATATTCCGATTTGTGATAACGAAACTCTTTTTATTTTCTTAATTTTTTTTAAGGGTTTTGCGAGGATGTTATCGAGATGTAGAGGGGTGGCTTCCCATCTCTCCGCCCTCGCTTGCCAGCAGAATAGATTGGGAGTCGGCCTTTTCGATCGGAGCTATGCCAAGGTTGCTGCTGCTTCCACTCCCTTGAGACCGCCTACTTCGCCGCCCAAGCGCGTTCCAATTGGCCCAGAGGTATGAGCACTATCGTTCTACGGTGCGGTAAATTGGCCTGGGTTGCTTGCTTTCTTTTCCTCCTCTATTCGTGCGTTTTATTCACTTATCTTTATCCTCTGCGATATCTTGATTCGTTGTGTGAAAGTAATATATTTGCAGTGTGCGGAGTTGAGCTTGTTTTATCTGTCATTTAATAAGAGAGTTATCCTTCTAGACTTGGTCTCCTGGCTCAATTGTGAATAAGAGGAGACAGGGCAATGGCAAATGTTGTTATCATAGTAAAAAAAATTCTTAAACTTATCAAATGTTCGTTATGTTGATATTATTGTTGGCTCTATATGTGACAAGACCAAGGATATTGAAGGCTAACATTTGAGCTAATGTGGAGGGTGATCAAATTTATCTGCCAAATTTTTGAGGCGATACGGAATGCTGAAGCATATTTAAGAATGAGGAAGTTATTTAGATATTTTAGCCAATATATAATGACCAAACCATCCAAATATTGTCTGATATAACTACTGGTTTAGGGATTAAATTGATAGTTAATATTTGCAAAAACCCATTTTTGTAAAAGAATGATTAAAAAAATCTTGGCCAATATATTGATATCATATTGGCTGATTTATTGGTTTATATTGGCCAAGATTATAGGAGACAGTAGTATAAATATTTGCATTGGAGGCTTTTTGATATTGGTACAGACCAATATCTGGGCATAGAAGCACAAGAGTTCTGCATGGTCAAAAGTTGACTGATGTTGGAACGCTTGTGTCCCCACAATGCAGGTCTTTTCATAACTTCTCACTATATCAGTTATTGGCATGGGGTTTCCAACCTTTTCCAACCTTGCTATTCTGCCTTGAGGTCAGAAGGAAGCCCAACCTGAGTGGTATGCAGTGTAGGACATTGGTAGTAAGAAATCTAAGTGGATGTTATCAATCAATCTTCATAGTTAAGTAATAGATGACTGTAAAAGCAATGCCATGGGCAAGGTGACATTTTAGGTGCTTGACTGAATTTATGAATGGACAAGGTGAAGCGAATTTTTGAAAAAGAAAATGTATATTAGGATAAAGAAACTCATAGGAAGTGGGTATGGGATGAGTTTCTGAAGCGGGTATGTTGCCCTAAGTATAAGTGTCCAACTAATGAGGTTATACTTGCAATGGTTAAATAGTTCTCAATATTGTTTATCTCAAGGTTTGGAGGAATGAAGCAGTGGAAATGAATTGTATTTGGCTGAAATAAATTGGTTTCACCAAAATTGATCCAAAATCGACCCACTCCCCTCACCCCTCCAACTTGTCCAATACATGCAGAAAAAAAAAAGGCTCAGTTTCATGACTGAAATTGGATGGTTTTGGTTTAATTTTGGTGATTTTGGTTTCTTTCACTGATTTTTGTTTAGTTTTGACAGTTGCAGCCAGTTTTGGACTAGTTATAGGTGCTTTTTATATTGTTTTATTTTGGCATTTATTATTATATTTGGGTTATTTTGTCAATTTTTTTAAGCACAGGCTATACGGTGGCAACTTGGATTGTTTATATGTTTTTTTTTTCCACACATGGGTGTAAGGCTATGTTCATCCGATCCTCTCCAAACCTTGCAATGGCAGGAGCCTCATGCACTTGGACCCTTTTTTTAATGTTTGATGGTTTGAAACTTACAAGGTGGTTCGTGATGCATCAAGAGATTAGGATTTATATTAATTTCATGGCCTTTCAATTGTGAGAACTGATGTAATTTTTTAGTTCCATTTAAAATAATTTAATTTCCTGCTTCACCTAAAGTCGTCAAGTTGTCATGAGATTTAAATAACCAATAATTACGTGGCTAAAGCTTAGTAGTTACAGTTAGGGTTAGTTTTATGATTACTATACTAGCAGTATAATGTCATATTGCCAGTTCAAACATCAATGTAAATCATACACAAAAGAAAGGATATGACTATGATGTATGTAACTATTCTTTTGCAACATGAGAACAACCATTGTCTTCTTCTTCTTCTTCTTTTTAACTTCTTCAATCCTTACATGTGCATTAGCGACTAAATCACTTCATTACAAACTCATACATTTAGACTTTAACAGCTTATCAGCACTAACTGTTTTAAGCTTTATAAGTCACCAGATCTTTGATATCAACTTATGTTAATTGCTATATTTTAGACCCGTGCTTTACTGCATCCTCAAGCTGTCAGCAAGTTCAATTGTGCACTTTTGAACCTTGGATTTCATGTTATCAATGTCTTTGGTATACTTTGGATTAAAGATGTTTCTTTTTCTTTTTTGAAAAGCATATCATGTTTGGCTTCCTGTCTTTGAATGCACTGTGGCTGAAGTTTCATATGTTTTGACAGGTCAAACTAAATGCTATGTTTTGGTCAAAGCCCTGTTCACTGGCTTTGGCTCCCAACTCTCCTCTAAGAGTCGAAGAACCACAATTTGA